>CM035138.1:14585000-14966292 GCA_020205605.1 Panax ginseng | reverse complement strand
TTAAAAGTTTAATGTTATTTGTGTTAAAAATATAATTTGTATGTTTACAAGTTTATTATTTTTTTGGTAATTAAGTCTTTTTTTATTTTAAAATAAAAAATTGTATTTTATAATCTTTATATTAATATTTAATTTTAATAATTTAACATATAATAATTATTTATAAGGATTTATATAGATTTAATACGTCAAAATATGTATTTATACAAATTTTTTACGAATTTAATAATTCAAATCAGATTCAATACAAATCAAACTGTATACAATTTCTCGTACTGACTATAAATTTAGGTATTCCGCCAATTTTGGCCGGATTTTGAAATGGGGTTTTAGCCCATTGTATGAAATTAGTTATTTTATATAGTAAATTGTAAACCCAAATACTTTAAAATTGAATTATGAATTTGATGGTACTTGATGTAATGATGTATTTGACCCTTTATAATTTCATTTTCCTCATCATCAAAATCCTAGCAGCTTAGGAGATGGACTTATTTTTGTAATCTGAGATGCTATTAACAGATGAAAAATCTTATTTTGCACCATTGATACCCATCCTAAAATATTATGTAGAGTTGAGTTTTTGCGGTGACCTCACAGTGTTGGATCATAATTGTTATGCAGTTGGATCGTAAAATTGAAATTAGGGTTAACTGCTTGTAAATATAATGATTATAAGTTAAGTTGAAGATTATATATATGTTGGTTTACAAAACAAATCTTTACATGGGTGGTGTATGAAGTTTGATAACTAAAAATCAAATTCATTAATTTATATTCAACTTATAATTCAATCATTATTCTCCCCACTACCTATCCATTTCCTTGTCTCTTCTCCATTTCATTGTTTCTTCTTCTGTACTATGATATGCCCCAATTAATTAGAAGGTACGTATATGGGAGAGTACAATTTCACATATATAATGAGGAGGTAACTAAAATGTATTTTATGAAATTGACAATTATAAGTAGAATATAAAAAATGAGTGGGTTCACATAAGAGAAAAAACTAAACTTATTAGAGGGTGTTTGGAATTGCTTATAAGCAATTCTTGCATATAATAACTTTTACTAAGCAAAAAGTATTTGGTAATTGTGGGACCAAGTGCAAATTAGGGTTCACTTGACCTAATTGAATTAAATGCACAAATTAAGATTCGCATTATGATTAAATGAAAAGACGGAAAGAAAGAAACAAGACCTAAGAGAATGTTTCCACGTGTCCCGAGGCGAAAGACACGTGGAGGCTAACTTCATTTTAGGAATTGATTGAGAGATTGGATTGGTGGCTGTAAGGATTTGGAAGATCTGGGCATTACTCACGATGACTAAGGGTAAATTTGGAATTTCCCGAGGGGGCATGTGCCTAAAGACATGACCACTCTCCAAAAACCCTATAAATACCCTTCCACTCTATTGAGAATGGGACTTCTCTTCGATCTAGGGACTTGGACCTTTTTGAAAGACTAGGAGACTTGGAGATTCTCTCTCAACCAGAAGACTCGAAGACTCTCCGAATCCTCAGTATACCCTAACAAGGTTCTTGGATTCTAAGGAAGTTCGCCACGTGTCATTAGAGTAATCGCCACCTCTTCTTCTCCCATCTTGATCAATCAATCAATTCCAGACTTTTCTTGGATTCTCTCTCCCTACCAACACAAAAGCCCTAACCTAGCAGGAATACGATTTCGCACCCACATTTTTTGGCGACTCTGGGAGGGAGGTGTAGAATTCATTGAAGGGTATGCCCACACTCGAAGTGGAGAACTACGAGGAAGAGTCATTTTCACTAAGAAATAGCATTACTCACCGGATCGAATTCAAGGAAAGCAACTCAAGCTTTCCAAGTCGCAATCTGATTTTGACGAATCAATTATTGAAGACGCTTGGAAGGAGTTCAACATCACCATACATGGCCAATCAACAACAAACAAATGCGGAAGGCAAGGCGAGGATCTGGCGAAGAACATACGAATGTTGTGCAACAGGAGATGCTCAATGCATTGAAAGAAGCATGGGAAGGACAAGGGATGATGATGGCCATGATGCTAGAGATGTAGAGGAAGCAAGAGAAAATAGGGAATTTCCGCCAGCAGTTGATGCAGATTCCTACCTTTAAGGCCATGTTCCCAGGAAGTTCGCAAGGAGAACAAGCAGGAGTGGAGGACAACAACAATGGCAGCAACAACAAAGAGAACCAGATTGTACCTCCATGGACGGAAAGTCAATCGGTTCCAATCATCAACTTGGAGCCCCAGAACAGTGGTGACGTACCAAACCTAGGTTAGAAGTAAGCCAACCTCAGACAAACATCATCCCAACTGCTCTCCCAAAATTTTCACAGGTGCAAATGCCAACCATTCCAAGCCATATCCAATGAGTGAGCAACAATCGCCACCAAGTCTGCGACTTTACACG
Organism: Panax ginseng; assembly: GCA_020205605.1. NCBI lineage: Eukaryota > Viridiplantae > Streptophyta > Magnoliopsida > Apiales > Araliaceae > Panax > Panax ginseng. The sequence continues at coordinate 14,963,874 of CM035138.1, read as the reverse complement.
ATCTGAGTGTGCATCAACCAATCTCTACCATACATCATTGCCGATACAACGGTATATCACAACACCCAGAGGAGAGTTCATGCCATAAGCCGATGACGTGACGAAGCGATGATATGATCGGCGTGATCAATCAACTTCGCCAAACAAACATCTCGACCCTCGGAATTGGACTTTACTCCTCACCACCTGCACACATTCGGAGGCAACCCTACCCGGTGAGGTATATTGAAACATCCTCCTCGGTTTCAAAAATACAACGGGGAGAAAGGAAACGCATACGGAACATATTGTCGAGGTTATTAGAGTCGATGTCTCCATGGCTTCGGATATGATGAAGTTAATAACCACACTTGTTGATCACGAGAATTCAACAAAACTTTGACGGATAATGTAAGACCCTAAATTATTAATAAATGAAATTTAATTTCCTCTATTTATTATTTTGAAATAGTAAGGGTTGAATTGATTAATGTGGTTAGTTATCGGTAAAATGCGCATATATTTTAAATAATAATGCGGTGGTTATAAAATATTCATTGTTGTCGGGAATATTCGTTTGGTCATGAAATATTCTTCTTCACGAATATTAAATGCTGCACAGCCAGATCTTTTAATGGGTCCCATAACTGAAAAATCGATTGGATGAAGAAAACAACAAGTATAAGTTGTTTATATATAACGGTACGTAGTGGTTACCGAATTAACATCATTGGAATACCCGTGGTTAAAACACACGATGTCTGCGTTGTTGCCACAATAACACATGGTATTGCACCAATTATTGATTCTTACGTAAGAAGGCGCTACTCAATAATTATTCACGATGAATTCTTTATTCGAGATTTTATTTTATTGATTCAATAATTACTGCGTTGATATTTTATATTACCTTGTTGTTTCAATAATTGTCACTACAATAATATTTTCCATTATCGGCTAAATAATTCATATTATCTAAATAATATTATTAGAAAACATTATTAGCAATGTCTAGAAAGTTACTGTCTAAGGAGAGGTTTGGTCACCTAATCACGGCGCCAAGTAAGAGAAATCCTTATTGGAAAGCCCCTCTTTCTTAGGAGCGAAAGCACACTGGTTGCCAAAGATTTGTGATTCTGTAATATTATTTGTGAATAATTAATTATTGATTTATATGATGAGGAAATATTGATTTTATGTGGTTATAGATGGAGAAAATTTTTAAAGTGACAATTGTTAAAAATTGATATTTTATCTTTTTCCGATAAAATAATATTTTATTATATTATATAATAATGATGATATTTTTACAATGAATGTGGGATATATGAGTATATGAGGAGAAAGAGTATTTTTGTTGCAAAAGTTGTTTAAAACATGTTAAACATATCTGTGCCCCATTTCTTGTATCAAATTTGATTACAACACAGAAAATCGCTTGGTTTATGAATTTCGGTCAATTTACATTTGGAATTTGGAAAAACTTTCTTACGCAAAGTTGTAGAAATTGAATTTCCTATAAAAATTTGCGAGATTCAATCTACGATAAAAGGGCTATTTATTATGAATTATTGAAGTTACGAAGTTCCGAATAATTGATTTTGAAAGTTTTAATTATTTTAAATAACAAAACGTTTTTGGAATGTGTGGAGGCATCATTAACATGTCTTTAGAAATAAATTCGTATTCTTGGATGCGTAGGAAGATGTGGAAAAATAAATAATATTAATTTATTAAATTTTACCTTTGGTGTTCTAAGCGTTTTCTTATAAATAAAGGCTTTTCTTATAAATCACACGGTGCTATTTATGAGGTATAAATAATTGAAAATCACACAGAAACTATTTATGAGGTATAAATAGGGTGCTTGAGTTTTACTCCACTATGATTATTTATGAGGTATTTTGGACATGGAATAGCCGAATACGAATCCTTAATATTTATTCTTTGTTTCCTTTGGATTCGTTTTCTTTAAAATATTTTCATCACCCTCGTTCTAAATGATGATATAATTGAATATCTTTGACACATGAGTGAAAGATTAATGATTTCGATGAATATCTTTGGCCGTGGTGCAAAGATGAGCAGTGTTTAGATGAACATGGCTAATCGATGAATATCTTTGGCACTTGTAGTGCAAAGATGAATATTTGATTTCGATTTATATATTGATTGATGTTACGGGATAAAAGATAGAAGATGAACTTTTAAATTCATAGATGATAGTAGATTTCATTCTCTACTTAACTCTTCTAATGAATTATTATTTCAATGCGAATATTGATTTCAAACTTATTGTATTGTATTCTATTAGATTTTTTCCTGTTGAGGACTAACGATAATTTGTTATGTATTATCTTAGTCATAATGTTCTTTACTGGGCTAGTTGAGCTCACCCTTTTCCTTTTTGTTCCATTTTTTTTTTTCGGGAGGCGAGAATGTAAAAGTGCGTTTAAGGGGTATGGAATGAAGGTTCTAGAGAGAGTTGTTTAGTAGTCCTCACTATTTTTGTAAAATAATGTATCAATAAATGTGATGAGGATTTATTTGAGTATAGATATTGTCTAGAAGATAATATTTGTATTCAAATTCACAGCTTTCTTGTTATAATAATAAAATTGTAGTAGTTGTTTTACCGATTATTGACAACTTTCGGAATGGGTGATGTATACCTATTTTGGGGCGCCACCACAATCGAGCTTAGGGATATGATCTCCCATGGAGATCGGGAATAGAACTAGGAGGGAGGCAGAGTAAATCCTTCGCTTGAGTGTGTCTACCTAAGCTTATTTGTTAGTTAGTCGATATATAAGGATATTATATGATATATTGATTTCCTTAATTAACCCTTGTTTTGTGGCAATATTTGAGAATGTCGATTTGAGAATATTAACAATGGAAATGAGGCCGTGGAGGCACTGTACTCACCAACAGGGAGAGCGTCCAACAGTGGCAATGTTCCTCCCATGAACAACACCACTAATGAGGTATGGAATGATGGTTCTAGAAGTTATTTTAGTAGTCCTCACCATTTTTGTAAAATAATGTATCAATAATTGAAATGAGGACTTATTTGAGTGTGGATATTGTCTAGATGACAATATTTGTATTTAAACTCATAGTTTTTATGTTATATTAATAAAGTTGTAGTTGTTTACATGCATATGTATTTTGTGACTCATAATGGGTGTTGTATACTGTTTTGGGGGCGTCATGAGATAGTCCTTCAATTGGTATTACAATTTAGAGAAGGGGTCAGTCCATGATTGGGATGACCTAAAATTACAAATTTTTAAGAATTTTTCTATGTGCAAAAACAGGTAACCATTGTAGAACTCATGCGGTTCAAATAGAAGCCGAATGAATGAAGAGCTATCGAGATCGTTAGACGAGTTGAGGCCGAGACGCGAAAGTGTGCAGAGTCGATTGAAGAAAAGAATCTGGTTAGCATTTGCAACAATGGTGCCTCAGATTCCTTCAAGCTTCACCTCATTACCAAGGTTTGTGATTCCTTCGCGACCCTCTCATCTTTTGCACAAGACTTGGGAGGAATCATGATATTTCCCACCAGCCATGCGATGGTTACATGGAAGGGCAAGAGGACAACAAGTGGGGCTTTGGCGGATTCTCAGTCAAAACCACAAGGGGGTAAGAGGGAAAAAATGAGAAATTTGAGCGAAGCAGAGAAAAACATGGGGACAAGTATACGAGAATGCCAGTTCCGGAGGCTATTACATGCAATGAGAAGGCATTGAGGGAGCTGTCTGAATAATGGGTTGAGTATGGGTGGTGAAGTCTTCAAGGCCCCGGTTGGTTATGTGGAAGAGATGAAAAGAAGATCGGACTTTTGTGTATACCACCAATACGCAGGATATTCCACTATGGACTGTTACAATATGCGGAGGATATATCATGAGAAGCTAGCGGTCGAGGAGATTGAACTAGGAGAAGAAACGTGCAACACTATTACCCATGGTGCAGTCCCGGAATTCAAGAACCCAAATAATGGCTCTATCATCGAAAAACTTTGAATTACAGATGAATTAAAAATCCACCCAAGATGGTGGTCCACCAAAAATTGTGGTTCAAGTCCTCAGGAGTATCCTTTGCCAAGTAATTGGATGACCAAGGGAGAAGGCACAAGAATTGTGAAAAAATCCACCCAAGATGGTGGTCCACTCTAAATGGTGGTCAAGTCCTTGATGGCCTTGCTTGCGAAATTGGACGACCCAGTGATGAAGCACCCGATTTCAAGTCCTCGTAGACTGCACTTGCCAAGAAATTGGATGACCCAAGTGACGAGGCACCCGATTTCAGGTCCTCATAGGTCGTACTTGCCAAGAAATTGGACGACCCAAGTGATGAGGCACCCGAGTGTTACACTTTATCATAAAAAGTGAATGAGGCACCTGACTATAAGTCCTCGTAAGTTATACTTTCAACTTCAAAATTAATCGAGGCACCTGACTATAAGTCCTCGGAAGTTACACTTTCAACTTTAAAAGTGATTGAGGCACCTGAGTATAAGCCCTCAATCTCAAAAAAAAAAGTTACACTTTATCTCTAAAAGTGGTGAACGCTATGCTTTTTCCGATAAAAGCAAGATTTGTTATATAAAATGTTATGCTTTTCATTAAAAGCAATCTGATTATCAATAAATTTGTCAAACTTTCACTTATACTTGAATATATTTTTTTCTGATTTATTAAAAAAGAAAAGTATAGATTCGAGTGTTGGTTTGCATAAAAAAAAAAGGTTTTCTCTTTAACAAAATTTATGAGGCCTATTATTGTCTTGGAGTATTAATTTGAAAAACTTATGATCCAATGTTAAATATTGAGTTTTAAGGAATCATTCAAATTAAAGGCAATCCATAAGGATAAAGAAACCACAATTTTATGAATGAAATATATGTAAATGAATTTTCTGATACAGGAAATGGGAAAACTACAAAAAGCCTTGATCTAATGGCCATGCCATATCAAGCTGAAGAGGAGGCATGGCTAAAACATCTAAGTCAACAATGGCGGTCTCATGAATCTTAAGATTTACCGCTCTCAGCTTCTTGACCTCTTGGGTAGTTGACTCTACGTCCCGTCGCTGGCATTCTACATCCCGAAGCTTGGACTCTAGATCCTGAGACTTGGCCTCTAATTTTCTTACGACTTCGTCAAGATCTGAGAGTTGTACTGAAAAGCAGTCCTCCTCACATTTACGAATAACATCCTCGAGCGAAGTCTGATAATATTAAAAATTGACTTGAGAAGATCCATTTTAGAAAAAGGAGACATATCAACACCACGGTACGCAAGGTCGTCTACATTGCTAAATTGCTTCAAGTCCTCGATTACATGAAAGAGCCCAATGGAAACATCATCATCCTCTTCATCGACATTGGTCTTCTCGATGACTTCTTGATTCTGAAGAAGTAAGAAATTTTAAGAGAGAATAAGAAGGATTAGATTGAAGATTTTCCAAGATATCTAAGCAGGGCACTTCTAGGGCTCATCCTTTTAGGGTTTTCCCCTTAGAGGTTCCCTCTCATAGGACTTTTGTTTTCGAGACTTGCAAAAAAAAAAAAATCAAAAAAATCAAGCGCCGCGAATTGTTTAGAAACTTGAAACAAGACTTCAACACTTGAAACATTTTGCACGATCATCCCACCAAAAGCGTGACTCACGTGCAAGGGGCAAATGCTTACTGGTAGATGACATAGACATCCTCCAAATTAAGGGTACTGAGTTCCCCTCAAGCAGTGACGAATGTGCATATGTAAAGGAACACCAAAGTGAAATCAACATGGTAAGAGCATCACGGTTCTGTTGGCGGGGAAAGTCCCTGCATAGTTGAATGCAATGAAGAATGTCAACCCTACTTTTAGTATATCCACATAATAACATTCCCAAGTATCTCGTCGATCCAATGCTGCCATCCCTGAAGGCAACCAGATGAATCGGATAAAAAGCGAAGGAGATTGAAAGTGGTACTTTCATGTTCCTCTACGCATATGCGGGAATGCGATCGAAATGGGAAAAGTCATCCCAACATTCGCAAGTCACCAGTATATAGAAACAAGTCTTCTTCTGCAGGCGAAAAAAAGGACGATCATAATTCTTCACTTGCTCTTAAAAGCGTCGGAAGACCCGCAAAAAGGAGCATTTCCCGATCACGATGAAAGGAACTTCCTTAGTAGTTTTTGGGTATATGGAACGTTCAACGAATTGGCACTGCAATAAGAAAACATAACATGAGAACTCTAAAAAACAAGGAAAGAAAGATCACGGACACACGAAAGAAAAAAAAAAGAGCACGCATTAGGAGACATTCAAATAAAAATAGGGTAAAGGAAGAAGCGGGAAAATATGAAGGAGGAGCCATTAGGTTTGGTTAATTCCCCTAAGGTTGGCCCGTAGGGTTTAGCCACCCAAGGAGCTCTCCTCTTACATTTAACTTCTCCTTACTTATTGAATCAACTGATTGGAATAAATGCTACTTATTTAAATATCCGAGCCAAGATCCTTGTTAAGGTGAAATGGCGGAATAAATTCTTAACTCCTTGCGATGTTGTCCTTTCTTTGAGAATATCCGAGCCAAGATCCTTGTTAAGGTGAAATGGCCCGAATAAATTCTTCATCCTTGCGGTGTTGTCCTTTCTTTGGTAATATCCGAACCAAGAACCTTGTTAAGGTGAAATGGCTCGGAATAAATTCTTCATCCTTGCGGTGTTGTCCTTTCTTTCGGAATATCCAACCAAGAACCTTGTTAAGGTGAAATGGCTCGAATAAATTCTTCTTCATTGCGAGGTTGCCTCTTTTCTTTGAGAATATTCAAGCCAAGAACCTTGTTAAGATGAAATGACTCAGAATGGATGCTTCCTCCTTGCGGTATTGTTTTTTTTTTCTTTGAGAATATCCGAGCCAAGATCCTTGTTAAGGTGAAATGGCCCGGAATGGATGCTTCTTCGTTGTGGTATTACCTTCTCTTTGAGACTATCCGAGCCAAGACCCTTGTTAAGGTAATTGGCCCGGGATAGATGTTTCCTCGTTGCGGTGTTGTGTTTCGAAAAAGAAATACTACAGTTACCTGAAAAGAGAAATCGATAAAGCAATCACAAAGCATCAACCAAACGGTGTCTGCATGGACTAACTAATGGTATCTACTAATATTATTTGGGTTTATCATATTAAAGCATGAGAGCTTTAATTTTTAGTGGCTTATGGTGGATGCCTTGAAACCACAATTAGACTTTATTTGAACAAAACATCATGAAGACCCAAGAATGCTGGTGGCGGGAATATCAAATGACTTAGTGGAGTATCTTGTCCAAATATAACCATGGTGAAATATAACCCTTTGACCCGATTCAAATTATTTGGAATTTTGAGATCTGCGATGACATACACATGAGCACCAAGATTAATGATAAATTATTTATAGAAGTTTTCATATAGAGGAATTTAAAATTTTGAAGTACACGCAACCCATGACCAAATTGATAGCAAGGATATACCTGATGGCCAGAAAAAAGTCTTAAGTGGCTGATTCTCTCTAATCCTGCAAACATGAATTGTGGTATCTGTTAAGCTTATTGCAAAAGATAAATCGTCTCTCCAATCGATTATCGGCATTAGACTGGCATGGACTTAGAGTCGTGATCTTTCGAGTTTGGATTAAATTTGGAATAATGGGTTCCTTCCGTTACAATTTTATGCAACGTTAGACTCAATTTGTTACCCAATTCCTACTTTGAAAACATGAAGGCGGTTACTTATCTTTATCCCTGACTTACCGTGTAAAGAAGGTTCGGGAGTGGGGGCTTATACGGTATCAAGGCTCGAGGTCAGGAACATCCCAATTTATATAAAGAAATCTGCTACATATACCATTTGAAGTTTTTGGGGGGACCACTTTGGATACATGTATATATGCAGCCATCTAGCCTAATCAAGTATATATACAAGTGTGTGAATTAAACTTTAGTGGTTAATATCCATGGGTGCATTCATATTGCAAATAAAAAGTACCTAATCAACGTGGCAACATGACTTACAATGCTAATTCGGATGGGAGTTATATGGCGATATGGATTCATATTTTATGGATATTGAAAAAAAAATGGAAACAAATATTCTATTTTCTTAATAGGAATAATTTGATTTGGTTCACAAAATATAAGGAGGGATGTATGGTATTACCATGCAAGATTATTGCATAAATATAAGGAATCTGCTATGATTCATGGAGATTGGCGCCCCAATTTAATTAAAATGCTTCCTGTCTTACCATAATAAATATCATATTTGATATAATCGGTAACAGATACTATGCTAATACAGATTTATGCTTTTGTGACACCGTAAACATACTGCTGAATGGAAGCACCTCATTTTTTTCCACCTGTGTCCAAGAATGTTGTCCATCATACCCTATTATACATATATGATATATCCCCACATACTTTTCATATGATATTAATCATTCTTGGGATCAAGCTATTAATTAATTAATATTTAATATCTGATACCAAATTTATAATATATATATATATATATATATATATATATATAGGAAGATTAGATCTTGTTTTCAAAATAAAATGAGAAAATATTTTATTTTATTTACAAAAATAAAATAAAAATTTATTTTATTTAGTAATATATGACATCAAATTTAATGTGATTTATCTTTTCTTAGTTTCCGGAAAAATTAAGGAAACAAAGATTGGCGAGATTTGGGGAAGATTTTCACACATCTTGGGAGAGTTCTCTGGGGTTTCTCTCCAAGGATTTTCTGTTTTCGAGGACTTGCAAGTCGAGCTCTGCGAATTTTCCGTAAATTTGAAGCAAGATTCACAGAGTTAAATTATTTTGCGATCGTCACTCCAAAGACGACTCTACTTACGACAGAGCAAATGTGGGACCAAGTGCAAATTAGGGTTTACTTGACCTAATTGAATTAAATGCACAAATTAAGGTTCGCATTATGATTAAATGAAAAGACGGAAAGAAAGAAACAAGACCTAAGAGAATGTTTCACGTGTCCCGAGACAGAAGACACGTGGAGGCGACTCATTTTGGGAATTGATTGAGGGATTGGATTGGTGGCTAGAATGACTTGGAAGATCTAGGCATTACTCTGATGACTAAGGGTAAATTTGGAATTTCCCAGGGCGTATGTGGCTAAACACATGACCATTCTCTGAAAACCCTATAAATACCCCTTCCACTCCATTGGGAAGGAGACTTCTCTTCCGACTCATGACTTGGACCTTTTGAAAGACTAGGAGACTTGGAGATTCTCTCTCGACTTAGAAGACTCGAGAAGGCTCTACAGAATCCTTGCATACCCTAACAAGGTTCTTGGATTCTAAGAGTTCTGCCACGTGTCATTGAAGTAATCGCTCACTGTTTTCTCCCTCTTGATCAATCAATCAATTCCGTACTTTTCGTGGATTTCTCTCCTCCTCAGCCAACACAAAATCCTAACCCTAGCAAGGTACGATTTCCTTGCCCACAGTAATCTAATTGGAGTTTCTGATTATTTGTCAAATCTAATCAGGTTTGACCAACTATATAGCCAAAACTACTTTGGATGCACTATCGTTTCTCATCCGTACATAGCTAAAATTACCGTTAGTGTATGATGTGAAGATCTCAGCACACGAAATAGCATGGAACGAAATACCTGAATCAATCACCTAATCATTAACATTGCACTTGATTTGGCCATTACAAATAATGGATACATTAACGTCGGATAGATACACACAATCGAGTTTTATCCTCATATTTCTCCTTAATAGTGTTCCTTTATCAAGAATATGTACTTTCGCCTATGTGATTCATTGAAGAAACTATCATTGACTATATCCATAGTAAGGGTATTGTTGGGACCGAAGTTAATTACTCAACGATATAACCAAATGTCTCTCTAAATTATTAAGCGAAGAACTCAACAACAACAAAACTGCATTTCATCGTAAATGACCACTTTCATCGTGCTTTAACTTATTTATCAAACTCATGAAAGTGAAAGTCACCAAAAAATTAATGAGAATGCTCTTGAAACTAATTTACTTGAGTGAGGCGGAGAGTGGACAACTTTGTGAGTTGTTGTGATTGTAAAGTTACATAGATTCAATTCACGATTGTAAAGTTACATAGATTCAATTTATGTGATTGCAAACTTGGTTCTTGACAAAATCAGAGTGCTACATTTAGCATCATCTAATTCTTCTAGACTTGTGTCTTCCAAGATCAGTGATAGGTAACATCTGATTTTAAATAAATGCTCATTAATCTCCAATTACGATTATATTTTCTAGTTAGGAATAATTTTAGAAAATTGTAGTTAATTCTCCTAAATTATATAAAATCATAAATAATTAAAAAAAAATAAAATTATCTAAAAGCGACAAAGTGAGGTAAAGTATGTGAAATTAAAGCTTAGTGCAATATTAAATGATTCGATGGAGATAGCCTCCTCTTGTTGTTAACAACGTAACTCACTCCTCTCTTGCTCATTCAGAATATATATAGAAAATTGATATTTTTATATGATTTTTTGATATTTTTATATGAAAAGTGTGGCTATAGATGTATAGCGACGGTAAAAATCGTCGCTATAAGATCTATAATGACGATTTCATATGGAAATATCAAAATTTTAATGAAAATATCAATTTTTATATATATATACACCACGGACATCAAACCAAATCAAATCAAATTAATTTTTATTAATTAGGAGTTGTATATATACGATCTAACATTAAAGGTAGAATAAATCAATTTTAACCTTACGGTAGAACTCATATAGTAAAAACTAGAAAACTAGAACGTGTTAAGTTGATTAATAAAATGATCATACATTCATATATAGTGGTTGAATATATTTTGTGTTTACATATATTATAAAATATTGTAATTTGTCTTCTTCCATATATAATTTATAGATTAGAGCTAATAATTGGGCATGTTGTTTGTCTTCTTCGAAATATAATTAATAGATTGGAGGGCAAATAATTGGGCATGTTGTTATCTCAAGTATATATAAAATGACATGATTGTTTTTAATTTGTATTATTTTGTTACTGTCATTTTCAATATCATACAACCACAATTAAATTTTTAATTAATATTAAGATTATATTTGAGAATATAAAATTATTCCAAATTAATACTAAAATGTATTATATTTGAGAACATAAAATTATTCCGAATTAATACTAAGATTATATTTAAGAACATAAAATTATTTTTAAAAATTGTTGTTTTATAAATATAATTTTAATTTTAAAAGGGATGAAGTACTTGATAAAAAATATTTTTTTTAAAAAATTTCGGTTTCCTGATTGATACGTACATATTGTCCTCCATCACTATATCCTCATTAATTAATTAACTTTTTATGTCCTAATAACTTAAGGGGCCCTCGCTCTATATGATAAGAAGATTGAAGAATGAGGATTTTTATATGTACTAACAGTTATATATAAAGGGTTCTTTACAATAATATACAACAATTAGTAAATAATTATAAGAATAGTGTATTAATAAAATAATTATAATAATAGTGCAATACAGTAAACACGTCATATTATCCAATTCAAAAAAAAAAAACCCTTAAATCAAGGAGAAACTACTCCAAATGACGCAAAGCTACCAACCAACCCACATATTCAAAATTACGTCAAAAGGGAAAGAATTCATAGAAGAAGAATAAAAACTTCATAGATCAAGTAAAATTTGTAACAAAAGGAGCAATCGGGCTGAAAGTGAAAGTTAGCCAAAAATTGGCAGAATGCTCTTGAAACTAATTTACTTGAGTGAGACAGGAGAGTGGACAACTTTGTGAGTTGTTGTGATTGTAAAGTTACATAGATTCAATTCCTGTGATTGTAAAATTGCATAAATTTAATTTATGTGATTGCAAACTTGGTTCTTCAGCAAAATCAGAGTGCTACATTTAGCATCATCTAATTCTTCTAGACTTGTGTCTTCCAAGACTGGTGATAGATAGTGTATGCTGCAGATTTTAAATAAATGCTCATTAATCTCCAATTACGATTACATTTTCTCATTAAGAATACTTTTATATAAAATCATAAATAATTAAAAGAAATTGAAATATTCTAAAACGACTGAAGGAGGTAAAAATTTCCTCTCTTGTTCATCTAGAATATATATAGGAAATTAATATTTTCATTATGAAAAGTGTATTTATAGATAATAGCGACGGTAAAAAATCGTCCTATAGGATCTATAGAGACGATTTTCATATGAAAATATCTAAAATTTGTGAAAATATCAATTTATATATATATATATATGTACACCACGGACATCAAACCAAACCAAACCAAATCAAATTAATTTTTATTAATTAGTAGTTATATATACGATCTAACATTAAAGGTAGAATAAATCAATTTTGTAGAACTCATATAGTAAAAACTAGAACGTGTTAAGTTGATTAATAAAATGATCATACATTCATATATAGTGGTTGAATATATTTTGTGTTTACATATTATAAAATATTGTAATTTGTCTTCTTCCATATATAATTTATAGATTAATTAGAGGGCTAATAATTGGGCATGTTGTTTGTCTTCTTCGATATATAATTTATAGATTGGAGGGCAAATAATTGGGCATGTTGTTATCTCCAAGTATATATCAAATCCAAGTATATATAAAATGATATGATTGTTTTTAATCTGTCATTACTTTTTCATTATCATTTTTAATATCATATCATCACAATCAAAATTCTAATTAATATTAAGGTTATATTTAAGAATATAAAATTATAGGTTATATTTGAGAATATAAAATTATTTCAAAATTAATACTAAGATGTATTATATTTGAGAACATAAAATTATTCTGAATTAATATTAAGATTATATTTAAGAACATAAAATTATTTTTAAAAATTATTCTTTTATAAATATATTTTTAATTTTAAAACGGATGAAGTACTTAATGAAAAATAATTTTAAAAAAAAATTCGGTTTATACGTACATATTGTCCTCCATCACTATATCCTCATTAATTAATTAACTTTTTTATGTCCTAGTAACTTAAGGGGCCCTCGCTCTACATGATAAGAAGATTGTAGAATGAGGATTTTTATATGTTCTAACAGTTATATATAATACATAATACTCTGTACATGGGTCTAACTTTTTGAATTGGACTGTGTATTATTTGAATTCGGTTAGGGTGAAAGTTTACATTAGTTTTAAGTTTTCTAGTTTTTTATTATATGAATTATAGAAAATGCTATATTGATAAGTTTTATAATTTTTATTATATTAATTAATATAATATTTTCTATAATTCATGCAATAAAAAATTATATGAACTTATTATATTGAAGTTGGTGCTAACTTCACTCTAAGATATTATTTTTCTATCACATAAAAAAAGGTCAAATAATACTCACATACACACATACATACTATGGGCCCCGCTGACATGTAGAACCCACAAATATGTATGTTTATGTAAGAATTATGTGACACTTTTTTATATGATAAAAGAAGATTATTTTCAAGTTTTTAACCATCAAATCTGTCCAACTGCATTGCTGGTGTCAGTATTATTGTGGTGTACCAGACCAACAATATTAGGGATGAAGCTACTCTTGGACCTAGGATTAATTGTGGTAAGGCTGTGAAATAAATTAAACAGTTCGAGCCGATTCAGTATTAGTTTCGATTAAAAGTTCGATTCGAACTTAACTTGAAATATAAACGATACAAATATGAGCAAATTTTAAATTCGACAAAATAGTCAAGCCTTTTAAAATTACGATTTTATGTTGATACTCCGATCATATTCGCTCGAAAAGTTCAAACTGCTCGAGTTCGATTCAAAATCATGTTCAACACAAATCTCAATCAAACCTTATTTCAAACTCGATAAATTTTATGAATCACATATGAACAACTCAATACTTGGCTTGACTCGACTCTGTTCATTTACACCCTTAATTATGGGCAATTAATCTAGAAAATATATTAACTCTTAATTTTTTGATATTTTTGCGCTAGGCTTCCCCAAGATTTATGTAATCTAGCTTTATTTCAGTTAAATCCTAATGAAAAAAAAAAAATGTATTGTTAATTAATGATTTTTACTTACCCATACTAAGTAAGTAGCGGTCAAAAATTTGTATCCATTTTATAATATTACATATGGATCAGATATATCATGACATATATCATGATGAATTCTTCAAAAAAATATTCTCTTTCGCAATGTTAATGAAAACAATGGAGCAATTAAAAATGTTGGCTTCGTCCCTACTGATGTGTACAGGGGCGGATTCATAATAGGGGCAGGAGAGCACCTGACCCTATTGAATTTTTAGGGGGTCAAATGAAAAAAAAATTATTTGATGAAGAGTTAAATGAAATTTCATGTTTTAAACTTAAAAAACTATTATAATTCCTAAAGGACCAATCTCAAAAGTAGTCCAACACTCAACCTCTTCATCTGTTTAGCAACAAAAGTAGTAGAGCAACAAATACAACGTCAACAACTCCAACTCTTCAAGTCTCCAAATTCAAATTCGCAACAGAGCAAATTAAGTGGACAAGTTTCCAAATTCCAATTAGGCAAATAGGCGATGATCACAATTTTGAAGCAATTTCAAAAAGTATAGTTTAATTTTATTTTTTTAATTTAACAATTATTTTAGGAATTTTTGCAATTGTTTATAAATTCTTCTTTGACAAAATTAATAAAATACCCAATGTAGTTGACACATTTTTAGTGAATACACCATTAAACTTTTAATTTTATAAATTACCCCACTAAACTAATTATTGTTTTAAAATTAGGTCACTCCATTAAAAAAAATAAACGGGCGTTAATTTTCTATCGACAAAATTAATGAATTATCCACTGTAGTTGGTACGTTTTACTGATTACACCATTGAACTTTTTAATTTTTTAAATTACCACATTAAACTAATTAATATTTTGAAGTTGAGTCATTCTGTTATCTTTGACTCACGAGTGTTAAATCGTTTCAGTTTTTATTCTACGTGGACATAAAAAAGAAAAAAGAAAAAAACAAATTTGATTTATTCTCTCTCTTCCTTCCTCTCATCTCTCTCTTCTCACCCTTCTTCCAAATCAAATAGATCTGCGTATTTTCTCTCTCTAAAATCTATGAAAATTCCTAGATCTGAATATCCAAAACATTGAATCGAGCTTCAAAATTCAACATTAGATATAACAATGGAGTCTGAATCCCCAACAACAACAGATGAAGTAAATGGTGTTGCAGTAGGTTTTCTCCCTCACCTCCGACTATTAGCAGCCTTCTGTCTCCGAACTCCTCTCATTCACTCTCGATCGCCTCCACAAGGTCCACTCCTTCCTCAATCTCTCTCTATATATATCTATGTGTGTGTGTGTGTGTGTGTATATATATATATATATATATACACACACACAAATGTGATAGTAATATTTAGTTAAATTTTTGTTGGGATTGTATTTATGATTTGATACGAGCATGAATTTTTACGGATGCATGCGGAGATAATTTAATTCGGAGGCAGATGCAAAATGTTGTTGTAGCCAATTAATGCGTTTTCATTTCTATTGCTGATGCATTGCGTTTCATTTGCGAGGAAGTTTTTTCTATCGATAAACATTTGAGATTAGAGTACCCAAAATATTTTGATATTTTTGCTTTCACTTTTAAGCTTTTTATTATTTTTTTTCCACATAAGTAATATTTTTTATTTGTGAATTTCTTTTCTAGAGCCACATAGATAAAAAATTAATGACTGCTTAATTTTTTTAATAGAATGACCCAATTTTAAAATATCAATTAGTTTAATGGGGTAATTTAAAAAATTAAAATCAATGGTGTAATCAATAAAACGTGCCAACTACAGTGGGTAATTCATTAGTTTTGTCGATAAAAAATTAAGGTCTGTTATTTAACGGAATAACCTAATTTCAAAAGGGTAAAATGCAAAGTTGCCAGAAGCTGCGGTAAGACCGGGGGGAAGTGTTCTTAGAAATGACTAGGCGTAAAGGGCACGTAGGCGGTGAATCTGGTTGAAAGTGAAAGTCAGCCAAAAATTGGCAGAATGCTCTTGAAACTAATTTACTTGAGTGAGACAAGAGAGTGGACAACTTTGAGTTCTTATGATTGCAAAGTTACATAAATTCAATTCATGTGATTGCAAACTTGGTTCTTCGCAAAATCTGAGTGCTACATTTAGCATCATCTAATTCTTCTAGACTTGTGTCTTCCAAGACTGGTGATAGGTAACTTGCAGATTTTAAATAAATGCTCATTAATCTCCAATTCTGATTACATTTTCTCATTAGAATAATTTTGAAAAAATTATAATTAATTCTCCTAAATTATTTAAAATCATAAATAATTAAAAGAAAATGAAATAATCTAAAACGACCGAGAGAGGTAAAGTATGTGAAATTAAAGCTTAGTGCAATATTAAATGATTCGATGGAGATAGCCTCCTCTTGTTGTCAACAACGTAACTCACTCCTCTCTTGCTCATCCAGAATATATATAGGAAATTGATATTTTTTTATGATTTTTTAATATTTTTACCTGAAAAGTGTCGCTATAGATGTATAGCGACGGTAAAAATCGTCGCTATAGGATCTATAGAGACAATTTTCATATGAAAATATCAAAAATTTATGAAAATATCAGTTTCTTATATATATGTACACCACGGACATCAAACCAAACCAAACCAAAACAAATCAAATTAATTTTTATTAATTAGGAGTTGTATATATACGATCTAACATTAAAGGTAGAATAAATCAATTTTAACCTTACGGTAGAACTCATATAGTAAAAACTAGAACGTGTTAAGTTGATTAATAAAATTATCATACATTCATTTAGTGGTTGAATATATTTTGTGTTTACATATATTATAAAATATTGTAATTTGTCTTCTTCCATATATAATTTATAGATTAGAGGGCTAATAATTGGGCATGTTGTTTGTCTTCTTCGATATATAATTTATAGATTGGAGGGCAAATAATTGTGCATGTTGTTATCTCCAAGTATATATCAAATCCAAGTATATATAAAAGGACATGATTGTTTCTGATCTGTCATCACTTTTTCACTGTTATTTTCAATATCATATCACCACAATCAAATTTCTAATTAATATTAAAGTTATATTTAAGAATATAAAATTATTCCGAATTAATACTAAGATGTATTATATTTGAGAATATAAAATTATTCTGAATTAATACTAAGATGTATTATATTTGAGAACATAAAATTATTTTTAAAAATTGTTACTTTATAAATATATTTTTAATTTTAAACGGATGAAATACTTAATAAAAAAAAAAAAATTTAAAAATTTCGGTTTCCTGATTGATACGTACATATTGTCCTCCATCACTATATCCTCATTAATTAATTAACTTTTTATGTCGTAGTAACTTAAGGGCCCTCGCTCTATATGATAAGAAGATTGTAGAATGAGGATTTTTATATGTACTAACAGTTATATATAATACTCCCTCTGTTTCATGATAAAAGTCTTTATTATTATTTTAGGTAGTTTTATATTAAATGTTCATTTTCCTTTAATAACCAAATTTTTATACATATTTTTCTATTATACCCGTAACATTAAATATCTCATACTTTTCTTATTCTAATTCTCTCTCCATATTTAATAACATTATTATGGACAATTTTGTCATTTCATTCATCTTCTTAATATACGTGAAAAATCCACCATAATTTTTATCCTCGGACGGAGGGAGTACATAATACTTTGTACATGGGTCTAACCTTTTGAATTGGACTGTATTATTTGAATTCAGTTGGGTTTTCTAGCTTCTTATTATGAGTTATAGAAAATGTTATATTGATAAATTTTATAATTTTTTATTATATTAATTAATGTAACATTTTCTATAATTCATGCAATAAAAAATTATATGAACTTATTATATTAAAGTTGGTGCTAACTTCACTTTACGATATTATTTTGTGTGGGTGCATAGTTATATTGCACATCAACAATGCTACTATCATATAAAAAAAAGTCACATATCTTACATACACACACACATACATACATGTGTCCCTTTGACATGTAGGGCCCACAAATATGTATGTATGTATGTATGATAGCGATATATGGATAGTAATATTATTTTCAAGTTTTTAACCATCAAATCATCCAATCTGCATGTGTGTTATGTCAAATCGTCAGTATTATTGTGGTGTACCAGACCACCAGTATTAGGGATGGAGCTACTCTTGGACCTATGATTAATTGTGGTAAGGCTGTTAAATAAATTAAACGGTTCAGGCTTTATTCGTACTCCTTTGATTAAAAATTCGATTCGAACTCAACTCGAAATATAAACAATTCAAATATGAGAAAATTTTAAAATTCGACAAATTAGTCAAGCATTTTAAAATTATAATTTTCTATTGATACTCGGATCAAATTCGCTCGAAAAACTCAAACTGCTCGAGTTCGATTCAAAATCGTGTTCAACATGAATCTCAATTAAACTTTATTTCAACACGAATCTCTGTTCATTTATATCCCTAATTGTAGGCAATTAATCTAAAAAACATATTAACTCTTAAATTTTTGATATTTTTGCGCCAGGCTTCCCCAAGATTTATGTAATCTAGCTTTATTTCAATTAAATCCTAACGAAAAAAATTTGTATTGTTAATTAATGATTTTTTACTTGCCCATACTAAGTTTAAGTAGCGGTCAAAATTTTGTATCCATTTTTATAATACGCCCTCCGTCCCAATTTTGGGTAGTCCCATGTTAAATGTCCATTTTTCTTTAATAACTAAACTTTTACACATATTTTCCTATTATACCCGTAACATTAAATATCTCATATTTTTCTTATTCTAATTCTCTCTCCATATTTAATGACATTACTATGGACAATTTTGTCATTTTATTCATCTTCTTAATATGCGTGAAAAGTCCACCAGGATTTTTATCATGGGACGTAGGGAGTATTACATATGGATCAGATATATCATGACGAATTCTTCAAAAAATATTGTCTCTTTCGCAATGGTAATGAAAACAATGGAGCAATTAAAAATGTTGGCTTCGTCCCTACCGATATGTACAGGGGCAGATCCATGGTAGGGGCAGGGGAACACCTGATCTCACTGAATTTTCAGGGGGTCAAATGAAAAAAAAATTATTTGATGAGGGGTTAAATGAAATTTCATGTTTTAAACTTAAAAAACTACTCCCTCCTATTCATATTAAGTGTCGTTTTGGAGATTTTCATTTTATTCAATATAAGTGTCGTTTTGGAATCCCTATGCAATATTGCACTATTTTTTCCTAATTTACCCCTCTATTTAATATGCTTAGTAAATGCAATTTCATGGACCATTGTGGAGAGAGAAATAATTAATTAGGGATACAAAAGATATTTTGTGTTATTTCTTAATAAATGTGCTTAACTCTAAAAAGACATTTAATATGAATAGGAGGGAGTATTATAATTCCTAAAGGACGAATCCCAAAAGTAGTCCAACACTCAACCTCTTCATCTGTTTAGCAACAAAGCAGTAGAGCAACAAGTATAACGTCAACAAAACTCTTCAAGTCTCCAAATTCAAATTTGTAATAGAACAAATTCAAGTGGACAAGTCTCCAACTTTCAATAAAGCAAATAGGCAATGATCACAATTTTGAAGCAATTTGAAAAAGTATAGTTTAATTTTAGTTTTTTAATTTAACAATTATTTTAGGAATTTTGTAATTGTTTATGGATTCTTCTTTAGCAAAACTAATGAAATACCCAGTGTAGTTGACACGTTTTAGTGATTACACTATTAAACTTTTAGTTTTTTAAATTATCTCACTAAACTAATTATTATTTTGAAATTAGGTCACTCCATTAAAAAAATAAACAGACGTAAATTTTCTATCGACAAAACTAATGAATTAATTATCCACCGTAGTTAGTACGTTTTACTGATTACACCGTTGGACTTTTAATTTTTTAAATTACCTCATTAAACTAATTAATATTTTGAAATTGAGTCATTCTGTTATCTCTGTCTCACGAGTGTTAAATCGTTTCAGATATTATTCTACGTGGACGTAAAAAAGAAAAAAAAAAGAAAAAAGAAAAAAGAAAAATATATAAATTTGATTTATTTTCTTTCTCTATCTCTTCATTCCTCTCATCGCTCTCTTCTCGCCCTTCTTCCAGATTAAGGTTGTTAAATGAGCAAACAGTTTGGGTTCGATTCGTACTCGCTCGACTAAATGTTCGATTTGAGTTCGACTAGAAATATAAATGAGTCAAATATGAACACATTTTAAAGTTCGATAAATTACTCGAACCTCCTCAAATTATAATTTTCAATTAATACTCGGATCATATTCGTTGAAAAAGTCCAAACTGCTCGGGCTCGATTCGAAATCGTACTCGACTCGGTAGCTAAATGAGCCTCAATCAAACCTTATTTTATACTCGATAAATTTTGTGAACCAAATCTGAGCAACTCAATACTCGGATCGACTCGGTTCGTTTACACCCTTATTCCAGATCAAATAGATATGTGTATTTTTTCTATCTAAAATCTATGAAAATTCCTAGATCCGAATATTCAAAATATTGAATTGAGCTTCAAAATTCAGTATTAGATATAACAATGGAGTCTGAATCCCCAACAACAACAGATGAAGTAAATGGTGTTGCAGTAGGTTTTCTCCCTCTCACCTCCGACTATCAGCAGCCTTCTATCTCCGAACTCCTCTCATTCACTCTCGATCGCCTCCACAAGGTCCATTCCTTCTCCAATCTCTCTATATATCTATGTGTGTGTGTGTGTATATATATATACACACACACACACACACACACACCCATGTAATAGTAATATTTAGTTCAATTTTTGTTGGGATTTTATTTATGATTTGATACGAGCCTGAGTTTTTAAGGATGGATGCGGAGATAATTCAATTCGGAGGCAGATGCAAAATATTGTTGTAGCCAATTAACGCATTTTCATTTTTACTGTTGATGCATTGCGTTTCATTTGCGAGGAAGTTTGTTCAATCGATAAACATCTGAGATTAGAGTACCTAAAATATTTTGATTTTTTTGCTTTCACTTTTAAGTTTTTAATTATTTTTTCCCCACATAAGTAATATTTTTTATTTTTGAATTTCTTTTCTAGAGCCATATAGATAAAAAAATTAATGTCTGCTTAATTTTTTTAACAGAATGACCCAATTTTAAAATATTAATTAGTTTAATGGATAATTTTAAAAATTAAAAGTTCAATGGTGTAATCAGTAAAACGTGCCAACCACAATGGGTAATTCATTAGTTTTGTCGATAAAAAATTAAGGTCCGTTTATTTTTTTTATGGGAATGATCTAATTTTAAAAGGGTAAAATGCAAAGTTGACCACTGAACTTTAGGGGTTTTTGGGTACTATTTCTTTTGGTTAACGCAAATTGAGCCTCTTTCTATTAAAAAAATTGGACTTTGAGCCCTCAGGCGCAACATGAGCGTTGACTTGCTGACGTGATGCACATGGCGCCTACGTGGCAGATCTGATGTGGGCATTTTTCATTTAAATTTACATGTGTACGAGTTGACGTGGGCATTTTTTTAATTTTATCCCAAAAATATGTCACTCCACTGATTCGAACTCAAAAACTCCAGTTTGAAACTTTGGTCATATGACCAGCACCACGTGCCTAATTGTTATTATTTTGCAAGGATTAACCATTATAACGAAACAATTCATTTCCCCTAGAAAAATTAAAAGACAAAACAGATCCTTCAGATTAGCTAAGATATACCATTATCTTCGTATTTCTCTCTTTCTCTCTATCATCTAAAGTTGAAAATTTTTAGATACCCACAAGCGAGGATTCGGTAAATTGAGGTAAAAAGTTAAGGTTCCATCAATAGTCGTCTCTCTCTCTCGCTTGCTCTCATCTTTCGCGTTCAGTGACTTTTCATCTCAGAAATTCGTAAGGAATGAAAAGGGCCGGGAAAACATCTTAAAGAAAATAGCAACCAAAAGGTTGGGGACGGTTCAATATCCACTAGAGTCAGTGGGATTTCATCACCAAGGTATTGCGGGTGTGGGATACGAGTAAGAATTTGTACATTGTCAAAGGGCAACAACGTAGGGAGGAAATTTTATGGTTGTTCAAATTATGGTGTAAGTTCTTGTATTTACCTTGATATAAAATTTTAAATTTTTACATACAATCGTGATAATTGTTAGTTTTATTTCCTACAGACGCAAACATTTTGTGGCTTTTTTCAATGGATTGACTCCAGCCACATGTTAGAAGATGCTGAGAATTCTTCGGGCTTGTTGAATTTGAGGAGCATTAAAATTGACCTACAGATGATGAAGGAGAAAGCTCCTGACTTGGAAGTGCAAATATCAAAAATGGAAAAAAGAAAAGTTAAATTGAAGAATGATTTGAAGTGATTAAAAGAAGAAATAAGGAATTTACAAATTAGGGAGAAGTGGTTGATACTTGTAATTGGGGTGCTTTTAGTTTTGTGTTTGAGCATGTTAAATACCATGAAATAGTTTTAGTTGTTTTGATGTTTGGAAAAATTTGATATATAAGTGGTGATGTTTTGGAATATTGTGTTAATATAGACTAATGATGTTTGAATAATTGTATTATTTAGATGATTGTGTTAATGTAGATTCATGATCTTTGATAATTGTGTTTCTTTAAATAATTATTAAGCAAAACAAAGCATTGAATGGTTAGGGACATCCCAATTTCTTTGAGAAGAACTGTTCTTTTACAAAATGAATTATTGATAACAGATCATCCTAATTTTTTAAAATTGATAATAATCAAAACAGAGCATTGATAATAGATTGGTGACATCCCAGTAAAATGCAAAATTGTTAATAAACAAAATAAAGCATTTGATTGTGGACAAAACTTGAGGGGTACAAAACAGTTTGAATGCTGCAAAAAAAAAAACTGGTGATCCTACAAACAATGCATAGCCTTAATTAAAAATAAGCTGCAGATAATGGTGGAGTGACATTTGTACAAAAACTTAATAAGAACTCTTTGTTCATTTAATTAGTAACATCATTGTCAGGATTACAAACACAAAAATAACCATTGTCTAGGATACCAAACACCAAAAAAACCATATCATCAGGTTTACAAGCACCTATAAATTCGCCAGTGTATCAGTTTTGTGTTTGAGATAATACAAACTCCAAAATACCATAAATAAAAGTCAAATACAAAAGGATAATATAGATTACTAGATCTTCAATTTCTACTCCTTGTTCACACTTTCTTGAGTTACACCAGTCTTGTTCAACTTGTTTGTCACTCCACTTGACTGGCCCTCACCCTCTGGTCTTCTTCCCTCTCTAGTCTCCTTGAAGCTGTTATATAAGGCTTGAGCCATCAAACGATCCTCTGTTTTAGTTTCTCCATTAAGTGCAACTGCCACTCTCATAGCACCAGACATCAATTTTGTGGCCTTATGTGCAGTTGTCTTTGTCCTTGGTGGATTATGTGCAGTTGTCTTTGCCCTTTCTTTTCCTTCCTCATTTCTACTAGGTGCAACACTCCCTGGTGGAACTGGTGTAGTCTTTAGGCCAAGCTCCAGCTAAGTAACATCTCTCAGGTGTGCTCTACATAAAACAACACAATAATTGTACACATCACATTTTATAAAAATGGGAATATAACTCAAACAGCCAAAACCAGAAATCAATACTAATTATTCCTTGTACTGAAACAACACAATAATTATAATTCACATCTACTTACTAAAATATAAGTGTACCAGTGTTTGGGGATATGAAACAGCCAAAACCAGGAGGGACCCATTCTCTTCTTGTAGGATTTCTCTTAATTGGTAGTTTTTCTCTAACAACTACACCTTTGATATTTTTGTTTGTTTCATTTGTCTATAAAACTAAAACATCAAGCCCCACTCATAAACACAATTATAACATTAATAAAACATCTCCCAACTCACCTGTTTGTGACTTGAAAAGGTATCAACTCCATTATCTCCCTTATTTTTCATATCAATTTTATCTTTTATAACTTGTTTCTAAAATTGGTAACATATGTTTAGATAAAAGAACAACTATAACTAAACATGATTAATAATTTGCAAGGAAAATACTTTCACTCATTTGTTCCCTTGTTTAGTTTGCTTGCTACTCTCTCCCAATTCTTGTGTCAGTGAATCCTAAAATGTACCAATTAATTATTTAGACATTTAAATTAACATAATTATGTGAACAAAAACATGAAAAAAAACATAAAGGTGCAGACATAACCTTGTCATGTTCCTTATTGCTACTCTGTTTTCTCTTCTTCCCACTTTCTCCCTTATCTTGTCCAACTTATTCCTGCAAAATTAGAAAAATCAAGATTTAAATTAATTTGATGATGACTTAACATTTATTGTCACCCTCAACAGTATTGTCACTCTCACTACCTTGTTCTTTTACAGTATTGTCACCTCAACAGTATAGCCACCCTTAATAGTTGGTTGTTTTACTTTCTTTTTCTGTTCTTTATATTCTCTAGTTTTTTTCTTGCCTCAATTATTTCTTTATCATCAGTTAGAAATATTTCTTCTTCCTCCTCATCAAGAATATCACTATCACTAGAAAAACTTGAGTCCTCATAGTTATTTTCTTCTACCACCACATCACCATCATGACTAATATCAGTTAACAAACTAACCTTCTTAGCCTGTTTATCTCTATCCCTAGCATTAGAAGCATGTTTAGCTTATGTAGCCTGTTTACCCCCCCTTCACAATCATGCTCAAGATAAATCTCAACATATTTAATTATAATCTACAACATCATCTAACATTATATTTAGGTCATCATCATTTGCAAGATTTGCAAAATACCCACAAAATATAGTTTTAGGCATTCTGTAATATAAACCAATTAATTACATCATTATGCCCAAAACCCTCACACATTGTCTTTAGCTTCTCAAAATTCAATTCAAATTAAATAAGGAATTTGAAACTTATCAATTCTCCCATAATCATAATGGAAAACATGATGTAACCCAAATAAACCCCCATGGTGGAGTTACACTTCCAAGTTTCTACAATAAAAATACCATAAACATGATTAATTAAAAATATATTTATTATTATTATAACAAGACATACAATAATTGATTTTCCTCCAGCAGAATACTAAAAGCTTGACTATGGAAGCAAAAGACAGACAATAATCTAAGGTGGAGTTCCACTACCAATAATCTACAGTAAAATAAAATGTCTGACTATAGAACAAAAAGACAGACCACCGATACAGATGAGACAATATATAATTGTTGGGTAAAATGCAAATGTGACCACTGAACTTTAGGTGTTTTGGGTATTGAGCCCCTTTCTTTTGGTCAACGCAAATCGAGCCCCTTTCTATTCAAAAATTTGGATATTGAGCCCCCATTTTCCACATGGGCTTGACCTGCCTACGTGGCACACGTGGCAGCGCTGACGTAAACATTTTTGCCACATGGAACTGCTTAAATGTGTATTTTCCAATTAATTGTTAAAAAACTTGGTTTTCCCAATAATCGAACCCAAAACCTCAAATTTGAAATTTTGGTCATCAAACCAATTGAGCTACATAAAACTTATAGTTACTTTATCAAAAGAATTAATATTTATACCAAATCAATTCATTCCCCCAAATAATATTTAAATAGAGTAATTGACTTATTAAAACAGTAAAAACACATAGAAGAAAAAAAATGATTATATATTAACACAAAATAAAATAATTAACATACTAAGTAATCTAAATAAAATAATTAACAAAAGTAAACTATGTTAATTAAATTACTTAACTAACTAATTAAATCAAATAAAGTTATTAGTAAACTAACACCTTGCTGTGTCCCTCTTTCGGTAAATGACCAAACGCACCTCCACTAACTTCTTCTTCACTTTTCGCCACCGTTCTTTGTCTTCACAACTTCAATTTACTGCAGAACAAAAATTCATCCCAATCCAAAATTTTAAAATGCCAAGTTGTCAAAAT
The DNA here is from genome assembly GCA_020205605.1 of Panax ginseng. Lineage (NCBI taxonomy): Eukaryota > Viridiplantae > Streptophyta > Magnoliopsida > Apiales > Araliaceae > Panax > Panax ginseng. The sequence goes on along the minus strand of CM035138.1, from coordinate 14,937,779 downwards.
ATAGAAATATAAATTTGTTTTGTATACTAAGAAAATCAGATTCATTCAAAAATCTAGATAGAAATAGAGAACTAGGGTTTTACAAAATTACAAGGAAGAGTCATCCAATTTGAGAATGGTAAGCTTGAGGGCTTTTTGAGGAGCTTATCTTATGAAAAACTCTTACGAGATAAGCTATCGATGATGGAGAAAGGAGAGAATGGAACGACGCATGTGATCGATCCTTTTCTTTCGCAGGAATACCTAGGGGGAAAATCTTTCATCTACTCCAAAATTTCCATAGCTACAAATTTTGATTCATCATTTTTCTTCTGTGTGTGTGTGTGTGTGTGTGTATATATATATTTAATTGAATTTGGATTGAAGAGATTCTTTGATGAAAGTTAGGGTTAGGGTTTTGCTTTTGGTCGAGAGATAATCTAAATGCTTCTCTTCTCTCTTTTTTCCTTCATTCCCTCTGCTGTTTGGTGCTTTTGAGTCGAAAAAATTGATTTAATTAGTTTAATTAAGTAATTTATTTAACATAGTTTACTTTTGTTAATTATTTTATTTAGATTACTTAGTATGTTAATTATTTTATTTTGTGTTAATTATTTTACTTGGTTAGTTAAGAATTAATTATGTATGAACTTTTATACACCTTTAATATATAATCTTTTTTTTCTTCTAGGTGTTTTTACTATTTTAATAAGTCAATTACGTACTATATTTAAATATTATTTCGGGGAAATGAATTGATTTGGTATAAATATTAATTCTTTTGATAAAGTAACTATAAATTTTATGTAGCTAAGTTGGTTTGATGACTAAAATTTCAAATTTGAGGTTTTGGGTTCGATTCTTGGGGAAACCAAGTTTTTTAACAATTAATTGGAAAATGCACATGTAAGCAGTTTCACATGGCAAAAATATCTATCGTCAATACACGCCATCGCAGTGCCACGTAGTAGTCAACGCCCATGTGGCACATGGGGGCTCAATATCCAAATTGTTGAATAGAAAGGAGCTCGATTTGCGTTGACCAAAAGAAAGGGGCTCAATACCCAAAAACACCTAAAGTTCAGTGGCCACATTTGCATTTTACCCTATAATTATTACCAGACAACATTAGGACCACAACATAATACCCAAACACGTTGATATTTATATAATAACAAACAATTTCATTAAAGGTATGACGCCCCCAAAACAGGAATACATCACCTATTCTGAGTCGCCAAATACATGGTACAGAATACAAATACAATCTTAAATATACAACATGAGCTGTGAGTTTGAATACAAATATTGTTTACTAGAGAGTATACAAACTCAAAAGGAGTCCTCATTACAATTATTATCACACTATTTCACAGAATAGTGAAGACTACTAATGCACCATCTAAGACCATCACTCTGTTCCCCGACTAGTCCCAACTACGTTCTCATTTCCTGAAGAGAAAAGTGAAAGAAAGGGTGAGCTCAACTAGCCCAGTAAGAAATATTACAACTAAGATAATGCAGAATAATTTATCGTTAGCCTTCAACAGTGTTAAACCGATAAAATATAATAACTATCAAGTTTAATCTGCAATGAACAAGCAATCCATTAGAAGAGTCAAGTAGGGAATAAAATCTACTATCTTCTATGATTTAAAAGGTTTTTCATCACTTTTATCATTTGTGACTCAACTTAATAAATAATCCACATCATCGAATCACCCACGACTACTACTACCAAGGATATTCTTTAAGATCACTACCACGAATTATCCATGTACTACTGACTAAAGATAATCATATTTTCATCAACGGTCCCGATCATGCCATAAAACAATTCATTTTACACTACTACCAAAGAGAATCCATAGCCATAATCATACCAAAACCGGTCCCATCAATGCACTACTACGGGCCAATAAGGACTTTTTCCACATCATTTGTAACATTACGGTTATGATTATATCGAATAATCCTCGGTCATAATCATACCAAGTCCATCTATACTTCTACAAGCCACGTATGACTTTTAACAAAATATAAACATGAGGATGATGACAATGATATAAGAATTCAATAAAACAAGTTCAAGAATTAATTTATCCAAGAACCGATAACGTTCAAATTGTTAACATGATCTCGCTTTGTAGAGTAAAATTCAAGAATGCTCGTAAGAATATTTCCATGAAAAGATACCGGATGAAGCCTTAAATATCAAGGATTTTCCACTAATTTTATGGAGTATAAAGTCAAAACTTTAACTAACCGAGTATAATAACGAATGGAATAACAAAAGAAATCACCATGCATGCGCAGATTGCATGACAGACGTGTTATTCCAATGTAATAATAAGTAATGTGAACCACCAAGAGAAATTACGCATGCATGACAGATATTTCAATAAAATAATAAAGACGGAATCAGTCCGGTAAAACGCATTGCACAAGAAGATATATTCCAAATGTAATAATAAAGAAGAAGGAATCAATCCCACAGTAAAATGCATGCATGTGATATTCCAACGTATAATAAAGATTTTAATCAATCAGTCGTAAAAAGCCTGCATGTATCAGGATATTCCAATGAGAATAATAAAGACGGAACCGTGTCCCACGTAAAAGCATATACGCATGTGATGTTCCAACAGAATGATAAAGAATGGAACAATGTAAGAATTTTACCAAGTATAGGGTAGCCACGTGACAAAAGTTATTCCAATAGAATAATAAAGAATGGAATAATAGAAGTTCTCTTCATGGATAAGAAAGAAATAATACTCCCTACGAGTACAACAAATAATATTCCCTACCTTAAAAAAAATTGGATACTAGAATAGTGAGGTAGCAGACTTCTCTTCTTCTTTCTCTCTATAATTTCTCTCTATATTAATTGCTCTAAAGCTTTTGTGAATTGGTGAGAAATGAAGGAAGAATGAGCTTCTATTTATAGGAAAATATAGTTTCGATAATTTACACGCTTTGGGGCTCAAAATATTACAAAGATAATACCTTCCTCTTTTTCTTCATTTTTAATTTAGTCCTGAAAGTATTATCAAACTTGCACCAACTCCCCTAATAGTAAATAATGTGAATCAATAGTAAATCATGTGACTCAATAGTTCTAATCATGTGATAAAAATAATTACAGTATAGTACTTCCATCTATACCTCCATTTTTAACTTAGTCATTCAAGTATTATCAATTTTGCACCAACTCCTCTAATAGTACAAGAATGTGATTCAATAGTACACACATGTAAACAAATAGTTATATAAGCATGTGAATTAGTAGGAATTAATTGCTCATTTATCCGATAAATTACCCAATTTATCAATATAACCCCCAAACATCAATTATCATATGAATAGATGTCGATTTTCACTAACACAAACAATTCCAACATAATGAAACTATTTTTATCAACAATATAAATTTTGAAATTTCAAAGTTTGACTCCCGAAAAAGTCAACTATTGACTTTTTGACCAAATAGTGAATCCCGGAAAATTTTGTGTTTATAGACTATTTTTACTAATTTCATCGTTCCGGACTCAAATATCACGTCCGCGTCTCCAAATTCAACTCCGAACACAACTTTAATTTTAATAACATTCATCATTAATATTATAACTCACAATATTTAACAACCAGGTCGTTCCCAAGAAAGAGGGGGCTTTCCGATAAGGATTTCTCTTTATTGGCGCGCAATTAGATGACCAAACCTCTCCTTGACAGAACTTCTAGACATTGTCAATATTGAAAATAATAATATGAATAACTTTGCCATCTCAATCATTGATTTAATAATATATCATATTATGCAGATGATACTGTGACAATAATCGAATCAATAATATGAGAGATATGATGCAACAATTACTGTAGTAATAATTGAGTATAACTGAGTGACTTCTCACGTAAGCATTAATAATCAATACCGTCTCCTAATAGTAACAAGAATGTGAAATAATAGTACCTTCAACTATACCTCCATTTTTAACTTAGTCATGCAAGTATTATCAATCTTGCACCAACTCCCCTAATAGTAACAAGAATGTGAAATAATAGTATACACGTGAACAAATAGTTATAATCATGTGAATTAATAACAATCAATTGCTCATTTATCCGGTTAAATACTCGATTGGTCAATATAACCTCCAGACATCAATTATTATCGAAATAAATATCGATTTTCACTAACACAAACAATTCCAACATAATGAAACTATTTTTATCAACAATATAAATTTTGAAATTTTGAAGTTTGACTTTTCCCAAAAAAGTCAACCATTGACTTTTTGACCAAAAAGTGAATCCCGAAAAATTTTGTGTTTATAGACTATTTTTACTAATTTCATCGTTCCGGACTCAAATATCACGTCCGCGTCTCCAAATTCAACTCCGAACACAACTTCAATTTTAATAACATTCATCATTAATATTATAACTCACAATATTTATCAACCAAAATGCTCCTGGAAGAGGGGCTTTCCAATAAGGATTTCTCCTCATCATGCACAATTAGTGACCAAACCTCTTCTTGATAGAACTTCTAGACATTGTAAATATTACAATTTAATAATACTGAATAACCTTATCATCTCAATTATTGATTTAATAAAATAACATATTATGCGAATGATAATCGTGACAATAATCGAATCAATAATACGAGATATGATGCAACCATTATCAGTGCAATAATTGAGTATAACCGAGTGACTTCTCGTAAGCATTAATAATCAATACCGTGCTACTATGCAACCACAGCGTATTCATCGTACTTTTACTACTACCGGGTAGTTCAAGAGTATTAACGGTGGAAATCCTCCGCCAATTATTTTCATAAAATATTTTTGTCGCTTTCTAACTACGATAAGTACTTTTCGTTGTGGGGTCCACTAATGATTATGCCGTCCGCATTTAATATTCCCGACAAAAATAATATTATATAAAGAACTCATGTACTTTGCAAAATTTATAAATACTACCCACAACTATAATATTATATCAAATTCACACCATAATATTCAAAAATTTATTTCGAGAAAATTAAATATTTATTCATAAAATTTGGGGTCTCACAATCTCCCCTCCTTATGGAATTTCACCCTCGAAATTTACGTACGTACCTGGTATGCTGAAGAGGTGAGGATACCTCGTCAGATTCTAACTCTTGAGGTATAACCTTTGAGTGTTGAATACGATTCTTCTTATCCAAGATTTTAACACGTATCTCCTCATACGTTAAATCTTTTCTATCTCGTCCTGTTCTAAATCAATAATGTGGTTCGGTCATCCACATATTTACGTAACATCGATATGTTAAAATGTTATGAACACGCCGACACACTTCAAGCGGTAAACGAGTCTATAAGCCACAGTTCCTACTCGATCGAGGATTTCAAATGGGTCAATTAAATCGAGGGTTGAGATTTCCTCTCATCGATTCTTGCTTCTAGAATAACGCCTCTCAACCTTCTTCATTCATCACCTCTGAGTATGTAGCTTGAAAGGCTTTTAACTTTATCGATTAAAGTCAATTCTAATCGTATATTCGTTATCTTTACGTGGTTTCCTAGATTCTTTAACTCTATCTTCATCATTTGTAAGTCATACGAAATGGGCCTTTGTGTTTAACAACATCGCACTCAGAACGATACGATCTTCTACTCAATCGCGTCGCTACCACGTTAGCTTTCCCACGTGGTATTGAATGGTACGATCGTAATCTTCAACAAACTTGAGCCAACGCTCGGGCGTGTTACGCCTCGCTTTAAGTAAAGAAATATTTGAGGGTTTAAGAAATGGGTTTTGTCTTTGGGTCGATACAAAATTCGATTTCACGCTCTAGGGTAGGCTAAGAAGTCTTCAAGAATACGTCAGGAAATCTATTAACAATAAAAATGTCATTCAAAACTGTGACTCTCATCCAAGACTTGGATAACACATCACATTGATACCTATCAACTTGCCATCGTCATTCACAACGTCTCCTACAGAAAGTCTGGCTTCGGTGCATTCCACACAAGGAAGTCAACAACGAAAGGCTCGGGGCTCTTTACTTATGGCTTGATATGACAGTGATTGACTTTAGTGGTTTGGTTACTTAAAAAGTTAGGAATATAAAAGCTAACAACCTTACGAAAAGCATGATGAGTAGTTAACCAATCGATTCCAAAAATCACATCCATGCAAATATTTACAAAGAGATAAGATCGACAGGTAACGTGAAAATGTTGATTTGAACAAGATTTATAAATAGTGGAGGTAATGAAGGTTTCTCCCAACTGAGTTTCAACAGATAAATCAAAAATCTAACTTCTCCGGAGTTAAATTTAAACATTGAACACAACTAGGTGAAATAAAAGAGTGAGTAGAACTGGTATCTAACACGGTATAGACTTCGCAAGAGTTTATGACTAACATACCCGTGATAATTTTATTCAGGTTCCTCGTCACGAAAAAAAAATGCTCTCTTAAACTACCGGCTTTGGCTTGTCTTGGACATCCTTTGGCATCACTATCCCAGCTGGAATTGATTTCACCATACGACAAAATCGAGCTAGGTGACCTTCTCTTTCACAATTAAAACACGCTTTGGATTGTTACGCATGCACAGTTTGAACGGATGTGTCCCTCTCCGTCGCATTTGAAACATAATGACCGGTATTCGCTTCTTCTTCCTTTGAAACGGGTGTCTTTGGTCTTGCCGACGCCTTCACGCCATTGTTGAACCTTCTCTTCCTCGAAATGTCCATTCTTATTGTTTTGGTCATGATTACCACCGAAATGGTTACCATTCATGGCATGATAATTTCCCCCACGATGGTTATCATTGTTCCGATGACCGTTGCCACCGGTACAATTTTTATCGTGTTGTTGGTCATTGCCTTTTGGTTGTGCTAACTCATTATCGCGCTCCAATAACTGAGTCCTATTCACAACATCTGAATATAAACAAAGTTTGTGAGAAATAAGATATTGACGTATCTCGTGTTTCAAACCTCTTAGAAACATTCGCGCTATTCGCTTCCTCATTATCGACCAAATGGGATGCAAAAGCCCGAGACAACTCGGCAAACTTAGCCTCGTCTCATGACACGGTCATATTGTTTTGCTCCCAACTTGATGAACTCCACCTCCTTCATGTGACGAATACTTTCTTTAAAAGTACTTGTCGTTGAATGTTCTTGAACTTCCCCCAAGACATCTTGAGTCGGCCGACCGAGTGTGTCGTTTACTGATTCCCACCAAGAATCGCTTCTTCACGCAATATAAAGGTGGCAAAAGGAACCTTTTGCTCCTCGAAAGCATCCCAAGACATCAAATATCTTGGTGATCTCGCTTTAACCATGTCTCCGCCTTAAGTGGTTTCGGCTTTCCCAAAAAGTCCGGTGGTCCCAGCTCCTTGAACTGCTTAGCGGTGACCAACCATGGGTTGCCATTGATTCCTCCTGCATTATGAACAGGAGTCTCTCTCATCTGGTGTTGCATGAATTCTAAAAACTCCTAAATGTACCGTCGTTCATCATTTGGTCAGTGTTGTTATTTACAGGAGGATTATCGCCATCCTGTTGCACATTGTCCTAATTATTGATCTGTGGAGACTCAACGGTCTCCTGTGCTCCATTGCTTATCTCAACATTTTCAGATGCCATTTTCAAATACTGCCACAAAACAAGGGTTAATTAACATATCACATATTATCCCTATACTCTAACCGACCAATTAAATACCAAATAAACTTAGGTAGGTCATACTAGCAAAGGAATTCCCCGTCTCTCCCCTCCTAGTTCTTATCTCACATCTCAGCCAGGGATCATATCCCTGAGCTTTGATACCAACTGTGACGCCCCCAAAAAAGGAATACATCACCTATTCTAAGTCGCCAAATACATGGTACAGAATACAAATACAATCTTAAATATACAACATGAGCTGTGAGTTTGAATATAAATATTGTTTACTAGAGAGTATACAAACTCAAAAGGAGTCCTCATTACAATTATTATCTCACTATTTCACAGAATAGTGAGGACTACTAATGCACCATCTAGGACCATCACTATGTTCCCCGACTAGTCCCAACCACGCTCTCATTTCACGAGAGAAATAAAGGAAAGAAAGGGTGAGCTCAACTAGCCCAAAGAAGAAATATTACGACTAAGATAATGCAGAATAATTTATCGTTAGCCTTCAACAGTGTTAAACTGATAAAATATAATAATTATCAAGTTTAACTGCAGCGGAACAAGCAATCCATTAGAAGAGTCAAGTAGGGAATAAAATCTACTATCTTCTATGATTTAAAAGGTTTTTCATCACTTTTATCGCTGGGACTCGGCTTAATAAATAATCCACATCATCGAATCACCCATGCACTACGGCCAAGGATATTCTTTAGTATCACGACCACGAATTATCCATGCACTACGGCTAAAGATAATCATGTTTTCATCAACGATCCTGATCATACCATAAAACAATTTATCTTTGCACTACGGCCAAAGAGAATCCATAGCCATAATCATACCAAAAACTGTCCATCAATGCACTCCGGGCCAATGAGGACTTTTTCCACATCATTTGTAACATTATGGTTATGATTATACCGAATAATCCCTGGTCATAATCATACCAAGTCCATCTATGCACTACAGGCCACAGATGACTTTTAACAAAATATAAACATGAGGATGATGACAATGATATAAGAATTCAATAAAACAAGTTCAAGAATTAATTTATCCAAGAATTGATAACGTTCAAATTGTCAACATGATACCGCTTTGTAGAGTAAAATTCAAGAATGCTCAGAAGAATATTTCCATGAAAAGATACTGGATGAAACGCAAATATCAAGGATTTTCCACTAATTTTATGGAGTATAGAAGTCAAAACTTTAACTAACTGAGTATAATAACGAATGGAATAACAAAAGAAATCACCACGCATGCGTGATTGAGATGTATGAAAGTTATTCCAATGTAATAATAAGTAACGGAACCAACAAAGAGAAATTACGCATGACGAGGATATTTCAATAAAATAATAAAGACTTTAATCGAGTCCTGTAAAACGCATGAATAAGATATTCCAATGTAATAATAAAGAAGGAATCAGTCCCACAAAATGCATGCATGTGATATTCCAATGTAATAATAAAGATTTTAATCAGTCCCATAAAAACGCATGCATTTGGATATTCCAATGTAATAATAAAGATTTTAACCAGTCCCACAGAAACGCATGAAGCATGGATGTTCCAACGAATGATAAAGAATGGAACAATAGAAGAATTTCACCAAGTATAGGGTAGCCCAGATACAAAGTTATTCCAATGTAATAATAAAGAATGGAATAACAGAAGTTCTCTTCATGGATAAGAAAGAAATAATACTCCCTATGAGTACAACAAATAATATTCCCTACCTTAAAAAAACTGGATACTAGAATAGTGAGGTAGCAGACTTCTCTTCTTCTTTCTCTATAATTTCTCTCTATAATAATTGCTCTAAAGCTTTTGTGAATTGGTGAGAAATGAAGGAAGAATGAGCTTCTATTTATAGGAAAATATAGTTTCGATAATTGCACGCTTTTGGGGCTCGAAATATTACAAAGATAATACCTTCCTCTTTTTCTTCATTTTTAATTTAGTCCTCAAGTATTATCAAACTTGCACCAACTCCCCTAATAGTAAATAATGTGAATCAATAGTAAATCATGTGACTCAATAGTTCTAATCATGTGATAAAAATAATTACGATATAAGTACCTCCATCTATACCTCCATTTTTAACTTAGTCATTCAAGTATTATCAATTTTGCACCAACTCCCCTAATAGTACAAGAATGTGATTCAATAGTACACATATGTAAACAAATAGTTATATAAGCATGTGAATTAGTAGCAATTAATTGCTCATTTATCCGATAAATTACCCAATTTATCAATATAACCCCCAGACATCAATTATCATAGGAATAGATGTCGATTTTCATTAACACAAACAATTCCAATATAATGAAACTATTTTTTATCAATAATATAAATTTTGAAATTTCGAAGTTTGACTTTTTAAAAGTCAACTATTGACTTTTTGACCAAATAGTGAATCCCGAAAAATTTTGTGTTTATAGACTATTTTTACTAATTTCATCGTTCCGGACTCAAATATCACGTCCGCGTCTCCAAATTCAACTCCGAACACAACTTCAATTTTAATAACATTCATCATTAAAATTATAACTCACAATATTTAACAACCAGTCGCTCCCGGAAAGGGGCTTTCAGATAAGGATTTCTCCTATCAAGCGCATAAATTAGGTGACCAAACCTCTCCTCGATGTAACTTCTGACATTGTCAATATTGCAAATAATAATATGAATAACTTTTCCGTCTCAATAATTGATTTAATAATATATCATATTATGCAGATGATACTGTGACAATAATCGAATCAATAATATGAGAGAATGATGCAACAATTACTGTAGCAATAATTGAGTATAACTGAGTGACTTCTCACGTAAGCATTAATAATCAATACCGTGTGCTACTATGCAACCACGCGTATTACTGTACTTTTACTACCGGGTAGTTCAAGAGTATTAACGGTAAATCCTTTGTCGTTATTTTCATAAAATATTTTTGTCGTTTTCTAACTACAATAGTACTTCCGTTGTGGGGTCCACCAATGATTATGCCATCGTACGAATATTCCCCGACAAAATGAATATTATATAGCAACTTGCGTACTTTGCAAAATTTATAAATACAACCCACAACTATAATATTATATCAAATCCACACCATAATATTCAAAAAATTATTTCGAGAAAATTAAATATTTATTCATAAAATCTGGGGTCTCACAAAAGGGGCGACAATAGACACGGGAAAAGAATTAAATCAACGACAATAGACATGTGAAGGTAAATAGAGGGGCCATAATAGACAAATAAAGGGGAATAAAGGGGCGACATCAATAAATGGGGATTTCGAGACACTTACACCATCTCCCCACCACAAAACACTTTCAGATCTTTCGATTAGCTTAAGAATGACCAGTACAAACTCCCAATTTGACGAAAGTTAGAAACCCTAGCTTTTCTCCGTGAATGTGAGAGGTTTAGAGAAAGAACAAAATGAGACTTAGCTAATCTGAAGGATTTGTTTTGTCTTTTAATTTTTCTAGGGGAAATGAATTGTTTCGTTATAAATGTTAATCCTTGCAAAATAGTAACAGCTAGGCCCGTGGTGCTCGGGTGGTTATATGACCTAAGTTTTAAACTGGGGGTTTTGAGTTCGAATAAGTGGAGTGACATATTTTTGGGATAACATTGAAAAATGCTCGTGTCAGCTCATACATGTGTAAATTTAAATGAAAAATGCCCACGTCAGATCTGCCACGTAGGCGCCACGTGCGACACGTCAACAAGTCAACGCTCATGTGGCGTCTGGGGGCTCAAAGTCCAAATTTTTGAATAGAAAATGGCTCAATTTGCGTTGACCAAAAGAAAGAGGCTCAATATCCAAAACCCCCCAAAGTTCAGTGGTTTTCATTTTACCCAATTTCAAAATAATAATTAGTTTAGTGGTGTAATTTGAAAAATTAAAAGTTCAATGGTGTAATCAGTAAAACGTGCAAACTACAGTGAGTATTTCATTAGACTTGCCATTATTATTTTTTATACTTTTATAAAATTAGGGTTTTTTACTCCTGAAGGAGAAAATTCCATCAAATAAAAGTTCTTCAAGTATGTGTTATATTCTATTTTTAATTTCTTAATTTAAATTTTATAATTTATTTTGTAATGTTACTTGTTATTTGTTGAGATTGTTTATTGACTATCGTTGGTACTAATTACACTTGTTAGTGGTTTAATTGAGATGAATTGTTTATTGACTGTTTAGTAAGTTATATTGAGCGTGATATTTTTGTAACTATTAAAAATGAGACTATCATGCAACAATTTCAAGCAATGAAACCCCTAAAAATATTATTGTAAATAATATTTGAGAATTATTTAATTTTGTAATTTATTTTATTAAAATTTTATTCATAAAGTTTTTTTTTTTTAAATTTGACTCCACAAAACTACGAGGTGGATCCGCCCGTGAATGCGTACCATCATCATCAGCCACATACATAATTGAGCACGTAACTACCACAATATCTTGAGAATAGATTAATAGATCATGTCGCTGGCCCTGCCCCATGTATTTATCACCGTTTATTGTACATGATCAGTCTGTCTGATCAGGCCATGCCATGTGGCAGTAATTAGAGATTGGTGCATGCATGCAGAAAAATAATTGGGACGTACGGAATGAGACTTCAGACTCGGCTATATATAGAAAGATGAATTGACCAAACGTTTTCTCATTAGAAAGCAGACATTGTTTTATTATACTAGCTAGCTATCTACAGAACTAATATTAATGGGTTTAACCGGTAAGTTGATATGCCAAACAGGAATCAAGTCAGATGGGGATGTGTTTCATGAGCTTGTCAGTACCAGACCACATCATGTGTCAAACATTACCCCTGTTAATATACAGGGTTGTGATTTGCATGAAGGAGAATTCGGAAAAGTTGGCTCCGTCATCATCTGGAAATATTCCATCGGTAAGAAAAAGAAAAAAAATGTAGTACAATATTTACTCTTTAATTTCCTTGCTACTAGAATCTAAGTATGTCAAATATTGTAAGATTTAATTAATATTTTCGGGACTCTCATGTTCAGATGGGAAGGCGTCGATTGCAAAGGAAGAAATAGTAAGCATAGACGAGGAGGATAAGTGGTGACTTTCAAGGTGATTGAAGGACATTTGCTTGAGGAATTCAAGAGCGTTGTTTTCAGAGTTCATGTTGACACCAAGGGTGAAGACAACTTGGTGACATGGACCATCGACTATGATAAGCTCAACGAGAGCGTCAAGGATCCGACGTCGTATCTAGATTTTTTTCTTAGCATCACCAGAGATATTGAGGCTCATCATCTCCCAAAGTAATTAATTAATGGTTCACCCACACCCACTGCATGCATGCATGCATGGCTGTTACGTATGTACGTAAGGATTGATCAATAATTAACACTTGTCACTTATGGTGCAGGTGGGGTGGTTTTGGTTTGATTATGAATATTGTGTTTAAATTATAATCAATGGGCTCGATATATGTACGTACGTGTCCATCCTTTAAATAAAAGTATTGTGTTGGTTGCTTCTTATTATGGTTATTGATTTTGATATACACACACTAGGCAGATCCCTAAAATTAATGAATTAAGTAAAAACACCAAAAAAGTTGTTTCTTAAGTTCTGGTTCTGGTTCTGTTTTGACCCTTCTATATCAGTAATTCCCAAATAATTCTAAGTGTTCTCTTTATAATTTGGTAATGACTTCCTCTTTATTTATATTGTAATGGCGCATCCGTTTGCCATGGGCTTACACTTCCTTATTGTTTGTGATGAAGGTTAATTTGTTTGGCTGATAAAACAGAAAACTAAAGTATGCCTATAAGTTAGTATTCAATTATATTCGACTCGATTTATCAAATGATCAGGTATCGACCGGTTGTGGGTATGAGCAATTCTGTAAAATTTAAAATCGGTCCGGTAAAATTTAAAAGTATATAGTGAGAATATAATTTTTCACATATAACAATAAAATTATTTTACTAATTACATTATTGTCCAACATAATTTATAGTTTCAATAATTTAACTATTTACTGCTTTAGTAGCCAAAATTTTGAAGAATTGACAACTAGCAACAGTTCCTTTTCTAATCTCAATATATTTGCAATGGCATCCCTTTTGAAAGGAAGGTCTTCTACTAGAAATTGAGTGAATCAGTTCGTTTATTTATAAAACATGATTAAACTCTAAATTGACAAAATAAGTTTCAGCTAAATCATTTGAGAAGTGCACTTATTGTATGATCGTGTTAGAGTTGCATGATAGTTTAGTTGTTGCAATTAATCATAATAATTGTTCTATGTTAGGTTAGAATTGCATGATAGTTGATGTTGTGTACATGTCTTGACCATATAAATAACGTGTTTTTCAAAGATACTATTATTTTGAGCTTGATTAGATTTGTGCACATGTCTTGTACATTATTTTGAGCTTGATTAAAGTTTATAAATATTGAGATATTATAAACAATTAAAATGATTGTGAAGACAATTTTCCTCCGTAGCCTGGCAACTCATGCTATCCGGCTATCAAATCAATATTAATATTAATATAATATAATATTAATATTAATATTTATTTGATTTGATTTGATTTTTTTAAAAATTAGCTTAAAATATTTCTAAATTTAAAATATTTTTGTTGAGCTGGACATTTATATCACTTAATTGGTATTAATCAACTCTTACATACACAAAGTTTTCAAAATTACTTACTCAGCATCAAAATTAATATGAGTGTTTGATAAAAACTGAATAAATCTGAATTTGAATGAGTTGAATCTGAATCTGAATTAAAAAACTGTTTGATAATTGACATGTTTGAAACATCTGAATGACAAAATTTTATTATTTTTACCCCCTCTAAAAAAATTCAAAATTGTTCTAAATTTATTTTTTTTTTAATTTTTTAATTTTTTTTACTTCATTCACCGCTTTCATTCAATTCATTCACTCAATAATTTTGACTTAGCCATTCAAATTTCGTCTATCTTACTCGATTCATCATTCGGACCAAAACAAACGCGCCTTTGACCAATTCACCATTCTGATTCGAGTTCCATTCAAATCTAAATAAACACCCCACTTAGTTACCCTAAAAATCTTAAATATCTCAAGTGATGCCATGGATTAATCTCAAATAATTATAGTTATATTACCCTTATTTTATACGAAAGACGTGTGTATAAGTGAATGTACACTTACACGTATACGTCTTCTTTTTTGTATGCGGGCTTATCTACATTCATCAAATAAAAAAGGGTTCTTAACACTAATATACAACAATTAGCTAGAAAGTATTTATAAAAACAATACATACACAAAATAATTACAAAAATAACGCAGTTCACATTAATAAGGAAACCTAAAATCAAGGAGAAATAACTGTCATAACTAATAATTCAAATTCAAATATCTGGGATCTAACAACAAAAATAAATTCAAATTCAAAATAATAATTCAAATTCAAATCTTGATCTCCCTCACAGTAACCCTCTCATCCGCTACTCCGCCGTGAATCTCTGTTGTCCAAGACGCCAATGAGAAGAAGAAGAACATTCGCCCTACAAAAAGTTTAAAAATAAATAGATGTAACTCTTACTGTTCTGAAATTTTTTTATGACTATTTGGTTACCCACAAAAACTAAAATGGTTACCTTTGTATGAATGGTTGGCTACCAACTGCATCACATTCAAACTAAATTGGTAACTTACTAAAACTGAATTGGTTATCTTGGTCTGAAGGTTTGACAACGTCATCTTCCTCTTCCCCCTTCACCAGTGAGACATAGCGAGAGTCAACCACAAAATGGTTGATGGGATATAGAAGAAATGAGGTGGATATTTGATTTTTCACAATTTTTTCATGTCCAAAAATTCCAATTTCATGTCCAAAGGAAAATAAGAACACTGCATAGGAAAGAGAGAGATAATAGAGTGATGTTGTGAAACCCCAGATTTTATGAATAAAGAATTAATTTTCTCGAAATAATTTTTTTTTATTATGGTGTGAATTTGAGATAATGTTATAGTTGTGGGTAATATTTATAAATTTTGTAAAGTATGCAAGTTGTCATATTATATTCGATTGGTGGGGAATATTCGTTTTAAATGGGAAATATTCGTCTGACGGCACACAATCATTAGTGGACCCCACATTATGGAATTATTGTCGGATTGAAAAAGCGACAAAATATTTTATTGAAAATAACTATGGCGAAGTTTTACCGTTGATCTTTGTTGAACTACTCGGTAGTAAAAGTACGATGTCTGGCGTTGTTGCGTAGTAAGCGCGTACCTTATTGATTATTGATATTTATGTGAGAAGTCACTCGGTTTTGTTTAATTATTGCTACAATAGTTTCGCACAGTATCTCACATTATTTGATTCAATTATTGTTGATTTAGAAGTTTTGTTTTATTCACGTAATAAAATAGAAACATATTATTCTATAAATAAAATATATTATATTCTATTATGCATAGTGTTTTACATAGTAAATCTTTTTATATAAAAATAGAATACTTTATTAAAGTTATTCTATAAATAGAATATATTATATTTTATTATGCATAATCATTTGCATGGTGCCCGCGTAGTGTTTGAATAATAATTTTATATATATAAATAGAATATATTATATTTTATTTAAAAGATTTTTCTTTAAATATGGATAAAATCAGATTAAAGTAAATCAATCTGGACCGCTCATGGATTAGTTCTTATGCATTCCATTTTCCTATAAATAAAGCTCATTCCTTCATTATTTTCTTACAATTCACTTTGAACTCTAGAGAGAAACTATAGAGAGAGACTATAGAGATAGAAGAAAAGTTTTACTGCTTCTTCCTTCTACTCTTATATCAAGTATTATTTTACTGAGTAAGAGATATTATTCTTTTGTATTCAAGAAGAGAACTTCATTATTCCATTTCTTTATTGTTACATTGGAATAACTTTTGTATGTCTTAGCTACCCTATACTTGGTGACATTCTTCTTATTAATACATCTTTATTATTCAATGGAAATATCTTATCTCATCTTATCTGTAGGACTGGTTCCATTTTATTATTAAAAGTCTTTATTATTACGCCGGAATATCCTATACATCTTATCTGTGGGACTGGTTCCATCATTTATTATTCCGCATTTATTATTCTATTGGAACATCACGCTTGGTTGTGAATTTCACATGACTGGTTCCGTTATTATTATTTTATTGGAATAACAAATACATCTTTAAGTCTGCGTGCATGGTGATATCTTTGTTATTCTATTCGGTATTATATTCAGGTTATTTAAAACTTTGACTTCTATACTCCATGAAATTAGTGGAATATCCTTGATATTTAACGCTTCCATCCGATATCTTTTCATGGAAATATTCTTGAGCATTCTTGAATTTTACTCTACAAAGAAGTATCATGTTGACAATTTGGACGTTATTAGTTCTGGATAAATTAATTCTTGAACTTGTTTAATTGAATTCTTATATCATTGTCATCATCCTCATGTTTTTTGTTTAAAGTCATCTATGGCTTGTAGAGCATGGATGGACTTGGTATGATTATGACTAGGGATTATTTGGTATAATCATGGTAGTAATATTACAAATGATGTGAAAAAAAGTCCTCATTGGCCGTAGTGCATTGATGGGCGATTTTGGTATGATTATGGCTATGGATTCTCTTGACCGAGGAAGCAAAGATGAATTATTTTATGGCATGATCGGAATAGTTGATGAAAACACGATTATCTTTGGCCTATATAAGTGCATGGATAATTAAGTGGTCATAATCTTAAAGAATATCCTTGGCACAGAGTGCGGTGGATGATTTAATGATGTGGATTATTTATTGAAATTGAGTCTCGTGATAAAAGTGATGAAAAACTTTTAAATCATAAAAGATAGTAGATTCTATTACATACTTGACTCTTTTAATGGATTGCTTGTTTAGCTGCGATTAAACTTGATGTCTATTGTATTTTATCGGTTTAACATTGTTGGAGGCTAATGATAATTTATTACGCATTATCTTAGTCATAATATTTCTTCTTGGGCTAGTTGAGCTCACCTTTCTTTCACCGTTCTCTTGAAATGAGAATATAGCTAGAGACGAGTCGGGGAGCGGAGTGATGGTCCGAGAGGATAGCATTAGTAGTCCTCACTATTTTGTGAAATAGTGTGATAATAATTGTAATGAGGACTCCTTTTGAGTTTGTATAATCTCTAGTAGACAATAATTGTATTCAAACTCACGGTTTATGTTTTGTTGTATTGTACACGACAGTTGTATTAGTAAGTTGTATTTAAATTCTGTACCATGTATCTGGCGACCCAAGATGGGTGATGTATACCTAATTTTGGGGGCGTCACAGATGTGTAATGTAATGTTGATAACCAAATCTTCGTACCAAGGTAACCAAACTTTTATACCAAGGTAACCAAACCTTTATACCAAGGTAACCACTCTACCTCTACACCTGCAGTATGAATTGGTTACCTTGGTCTTAAATGTGACGCCCCCAAAATTAGGTATACATCACCCATCTTGAGTCGCCAGATACATGGTACAGAATACAAATACAAATTTAATTATACAACTATCGCGTACAATACGACAAATCATATGCTGTGAATTTTAATACAAATACTGTCCTCTAGAGAGTATACAAACTCAATGGAGTCTTCATTACATTTATTATCACACTATTTCACAGAATAGTGAGGACTACTAATGCACCATCTAGGACCATCACTCTGTTCCCCGACTAGTCCCTCCTACGTTCTCATTTCCTGAAGAGAACAGTGAAAGAAAAGGTGAGCTCAACTAGCCCAGTAAGAAATATTATGATTAAGATAATGCAGAATAAATTATCGTTAGACTTCAACAGTGTTAAACTGATACAATATAACAACCATCAAGTTTAATCATAATGGAAACAAAGAATCCATTGTAAGAGTCAAGAGAGAATAAAATCTACTATCTTCTATGATTTAAAAGGTTTTTCATCACTTTCATCACCGGGACTCACTAATAAATAATCCACATCATCGAATCACCCCGCACTACTACCAATGATATTCTTTAAGATCACGACCATGAATTATCCATGCGACTACTACTACTAAAGATAATCATGTTTTCATCAACTATTCTGATCATGCCATAAAATAATTCATCTTTACACTACTACCAAAGAGAATCCATAGCCATAATCATACCCAAACCTGGCCCATCAATGCACTACGCCAATGAGGACTTTTTCCACATCATTTGTAATATTACTACATGATTATACCGAATAATCCTCGGTCATAATCATACCAAGTCAATCTATGCACCATGTGCCACGTATGACTTTCAATATAATATAAGCATGAGGATGATGACAATGATATAAGAATTCAATAAAAACAAGTTCAAGAATTAATTTATCTAGGAACCGATAACGCCCAAATTGTCAACATGATATCGCTTTAGAGAGTAAAATTCAAGAATGCTCGTAAGAATATTTCCATGAAAAGATATCGATGAAGCTTAAATATCAAGGATATTCCACTAATTTCATGGAGTATAAGTCAAAGTTTTAACCAACCGAGTATAATAAAGAATGGAATAACAAAAGAAATCACCATGCATGCGATAAAGATGTATGTGTTTCCAAATGTATAATAAATAACGGAACTAGGTCCCAGAAAAACGCATGCATGTGATATTCCAATGTAATAATAAAGACGCGAAATCAGTCCGATGTAAAACGCTCGAGACATAATATTCCAAATGAATAATAAAGAACGGATTAGTCCCGTAGAACGCCTGAGCGGGATATTCCAAATGTAATAATAAAAAGACGGAATCGAGTTCTAGCATAAAACGCATGCACGTGGATATTCCAAATGTAATAATAAAGAATAGAACAACGAAGAATTTCACCAAGTATAGGGTATCCAGCATTATCGAGTTATTCCAATGAATAATAAAAATTGAATAATGAAGTTCTCTTCATGAATACAAAAGAAATAATACCCTTACGAAGTACAACAAATAATATCCCTACCTTAGAAGAAGAGATGGATATAGGAGTAGTGAAATAGCGAGAATACTTTTCTTCTTTCTCTCTATAGTTTCTCTCTATAATAATTGCTCTAAAGCTTTAGTGAATTGGTGAGAAATGAAGGAAGAATAAACTTCTATTTATAGAAAAATATAGTTTCGATAATTGCACGTTTTGGGGCTCGAAATATTACAGTATAATACCTTCCTCTTTTTCTTCATTTTTAATTTAGTCCTGCAAGTATTATCAATCTTGCACCAACTCCCCTAATAGTAAATCGTGTGAATCAATAATACAATCATATGAATAAATAGTATAATCATGTGAAAAAATTAATTACAGTATAGTACCTTCAACTATACCTCCATTTTTAACTTAGTCATGCAAGTATTATCAATCTTGCACCAACTCCTCTAATAGTAACAAGAATGTGAAATAATAGTATACACGTGAACAAATAGTTATAATCATGAATTAATAGCAATCAATTGCTCATTTATCCGGTTAAATACTCGATTGGTCAATATAACTTCCAGACATCAATTATTATCGAAATAAATATCGATTTTCACTAACATAAACAATTCCAACATAATGAAACTATTTTTATCAACAATATAAATTTTGAAATTTTGAAGTTTGACTTTTTCCAAAAAAGTCAACTGTTGACTTTTTGACCAAATAGTGAATCCCGAAAATTTTTGTGTTTATAGACTATTTTTACTAATTTCATCGTTCCGGACTCAAATATCACGTCCGCGTCTCCAAATTCAACTCTGAACACAACTTCAATTTTAATAACATTCATCATTAATATTATAACTCACAATATTTATCAACCAGGTCGTTCCCAGGAAAGAGGGGGCTTTCCAATAAGGATTTCTCCCTATTGGCGCACAATTAGGTGACCAAACCTCTTCTTGATAGAACTTTTAGACATTGTAAATATTACAATTTAATAATACGAATAACCTTATCATCTCAATTATTGATTTAATAAAATAACATATTATGCAGTTGATACTGTGACAATAATCGAATCAATAATATGAGAGATATGATGTAACCATTACTGTAGTAATAATTGAGTATAACTGAGTGACTTCTCACGTAAACATCAATAATCAATACCGTAGCGCTTCTTATGCAACCACAGCGTATTCTTCATACTTTTAACACCGGTGTTTCAACAGGTTAATGGTAAAACTTCCGCCGTTATTTTCATAAAAAAGTATTTTTGTCGTTTTCTAAATTCGACAATAATTACATTGTGAGGTCCACCAATGATTGTACTGTCAGTACGGATATTCCCGATAAAAATAATATTCCCACCAATCGAATATTATATAACAACTTGCGTAGTTTGCAAAATTTATAAATATTACCTGGTATAACATTATATCAAATCCACACCATAATATTTAAAAAATTATTTCGAGAAAATTAAATCTTTATTCATAAAATACTGGGTCTCACAATCTCCCTCCTTATGAAATTTTGCCTCGAAATTTACGTGCACGTACACAGTATCTTAGAAACAATTGAGGATACCTTGACCTCACTTCAAATTCTAACCCTTGAGGTATAACCTTTGAGTGTCGAATATAATCCTTCTTATCCAAGATTTTAACACGTATCTCCTTATACGTTAAATCTTCTGATATCTCGTCTAGTTCTAATTTAATAATGTGGTTCGGGTCATCCACATATTTACGTAACATCGATACGTAAAAATAACGTTCTGAACACGCAACATACTTGGCGGTAAAACGAGTCGATAGGCCACAGTTCCTACTCAATCGAGTATTTTAAATGGGCCAATTAATTCGAGGGTTGAGATTTCCTCTCTTTGTCGACTCTTGCTTCTAGAATAACGCCCTCTTGAACCTTCTTCTTCACATTTATCACCTCAAGATTGTGTAGCTTGAAATAACTTTAACTTTATCGATTAAAGTCGATTCTACTCGTATATTAATTATCTTCACGGGGTTCGTATATTCGCACTTGTAAACGCATACGATCTTCTACTCAACGCATCAGCTACCACGTTCGCTTTTCCACGATGGTATTGAATGATATGATCGTAATCTTCAACAGCTCGAGCCAACGTCTTTGGCACATGTTACGTTCGTTTTAGGTGAAGAAAATATTTGAGGGTTTAAGAAAATGGGTTTTGTACTGGGGTCAATACAAAATTCGATTTCACGCTCTAGGGTAGGCTAAGAAGTCTTCAAGAATACGTCATAAAATTTATTAACAATAGAAATATCATTCAAAACCGTGACTCTCATCCAAGACTTGGATAGTACGTCACATTGATACCTATCAACTTGACATCGTCATTCACGACGTTGCCTACAAAAAGTCTGGCTTCGGTGCATTCCACACAAGGAAGTCAACAACGAAAGGACCGGGGCTCCTTAATTATGGCTTGATATGACAATGATTGACTTTAGTGATTTGGTTACTTGAATTCGCATAACAGGTTGGCTAGGAATATGAAAGCTAACAACCTTACGAAAAGCATGTTGAGTAGTTAACCAATCGATTCCTAAAATCACATCAAAGGCAAGTATTTTCAAAGAGATAAGATCAACAGGTAACGTGAAAGTATCGATTTGAATCAACAAGATTTATAAACATTGGAGGTAACGAAGGTTTCTACTATCGAAGTTTCAACCAATAAGTCAAAGTCTAACTTCTCCGGAGTTAAATTTAAACGTTGAACGCAAGCAAGAGAGATAAAAGAAATGGTAGAATCGGTATCGAATAAGGTATAGACTTCGCAAGAATTTATAATTAACTAACCCGTGATAACTTCGTTCGATTCGTCGTCACGAAAAACGCTCTCCCTTAAACTACCGAATTTGACTTGTTCGGGACAGTCTTTGGTGTCGTCATTACCACTGGAATTGACTTTCGTTATAGGGCATATTCAACCCTCAACTGCTTCGTCGTACTCCTGCTCCATGATCTGAATCATTAACCTTCGATCCATATCGAATTGGGGTTATGCATGATGTATAGGGTAATTCAAAACTTCGATCTTTGGGTTGTAAGACCCCAACTTATTATTAATGAAATTTAATTTTCTATTTATTATTTTGAAATAGTAAAGGTTGATTTGATTAATGTGGATAGTTATGGGTAAAATACATAAATATTTCAAAATAAGCAAGTGGTTATAAAATATTCATTGTTGTTTGGGGAATATTCGTTTGGTGCGTGGAATATTCTTTATTTGTCGAGAATATTAAATGCGACGATGCGATCTTTATGTGGGCCCCATAATGAAAAGCGATTGGATGAAGAAAACGACAAATATAAGTTGTTTAAAAATAACGGCGTAGTTATTACCGTTATCTTTTTAAAAATACTCGGTGGTTAAAACATAGTAGCACACGGTATTGCACCAATTATTGATTCTTACGTAAGAAGGCCTTCTTTCAATAATGGTTACGATAATTATTTATTCGATATTTTATTGATTTAATAATTCTTGCGTTGATATTTTATATTCTTTGTTGTTTCAATAATTATCATTACACAATTTTTTCATTATCGAGCAATAATTCATATTATCTGAATAATATTATTAGATAACATTATTGGCAATGTCTAGAAAAGTTTTGTCTAAGGAGAGGTTTGGTCACCTAATTGCGCGGCCAAGAAGAGGAGAAATTCTTATTGGAAAGCCCCTCTTTCCTGAGGCGCTTCAGTTTGTCAATATTGTGATTTTGTAATATTATTTGTGTATAATTAATTATTGATTCATATGATGAGGAAAATATTGATTTTATGTGGATATAGATGGAGAAAATTTTAATGTAACAATTGTTGAAAATTGAAATTTTATCTTTTTCTCGATAAAATAATTCATTTAAATATATTATTATATTTTAATAATATAATAATGATGATATTTTTATGATGAATGTGGGATATATGAGTATATGTGGAGGAGGAGTATTTTTGTTACCAAAATATTTAAAGCATGTTTTATGTGTTTTGTGGACCCAATTTCTTGGTTGAAATTTGATTATAGCACGTAAAATCGCCTCGCCAGTGGATTTTGGTCAATTTACATTTGGAATTTGGAAAACCTTTCTTCTCCGCAAAGTTGTAGAGAATTGGATTTTCTATAAAAATTCACGAGATTCAATTTTCTAATAAAAGGGCTATTTATTATGAATTATTGAAGTTACGAAGCTCAAAATAATTGATTTTGGAAGTTTAAAATAATTTAAATTAGAAAAACGTTTTTGATATGTTTGGTGGGCTTGGTTGGTTGTTGAAATGAGCTGATTTCAGGTTTATAAGAGTGTGCGTAGGAAAAATTTTATATATATTAATATTATATTAAATTTTCTACTTTGGTGTTCTAAGCATTTTCTATAAATAGGGTCTTGGGTTAGAATTGAAAATCACACCGAAATGAAGTTTTCTCTCTATATTATCGGCGTATTCTTGTGAGTATTTTGAGTATATTTTGAGTATTGCTATACGGTCAAGTTCAAGTCATAGCTTTATATCCTGTTTAATTTAAATCTTGATCTTTCGAGGTAAAGGATATTTTTTTTGTAATGATATTATTTCTTCAATATCATTATCTTTGAAGTATTGATCTGAACTTTTAATCAAATTTGGAACTTTTAATTAATAAGGAGTTCTTATTCACGTATATGGCCTTTATTCACGTATCTGATCTTATTCACGAATACTGACCTTATTCATCGAAAAATGAAAATTTTCCTTTTCGTCCAAAATATCTATTCGGATACTAGCTTTGATTGTATCCATGTTTTGATCATTCTTGAATTTTACACCACTATGATTATTTTTGAGGTATTTTTGGACATGGATAAAACAAAGTACTGAATCCTTAATCCTTAATCCTTGTCATTTTGTTTCACTTTGGATTCGTTTCTTTAAAAATATTTTCATCATCCTCGATCTTAAATGATGATATTATTGAATATCTTTGGCCTGTAGTGTAAAGATGAAAGATTTTTGATGAATATCTTTGGCCCGTAGTGCAAAGATGAATAGGTGTTTAGATGAACATAACCAACTGATGAATATCTTTGGCCTGTAGTGCAAAGATGAATATTTGATTTCAGATATATATTGATTGATGTTACGAGGGATAAAAGATAGACGATGAACTTTTAAATTCATACATAGAAGATAGTAGTTTGCATTCTCTACTTAACTCTTCTAATGAATTATTATTTCATTGCGAATATTGATTTAAAACTTGTTGTCTATTGTATTCTATTAGATTTTTTCTGTTGAAGACTAACGATAATTTGTTGTATATTATCTTAGTCATAATATTCTTTCTTGGGCTAGTTGAGCTCACTCTTTTCCTTTTTGTTCCATTTTTCTTCTCGGGAGGCGAGAATATAAGCGAAATGCAGTCGGGGTATGGAATGAAGGTTCTAGAGAGAGTTGTTTAGTAGTCCTCACCATTTTGTAAAATAATGTATCAATAAATGTGATGAGGATTTATTTGAGTATAGATATTGTCTAGAAGATAATATTTGTATTCAAACTCACGTTTTCTTGTTGTAATAATAAAATTGTAGTTGTTTACATACCATGTATTGACAACTTCGAGAATGGGTGATGTATACCTATTTTGGGCGTCACGGTTGGTATCGAGAGCTTAGGGATATGATCTCTAGCGGAGATCGGGGAATAGAACTAGGAGGGAGAGGCGAGTAAATCCTTCGCTTGAGTGTGTCCTACTAAGCTTATTTGTTAGTTGGTCGAGATATAGGGATATTATGTGATATATTGATTTCCTTAATTAACCCTTGTTTTATGACAGTATTTGAGAATGTCGTTTGAGAATATTAACGATGGAAATGAGACCAGTGGAGCGCGTGTACTCACCAACGAGGAGAACGTGCAGCAGTTTGCAATCTTCCTCTTGTGAACAACACCAACTGGCGGATGATGAATGAGGGATGTTTAGAAGCTTTTTGCGATTCATGCAAAATCGATTGAGGAGACTCGTGTTCAAAATACGAGAGAAATGATAGAAATTCACGGGTTGTCCACACGACGATTCAAAGAGTTGGGACCACGAATTTAAGGGAAAGCGAGATCCGATCATGGCGAAAACATGGGTCAAGCAAATTACCAAGATATTCGATGTCTTGGGATGCGGAGAGAACGAAGGTTCCATTCGCCACCTTTATGTTCCGTGGCGAGGCGGACTCTTGGTGGGAGTGCGTGAAGCGTACCCATCCGACCACACTCGGCGATGTCTTTGGGAGACATTTCAGAAACTATTTAATGACAAATACTTTCACGAAAGTGTTCGTCATATGAAGGAAGTGGAGTTTATTAGACGGGTAGAATAACATGGCGGTGTCCCGATGACGAGGCAAAGTTTGCGAGTTATCTCTAGTTTGCACCTCATTTGGTGGAGAATGAGGAACGTATGGCGCGGATGTTTCTTAGAGGTTTGAAACCGCATACGTCGATATCTCATTTCTCATAAATTTTCTCTACTCGAGATATGTTGTAAATGGGCTCAATTATTAGAAGCGAGATAACGAAGTCACGGTCAACCGAGGGACCACAACGAGGATAATCTAGGAGATAGCGATCATCAAAACAATGATAACCAAATGAGAAAGAAAAAGACGAACAAAAATGGTAACCACTCTGGTGGTAATCATGGCCATGAAAATAGAAGAAGCGAAATCGGGGAGGAGATTTTAAAAGAGAAGATTTAACAACGACCATGTGAAGACGACAATGCCGTGACAAGCGGTTCCAAGGAGGGAACGACCCTATAGGTCGTATATCTTATAAATCTTGGAAAAGAGGACATATCACCAAAGCGCCCACAACAGATTCTAGGTATGCTATAATTATGGAAAGGAAGGACATATCGCCGAGATTATACGGTAGCAAAACCTAGTTCAATGAGGGACGGTGACTCGAAAGATCATCCCGAAAAGTCAAAGTCAACGATTCTGGAAGAAGCGTTTGTTGTGGTTGGTCAAAATCGAGGAACCCAAACGAGGTGATCACGGGTAAGCTATTTATAAATTCTTGCGAAGTTTATACCTTACTTGATACCGGTGCTACCCATTCATTTATCTCTCCTGCTTGTGCTCAACGTTTAAACTTGACTCCGGAGAAATTAGACTTTGACCTATTTATGGAAACTCCGTTGGGAGAAATTTTCATCACATCCACTGTTTATAAATCTTGTTTGATTCAAGTTGGCACCATCACCTTACCTGTTGACCTTATCTCTTTAAAGATACTTGTTTTTGATGTGATTTTAGGGATTGATTGGTTAACTACTCATCATGCCAAAATTGATTGTTTTCGTAAGGTTGTTAGTTTTCATATTCTAACCAACTTTTTTATGCGAATTCAAGCAACTAAACCATTAAAATCAATCACTGTCATATCTAATCATAAAGCTATTCGTTTATTGAAAAATGGATGTCAAGCTTTCTTAGCCCATGTTATGGATTTGAATAAAGACACGTCAAATTTGAATAATATTTACATTGTTATTGACTTTCTGACGTATTTCTGAAGAACTTCCTGGCTTACCCCGAGCGTGAAGTTGAATTCTTTATTGATCTTGAACACGGTACAAAGCCCATTTCTAAAACCCCATATCGAATGGCTCCTATTGAACTTCAAGAGTTAAAGGTCCAACTACGAGGAGTTGTTGGACATCGGTTTCATTAAATCTAGTACATCTCCTTGGGGTGCTCTGTTTTATTCAAGTAAAGAAGAAAGAGCGGTAGTATCACGACTTTGTATTGACTATCGAGAATTGAACCATGTCACTATCAAGAATAGGTATCCTCTACCTCGTATTGATGACTTGTTTGACCAATTCTGAGGAGCATAATTCTTTTCAAAAATTGATCTTAGATTACGGATATCATCAATTTGAAGATTAGAATCGAGGATATTCCAAAGACGCCTTCGAACTCGATGACGGGTATTATGAATTCTTAGTCATGTCTTTTGGATTGACTAATGCTCTGCGACTTTCATGGATATGATGAACCGAGTATTCAAGGAATATTTGGATCGATTCGTTGTTGTCTTTATTGATGACATCCTCATATATTCCAAAAGTCGTGAAGATCATGAGCACCATTTGAAGTCGGGTACTCCAAAGGCTTTGTGAAAACAAACTATATGCCAAATTGAAGAAATGCGAGTTCGGCTTGAGGAAGTAGCATTCCTTGGGCACATGGTGTCGAAAACATGGAGTATCTGTTGATCCGTGAAGATTGAAGCAATACAAAGTTAGAACAGCAACCAAAGTCGGTGATGATCAAGTCACGTAGCTTTTCGGGCTTAATTTGGTTATTATCGAGAGATTCGTGGAAAGATTTTCTCGAATCGCTACTCCATTAACTCGGTGACTCGGAAGATATAAAATTAAATATGGAACGAGGAATGCGAGAAGTGTTTCCAAGAGCTCAAGAGAGACTCATTTCGACTGTTCTAACAATACCATCCGATACGGATGGATTTGTTATCTACAACGATGCTTCAGGAAAAGGGTTAGGATGTGTTCTCATGCAACGTGGGAAAGTCATAGCCTATGCCTCGCGACAACTTAAAGAGTATAAGAGGAATTATCCTACTCATGATCTAAAGTTGGCAGCAGTCATTTTCGCGCTAAAGACAGTGGAGATATATTCAGACCATAAAAGCCTTAAATATTTCTTCACTCAAAAAGAACTCAACATGCGGCAGCGACGTTGGCTCGAGCTATTGAAATACTACGACCACACTATTCAATATCATCCTAGAAAAGCGAACGTGGTAGCTGACACGTTGAGTAGAAGATCATATGCAGGAATGAGTGCGATGATGTCGAGTATACGCATAGAGCCAACTTTAATAGAAAAAGTTAAGGTTGATCAAGCCACCGACCCGGAGCTGATGCGTATGAAGAAGAAAGTACAAGAAGGTGCTATTTCGGAAGCGAGAATTGATGAAGAAGGAATACTTCGAGTCCACTCCAGACTTTGTGTCCCTAACGACTCTGATTTGAAGTACAAGATTATGATGGAGGCACACAATACACCATTTGCAATCCATCCTGGAAGTACCAAAATGTATCGTGATCTTCGACATACATTTTGGTGGAACAATATGAAGAGAGAGATTGCAAAGTTTATCTCAACGTGTTTAACTTGTCAACGTGTAAAGCGGAGAGCATCTAGTACCTAAGGGTCCGTTGCAACCACTTGAGATTCCGAAATGGAAGTGGAACACATTACCATGGATTTCGTTTCACGGGTCTTCCTACGATTTCTCAAGGCATCAATGTCATTTGGGTTATTGTTGATAGATTAACCAAGTCTGCTCATTTCTTGCCGATACGGGAGACTTATTCCCTTGAACGTCTTGCTAGTATATATGTAAATGAGATTGTGAGGTTGCATGGCATGCCAAGATCCATAGTTTCGGATCGTGACCCAAGATTCACTTCAAGATTTTGGGTTAACTCTGCAAAAAGCTATGGGCGCGGATTCTTTATTGATTCGGCATACCATCCTCAAACGGACGGACAATCAGAGAGGACTATTCAAACTCTTGAAGATTTATTAAGACTCTTTGTCCTAGACTTCAAGGGCAGTTGGGATAAGTATTTACCATTGGTGGAATTCTCCTACAACAACAGTTATCAGGCAAGTATAGGTGTGGCTCCATTTGAAGCATTATATGGACGAAAGTGTCGCTTCTCAATATGTTGGGATGAGGTGGGTGAAGCAACATTGTTGGGACCCGAGTTAAGACGTATGACTCACCGAAAAAGATCCAAATGATTCGACAACGTATACAAACGACACAAGATCGACAAAAGAGTTATGCGGATCTTCATCGAAAGGACGTGGAATTTAGTATAGGGGATCATGTATTGTTGCGAGTTGCTCCATGGAAGGGAGTTACAAGATTTGGGAAACGAGAAAAGCTCAATCCACGATATATTGGTCCATTTCAGATTCTTGACCGAGTAGGAAATGTAGCCTATAGACTCGTGTTACCTCCGAGTATGTCTCGTGTTCATAATGTATTTCACATATCGGTACTTCGTAAATATGTGAAAGACCCGAACCACGTTATTGAGTTAGAACCGGACGAGATAGCCGAAGACTTAACGTATGAGGAGGTACCTGTCAAGATCTTGGATAAGAAGGAACATGTCCTACGTACAAAGGTCATACCACAAGTTAAAGTTTTGTGGAGGAATCATGCTATAGAGGAAATGACCTAGGAATTAGAAACAGAAATGAAAGCGAGGTATCCTCATCTTTTCGAAACACCAGGTACGTATGTCAATTTCGAGGACAAAATTTCATAAGGAGGGGAGGTTGTAAGACCCCAACTTATTATTAATGAAATTTAATTTTCTCTATTTATTATTTTGAAATAGTAAGGGTTGATTTGATTAATGTGGATAGTTATGGGTAAAATACGCAAATATTTCAAAATAAGCAAGTGGTTATAAAATATTCATTGTTGTTTCGGGAATATTCGTTTGGTCGTGGAATATTCTTTGCATCGTGAATATTAAATGCGACGCAGCCTTCTTTTGTGGGCCCATAACGAAAAGCGATTGGATGAAGAAAACGACAAATATAAGTTGTTTAAAAATAACGGCGTAGTTATTCTTACAGTTAATCTATTAAAAATACTCGGTGGGTTAAAAACATAGTAGCAAGACACCAGTATTGCACCAATTATTGATTCTTACGTAAAGAAGGCACTACTCAATAATGGTTACGATAATTATTCTTCAAAGATTTTTATTGATTTAATAATTCTTTGCGTTGATATTTTATATTCTTTGTTGTTTCAATAATTATCATTACACAAAGATTTTTCATTATCGAAGCAATAATTCATATTATCTGAATAATATTATTAGATAACATTATTGGCAATGTCTAGAAAGTTTTGTCTAAGGAGAGGTTTGGTCACCTAATTGCGCGCCAGTAAGGAGAAATTCTTATTGGAAAGCCCCCTCTTTCCTGGGAACTGCCTGGTTGTCAATATTGTGATTTTGTAATATTATTTGTGTATAATTAATTATTGATTCATATGATGAGGAAAATATTGATTTTATGTGGATATAGATGGAGAAAATTTTTAATGTAACAATTGTTGAAAATTGAAATTTTATCTTTTTCTGATAAAATAATTCATTTAAATATATTATTATATTTTAATAATATAATAATGATGATATTTTTATGATGAATGTGGGATATATGAGTATATGTGGAGGAGGAGTATTTTTGTTACCAAAAATATTTAAAGCATGTTTTATGTGTCGGTGGACCCAATTTCTTGACTGAAATTTGATTATAGCCTGTAAAATCGCCCGCTTGTGGATTTTGGTCAATTTCTGTTTGGAATTTGGAAAACCTTTCTTCTGCAAAGTTGTAGAGAATTGGATTTTCTATAAAAATTCACGAGATTCGAATTTTCTAATAAAAGGGCTATTTATTATGAATTATTGAAGTTCTGAAGCTCCGAAATAATTGATTTTTGGAAGTTTAAAATAATTTAAATTAGAAAAACGTTTTGATATGTTTGGTGGGCTTGGTTGGTTGTTGAAATGAGTGATTTCAGGTTTATAAGAGTGTGCGTGGGAAAAATTTTATATATATTAATATTATATTAAATTTTCTACTTTGTGTTCTAAGCATTTTCCTATAAATAGGGTGCTTAGGTTAGAATTGAAAATCACACCGAAATCAAGTTTTCTCTCTATATTATCGAGCGTATTCTTGTGAGTATTTTGAGTATTGCTATACTATGGGTTCAAGTTCATAGCATAGCTATATCCTGGTGTTTAATTTAGAAGTCTTGATCTTTTGAGGTAAAGGATATTTTTTTTTTTGTAATGATATTATTTCTTCAATATCATTATGCCGAAGTATTGATCTGAACTTTTTAATCAAATTTGGAACTTTTAGTGTCGGGGTTACTATTCACGTATATGGCACTATTCACGTGATACTAGATTATTCACGAATCTGCACTATTCATCGAAAAATGAAAATTTTCCTTTTAAGTCCAAAATATCTATTCTCGGATACTA
Source organism: Panax ginseng (assembly GCA_020205605.1). Taxonomy (NCBI): domain Eukaryota; kingdom Viridiplantae; phylum Streptophyta; class Magnoliopsida; order Apiales; family Araliaceae; genus Panax; species Panax ginseng. The sequence continues at coordinate 14,905,910 of CM035138.1, read as the reverse complement.
GCTTTGATTGTATCCATGTTTTGATCATTCTTGAATTTTACACCACTATGATTATTTTTGAAGTATTTTTGGACATGGATAAAACAAAGTACGAATCCTTAATCCTTAATCCTTGTCATTTTGTTTCACTTTGGATTCGTTTCTTTAAAATATTTTTCATCATCCTCGGTCTTAAATGATGATATTATTGAATATCTTTGGCTGTGTAGTGCAAAAGATGAATGATGTTTGATGAATATCTTTGGCCAGTAGTGCAAAGATGAGCAGTGTTTAGATGAACATGACCAATCGATGAATATCTTTGGCTCAGTAGTGCAAAGATGAATATTTGATTCCGTATATATATTGATTGATGTTACGGGGATAAAAGATAAGCGATGAACTTTTAAATTCATACATAGAAGATAGTAGTTTGCATTCTCTACTTAACTCTTCTAATGAATTATTATTTCATTGCGTATATTGATTTAAAACTTGTTGTCTATTGTATTCTATTAGATTTTTTCCTGTTGAAGACTAACGATAATTTGTTATATATTATCTTAGTCATAATATTCTTCTTGGGCTAGTTGAGCTCACCCTTTTCCTTTTTGTTTCATTTTTCTTCTCGTGGAGGCGAGAATATAAGCGAGTAATGCAGTCTGGGTATGAAATGAAAGTTCTAGAGAGAGTTGTTTAGTAGTCCTCACCATTTTGTAAAATAATGTATCAATAAATGTGATGGGGATTTATTTGAGTATAGATATTGTCAGAAGATAATATTTGTATTCAAACTTACAGCTTCTTGTTGTAATAATAAAATTGTAGTTGTTTACGTACCATGTATTGACAACTCCGTAATGGGTGATGTATACCTATTTTGGGGGCGTCATAGTTGGTATCGAGCTTAGGGATATGATCTGCGGCGGAGATCGGTGAATAGAACTAGGAGGGAGAGAGAGTAAATCCTTCCGCTAGTGTGTCCTACCTAAGCTTATTTTTGTTAGTTGGTCAAGATATAGGGATATTATGTGATATAATGACTTCCTTAATTAACCCTTGTTTTATGACAGTATTTGAGAATGTCGACTGAGAATATTAACAGTGGAAATGAGACCGTGGAGACGCATGTACTCACCAACGAGGAGAACGTGCAACAGGCTGGCAATGTTCCTCTTGTGAACAACACCACTGAGCAGATAATGAATGAGGGGATGTTTAGAAGCTTTTTGCAGTTCATGCAAAATCAGACGAGGGAGACTCGTGTTCAAAATACAGGAGGAAATGATAGCAATTCATGGGTTGTCACAGCCAAGCAGTTCAAAGAGTTGGGACCACCAGAATTTAAGGGAAAGCTAGATCCGATCATGGCGGAAACATGGGTCAAGCAAATTACCAAGATATTCAATGTCTTGGGATGCATGGAGGAACAGAAGGTTCCATTCGCCACCTTTATGTTCCGTGGCGAGGCGGACTCTTCGTGGGAGTGCGTAAGCGTACTCCATCCAGTACAGACTCGGCGATGTCTTGGGAGACATTTCAGAAACTATTTAATGACAAATACTTTCGCACGAAAGTGTTCGTCATATGAAGGAAGTGGAGTTTATTAGACCGGAAGCGAGAATAACATGGCGGTGTCCCAAAGATGAGGCAAAGTTTGCAGAGTTATCCGTGTTTGCACCTCATTTGGTGGAGAATGAGGAACGTATGACGTGGATGTTTCTTAGAGGTTTGAAACCCCAGATACGTCGAAGATCTCATTTTCATAAATTTTCTCTCTACTCGAGATGTTGTAAAATGGGCTCAATTATTAGAGCGAGATAACGAAAGTACGGTCAACCGAGGGACCACAACCTGAGGATAATCTGGGAGATAGCAGTCATCAAAACAATGATAACCAAATGGAGAAAGAAAAACGACGGACAAAAATGGTAACCACTCACGGTGGTAATCATGGCCATGAAAATAGAAGAAGCGAGTCGGGAGGAGATTTTAAAAGAGAAGATTTAACAACGACCATGTGAAGACGACAAAGGTCTTGCAAGAAAGAATCGGTTCCAGGGAGGAACGACCACCGGGTCGTATGCTATAAATCACGGAAAAGAGGGACATATCGGTCAAACCGCCCACAACAGTTCAAGGTATGCTATAATTGTGGAAAAGAAGGACATATCGCTCAAGATTATGCGGTGAAATGAAACCTAGTTCAATGAAATCAGACTCAAAAAGATCATCCCAAAAAAAGTCAAAGTCAACGGTTCCTGGAAAAGCGTTTGTTGTGACTGGTCAAAATGCGAGGAACCCAAACGAGGTGATCACGGGTAAGCTATTTATAAATTCTTGCGAAGTTTATACCTTACTTGATAACGGTGCTACCCATTCATTTATCTCTCCTGCTTGTGCTCAACGTTTAAACTTGACTCCGGAGAAATTAGACTTTGACCTATCTGTGGAAACTCCGTTAGGAGAAACTTTCATCACATCCACTATTTATAAATCTTGTTTGATTCAAGTTGGCGATCATCACCTTACACTTGCTTGACCTTATCTCTTTAAAGATACTTGCTTTTTGATGTGATTTTAGGGATTGATTGGTTAACTACTCATCATGCCAAAATTGATTGTTTTCGTAAGGTTGTTAGTTTTCATATTCCTAACCAACCTGTTGTACGAATTCAAGCAACTAAACCATTAAAATCAATCACTGTCATATCTAATCATAAAGCTATTCGTTTATTGAAAAACGGATGTCAAGCTTTTTAGCCCATGTTATGGATTTGAATAAAGACACGTCAAATTTGAATAATATTCCTATTGTTATTGACTTTCCTGACGTATTTCCTGAAGAACTTCCCGGTCTACTCCCAGAACGTGAAGTTGAATTCTTTATTAGAGGTGTCTCCACGGTCTCATGTGCTCTATTGCTATTCTCAACATTCTCGGATGTCATTTTCAAATACTGCCACAAAACAAGGGTTAATTGACATGGAACATATTATCCCTATATTCTGACCGACCAATTAAATACCAAATAAACTTAGGTAGGTCATACTAGTGAAGGAATTCCCCGTCTCTCCCCTCCTAGTTCTATTCTCCCCTCCTATCCAGGGATCATATCCCTAAGCTTTGATACCAACTGTGACGCCCCCAAAATTAGGTATACATCACCCATCTTGAGTCGCCAGATACATGGTATAGAACACAAATACAAACTTAATTATACAACTATCGTGTACAATACGACAAAACATATGCTATGAATTTTAATACAAATATTGTCATCTAGAGAGTATACAAACTCAATGGAGTCCTCATTACATTTATTATCACACTATTACACAGAATAGTGAGGACTATTAATGCACCATCTAGGACCATCACTCGGTTCCCCGACTAGTACCTGCTACGTTCTCATTTCCTGAAGAGAACAGTGAAAGAAAGGGTGAGCTCAACTAGCCCAGTAAGAAATATTATGACTAAGATAATGCAGAATAAATTATCGTTAGCCTTCAACAGTGTTAAACTGATACAATATAACAACCATCAAGTTTAATCATAATGAAAGCAAAGCAATCCATTAGAAGAGTCAAGTAGAGAATAAAATCTACTATCTTCTATGATTTAAAAGGTTTTTCATCATTTTCATCATTGGGACTCACAATAAATAATCCACATCATTAAATCACCCCGCACTACTGACCAAGGATATTCTTTAAGATCCGACCACGAATTATCCATGCACTACTGACTAAAGATAATCATGTTTTCATCAACGGTCTGATCATGCCATAAAATAATTCATCTTTGCATTACTACCGAAGAGAATCCATAGCCATAATCATACCAAAAATCATCCATCAATGCACTACGCCAAATGAGGACTTTTTCCACATCATTTGTAACATTACGGTTATGATTATACCGAATAATCCCTGGTCATATTATGCAGATGATACTATGACAATAATCGAATCAATAATATGAGAGATATGATGCAACCATTACTGTAGCAATAATTAAGTATAACTGAGTGACTTCTCACGTAAGCATCAATAATCAATACCGTGTGCTACTATACAACCACGCGTATTACTGTACTTTTAACACCGGGTGTTTCAACATTTAACGGTAAAACTTCCGCCGTTATTTTCATAAAGTATTTTTGTCATTTTCTCAATTCGACAATAATTCCGTTATGGGGTCCACCAATAATTGTACCGTCGTACGGATATTCCCCGACAAAAAGAATATTCTCCGACTAATCAAATATTATATAACAACTTGCGTACTTTGCAAAATTTATAAATATTACCTACAACTATAACATTATATCAAATCCACACCATAATATTTAAAAAATTATTTCGAGAAAATTAAATCTTTATTCATAAAATCAGGGGTCTCACATTAAAGTTTGGCAACCAACTGCATGAAGGTTTGGCTACCAACTGTATCACATTCAAAATAAATTGGTAACTTAATAAAACTAAATTGGTTACCTTGGTATAAAGGTTTGGTTACCCACTGCATGAAGGTTTGGCTACCAACTTTATCACATTCAAAATAAATTGGTAACCTAATAACACTGAACTGGTTACCTTGGTATGAATGTTTGGCTACCAACTGCGCTATAAAAAAACTGCAGGTGTGGATGTGGATTGGTTACCTTGGTATGAAGGTTTTGTTACCTTGGTATGAAGGTTTGGTTACCTTGGTGTAAATGTTTGATTTCCAACTGCACTATGAAAAAACTGAAGGTGTGAAGGTGGATTGGTTACCTTGGTAAGATCAAAATAATATTAATTATTAGTATATGTTATAGCCATCAGAGAACCATCTCTTTCATGGTAATTAAAACCATCACCCATTCACCATCAGAGAACCATCACCCATTCACTATCTCTTTCATTTATGGAAGTCTGAAACCTAAAATCATTAATAAGGAAACCATCACCCATTCACCATCAGAGAACCATCACCCATTTACCATTAATTAATTAATTAATACTACTTCATCCTAAAGCCACCCGTGAGCTCACCATTGACTTCATCGATGATAATCACCGCTTCTTTTTGCCCCAACCACCGCCCGGCTTTCGCCACCCCATCTACGCCTCTCCCCTCCACGCCAACCCCTGGAACGTCAATGGCCGTCCTGTCGGTGACGATGGATTCGACGGAGATGACGACGATGAGGAGCTCGATGATCCGGTGACGATGGATCAGACGGTGATTTCTATGGTTACTATAAATTACTACTGGTATGTCCTATAATTGAACTTGAATTGGAAAGAGAGAGATTTGAGATTGCCGCTAGGGCTGGAAAATTTGTCAATAAAAAAGATAGGGATGTGAGATTGCAATGTTGAGAGTGAATGAATCCGCGTCTGATAGAGAGATGTCAACGTGAAAATCAATTTGGGAAATAATAATTAACAGGAATAGATAAGGGAGATAATCATGGGCCACGATTAAAGAAATCCTAATTGCACTAATATTGTAAATAAATATGGGAAAGTGTATTACTTTTATAATTATTTTATGGATGTACCATTATTGTAATTATTTTTAAAAATATACTAAAATATATAATTAATCCAATAAAAAATTAATTGATGGATAGAATTTTACTCGCTCAGCCGTTCTTTAATATATGTCGTTTTAAAGTTGTGCACAAGAATTAAAAAAATGATTGTCCAACATTAAATATAATATTAATTGTCTATAATACTCTTAAATTCTCATAATTATCATACTTATCTCATACTATCTCATTTGTGATATTTTCACATGAGGAATAATTTTAAAAAGATTATAGTTAATTTTTCTAAATTATATAAAACGATAAATAATTAATTTTTTATTATTTAAAACGACATATATTAAGAGATGGATGAAGTATATAAAGTATGTGAAATTAAAGCTTAGAAGTCACGCACATTATCTAATACCAAATTACCATTGTCAACATTTTGAGTAAATAATATATGATGGAAATCCAACCCATGTGATTGGAGATCCCATGAATTGGGTTCAATGGGTAACAACAAGTCATGTAATTATTTAATTAAAGCACTATAATAATTTATATTAATTTCTCCCTGTGTGCATATGGTGCTTACTGATAAATTGTGATATGATGAATCATTTAGATTCTAAATGAAACTCATAGCCTTAAAGGGTGGTGTATATCAATTTACACTTGATGGGTTCACCTATATAAAGGTGGAGGTGTAGGCCGCTTCCTATGAGAGTCTTTGACAAACTCTTTAGAGCCTTTATGAAAATCTGGGATATGGAGCATAGCCTAGAACGCGCCCAACCGCTGACTTGTGTGGATTCAGGATTTTTGGATATGTGTGCAAGTTCAATTATTTGTGTCATAGATAATGGGTTCAAGAATATATTTCACCTATAATCTACAATCATGAGCTTGTTCCATTAAGTGTCGGTTCAAACCCATAAGGTATTGATGTTATATATCTAAAATCCATTGCCCTTCTTACTTTCTTTTAATTTTTCTCTCTTTGATAATTTTGAATGGGGGATTGTTGGTTGTGCTTCAAAATTTTTAGTTTTGGCAAAGTCCCACATTTCCTAGTTTGAGAACCTTTCATGTGCATATTAGTACTTTATAAGTTGGGCTTAGTAACATAGTTGAGAAAAATGGATGGCTTTCATGCGGCGTAGGGATGACTAAAGAATTAAATTGCCAGCCAAGCTTGGATCTTGGACTTTCAGTCAGAAAACCTTAGTGCGTGTGTGTGCGCATTACGCCCGCGCAGAGAAATACTAATCCGGTCGGTTATGCCTTGCGGGTACACCCAAATAGCCCACTGTTTTACTAAATATTTTTTGGCTTATTCCTAAACAAATTAGGCTCAACGTTCTGTTCATTAAAACCGTAACTGCGCATCTCTTTTCAATGTTCCCACGTTTTATTTTTGTTCTCTCCAACGTTCACCCCATTAATGTTTATTTTTCTCCAACGTTCTCCATTAACGTTAATATTTCCTTCTCCTATAAAACCACCGAAATGAACACACATATCAGTACATATATGTTTCCACTTCTTCTTCTCATAAAATAATATACTGTTACTATTTTCTAGGCAATCCACAAAGACAAGTTCAAATCCTTCTTATGTGAGTACACGCAATTGAAGGCTTCGCCGTTAAATCCTGAAGAGTGTACGTTGAAAACCCATTTGTACCTGAGGTTACGACTTGTGGGAGCGAAATCACTTTTAGGACAGTAACTTTGCTACGTCTCAGTTTTTCAAATAAATTTTTCCAATTTTTCTACTCTTTCGTCTTGTTAATACTGCTATATTTTCAACATTGGTTACATATTAATTGTTTGAGATCTGTCACCATTATATTATATTATATTGGTTGAATATATTTTTTGTGATTAAATATATTATAAGATATTGTAATTTGTCTTCTTCGATATATAATTTATAGATTGATAATTGGGCATGTTGTTATCTCCAAGTATATATCAAATCCAAGTATATATAAATTTCATGATAGTTTTAATTTGTCATTACTTTTTTCTATCATTTTAATATCACACAACCACAATCAAATTCCTAATTAATATTAAAGGTTATATTTGAAAACATAAAATTATTCCGGATTAATACTAAGATGTATTATATTTAAGAACATAAAATTATTCTGAATTAATACTAAAATTATATTTAAGAACATAAAATTATTTTTAAAAGTTTTTATTTTATAAATATATTTTAAATTTTGAAACGGGTGAAGTACTTAATAAGAAATATTTTTTTAAAAAAAATGGGTTTCCTGATTGATACATATTGTCCTCCATCACTATATCCTCATTAATTAATTAACTTTTTATGTCCCAGTAACTTAAGGGGCCTCGCTCTATATGATAAGAAGAGTGTAGAATGAGGATTATTATATGTACTAGCAGTTATATATAATACATAATACTTTGTACATGGATCTTACTTTTTGAAATGAACTCGTGTATTATTTGAATTCGATTAGGGTGAAGGTAACACTAACTTAAGTTATATAGCTTGTTATTGTAGTTATAAAAAATGTTTTATTGATAAGTTTTATAATTTTTTATTATATTAATTAATGTAACATTTTATGGAATAAAGAGTTAATATTGTAACCATCAAGGCTCATTCAAGTGTTCAACCACTAAATCCGCCCAACTGCCTGCTGGTGTTATGTCAAATTGTCAGTATTATTGTGGTGTACCAGACCACCAGTATTTCGGATGGAGCTACTCTTGGACCTAGGATTAATTATGGGTAAAGTTCTTATTAATTGCACATTTTCTTATCAAAAAGTCGGGATCGAATGGTTTTTTTTTTAATAATTCTAAAAATGTATATTATTTATTTTAATTGGAATTTTTATAAAAAATAGTATTTTAAGTGTAATTTAAATACATACAAAAAATAAAGTTGTACAGTTGGAATAAATACTACCTATTTTTTGGGAGTTATTAAAAAAAAAATCGGTCGTTAGACCGGTCACAAAACCAATGTCACCGTAGAATGACTGTTTTCTTAAATGAGTTTTGATCAATTTTGAGATTGATTTAGATCCATTAATTGATTGAATTTAAATTAAAAGTGCATTTGATAATCTACTATAAGGAGATTAATAGAAAACCATATATGGTTCAAGTAAGAATTATATATTGTATTTTAATTGTATCCAAAGTGGAGTTTATGAAAAGGTTCGTTGCTTTTTAAAAATCTATTTTCTTTAAGTCTCACGAAGGAATAAAATTATTTAATATTTTATAAGTATAAGTGGAATAGTTTAATTCATTTGTGGTACTAAAGGAAATGGTTGGAACTGGTCACAATAATGTGGTGTACTCGCCCACGTCCCGCAACTTTTCCCATTCATGGTCAAACAATTTTGTGTTTAATCACTATGGATACAAAAGAGTTTTAAAACTGTCATAAACTGATATGTGATAATTACATCAGTTTAAAAATAAAACTGTCATATATTGATATGTGATAATTACATCAATTACTTTGTAAACTGATGCTTTATACACAGTTCAGTTTTTATCAATTTTGGATCTGAGCAGTCCTTTGTCTTCTTACACTCATCAACATTTACAAAGCAACATATATTGAGATTCATCAGTGAGTTGCTATCACTGTGAATATATATGTTTTACATATATCTTGGAGGTATAGTGTCAATAGCTTTTAGCAAATCTTAGTGGTAAGGGACAATAAATACCTTAAGGACAATGATTACCCGTGTCAATTTCTTGTTCCAATTGCTCTGTGATCATTTTCTTTTTCAGATGTGAAAGGAATTAAAACAGTTTAGGCTTGATTCGTACCCGTTCGATTAAAAGTTTGTTTCGAACTCAACTCGAAATATAAACAATTCAAATATGAGAAAATTTTAAAATTCGACAAATTAGGCAAGCATTTTCAAATTATGATTTTATGTTGATACTCAGATCATATTCGCTCAAAAAGTTCAAACTGCTCGACTTCGATTCAAAATCGCGTTCTACACGAATCTCAATCAAACCTTATTTCAAACTCGATAAATTTTATGAATCAAATCTGAACAACTCAATATTTGACTCGACTCAGTTCATTAACACCCCTAATTGTGGGTAATTAATCCATAAAATATATTAACTCTTAAATTTTTGATAATTTTGAGCTAGGCTTCCCCAAGATTTATGTAATCTAGCTTTATTTTAATTAAAAAAATTGTATTTTAATTAATGATTGTTTATTTGTCCATACTAAGTCTAAGTAGCGGTCAAAAAATTATATCTATATTTTATAATATTATATATGAAAAAGATATATCATGACAATTCTTCAAAAAATATTGTCAATTTCGCAATGGTAATAAAAACAATGGAGCAATTAAAAATGTTGGCTTCGTCCCTACTTATGCGTACCATCATCATCGGCCACATACATAATTGAACACGTAACTACCACAATATCTTGAGCAAAATATTAATAGATCATGCCCCTGACCCTGACCCTGACCCTGACCCTGACCCTTGCCCCTGTCTTTGCCCCTGCTACATGTATTTATCGGGAGTGTTTAATATGAAATTTATTTTTAAATAAGTTGGTCGATTAATGAAATAGAATCTTGGACACATGAAATGATCTACATACGTATTCAACGTTTTTCTTGGTTAATTAACCAACTTCCAAAAAAGTAAACTTCATAGATCCGTATTTATCACAGTTTATGGAACGTGATCAGTCTGTCTTATCAGGCCATGCCATGTGGCAGTAATTAGAGATTAATGCACGCATGCAGAAAAATAATTGGGACGTACGGAATGAGACCCGGCTATATATATATAAAGGTGAAATGACCAAACGATTTCTCATCAGAAAGCAGATATTGTTTTATAATAATAGCGAGCTAGCTACATAACTAATATTAATGGGTTTAACTGGTAAGTTGATATGTCAAACAGAAATCAAGTCAGATGGGGATGTGTTTCATGAGCTTTTCAGTACCAGACCACACCATGTGTCAAACATTACCCCTGCTAATATACAGGGTTGTGATTTGCATGAAGGAGAATTCGGAAAAGTTGGCTCCGTCACCATCTGGAACTATTCCGTCGGTAAGAAAAAAAAATGTAGTACAATATTTACTCTTAATTTCTTGCTAGTAGTATCTATGAATGTCAAATATTGTAAGCTTTAATTAATTTTTTTGAGAGAAAAAAAAAAGTTAATAAAAAGTAGGACTCATTTTCAGATGGGAAGGCGCTGGTTGCAAAGGCCGAAATAGTAGACATAGACGAGGAGGATAAGTCGGTGACTTTCAAGGTGGTTGAAGGGCATTTGCTTGAGGAATTCAAGATCTTTGTTTCCACAGTTCATGTTGACACTAAGGGTGAAGAAAACTTGGTGACATGGACCTTCGACTATGAGAAGCTCAATGAGAGTGTCATCCGACGTCGTATCTAGATTTTTTTCTTAGCGTCACCAGAGATATTGAGGCTCATCATCTCTCAAAGTAATTAATTAATTGTTCACCCACACCCACTCCCACTCCCACTCCCACTCCATGCATGCATGGCTGTTATGTACGTAAGAATTGATCAATAATTAACACTTGCCACTTATGGTGCATTTGGGTTGGTTTGGTTTAGTTATGAATATTGTTTGTATGTGTTTAAATTATAATCAATGGGCTCCATATATGTACGTGTCTATATCCTTTAAATAGAAGTATTGTATGTTGGTTGCTTTTTATTATGGTTATTGATTTTGATATACACTAGGCAGATCATATCCCTAAAATTAATTAATCAAGTAAAAACACCAAAAAAAATTATTCCTTAAGTTTTCATCCTGTTTTGACCCTTCTAAACCAGTAACTCCCAAATAATTCTAAATGAGCCGCGCGAGGCTTCTAGCTCTTTATAATTTGGTTTGAAATATATGGATTTTTGCATGATTTCCTCTTTATTTATATTGTAATGGCATCCGTTGGCCATGCGCAGTGACGAAGTCAGAATTTTTTGTCAATGGAGTTAAAATTATTTAAGTTACAAATAATTTGATAGAGGTTCGGGGGCAGCCCCTCAAGCCAATTTTTTTTAATACTTTATATTTTTTGGTATATATATATATACACTATACTACAATAAAAATATAATAAATAATAATATATGATATATATACACTATATTGACTTATAATAGACTTTTTTAATCACAACTGTTCATAAGTAAGTAATTCATTATTTATTTTTAAAAATAATATAAATTAGATTATTATTTAGTTTAAAATATTATAGAGAGAGATACATATATTGAGAGGATATGAGTATGTGGTTAAAATTTGATTGACAAAGTTATACATTTTCAATTTGATCCCGTAAAATAAGAAATTTATAAAATTTTTGTGGGGTCAATTTATATATAATACTTCAAATATTTAAAATTTACCTTACATTATAAAATAATTTTTTTTCCAGTAAAGTCGATTGACCTCACAAAATTGTACGTGGCTTCGCCACTGGCCATTGGTACTTACTTCCTTATTGTTGGACATGAAGGCTTGTTTGGCTGATAAACATAAAGCTAAAGTATGCCTATCAAATGTTCAGGTTTATACAGTGGCGAAACCAGAAATTTTTGTTAGTGGGATCGAAATTATTATTGAGTTACAAATAATTTGGCGAGAACGCAACGTCTACGAGCCAATTTTTTAATACTTTATACTTTTGAGAATATATATATATATATATATATATATATATATATATATATATATACTATATTACAATGAAAATATAATAAGTAATAATATATGGTATATATACACTATATTGACTCATACTAGACTTTTTAAATCACAACTGCTCATAAGTAAGTAATTCATTATTTATTTTTAAAAATAATATAAATTAGATTATTATTTAGTTTAAAATATTATAGAGAGATACATATATTGAGAGGATATGCGTCATATGTAGTTAAAATTTGATTGACAATGTTATAAATTTTTAATTTGACCCCGTATAATAGAAAATTTATAAAATTTTAGTGGGGTAAATTTATATATAATATTTTAAAATTTACTTTACATTATAAAGCAATTTTTTTTTCTTGATTAGAATTCGATTGATTTATTAGAACTCTATATTGGCTTTGCCACTGGGTTTATGTAATGTTATGCATGTTTTATAAAGAATCCTGCTATACATTGCGAAAGTTGTCAGTTGAATTATGATTGCTACGTATGTACATACATGAGATAAATAGATAAATATGAATTAAGAAGGTTTCCACTTTAATTTTGTGGGCCCAAGTGCAAATTAGGGTTTACATGACCTAATTGAATTAAATGCACAATTAGGGTTTCACGACCTCATTAAATGTGCAAATTAGGATTCACATAACCTAATTGAATGAAGACGAAAAAGTCAAAAATAATTGTGCTAGACCCGGGAAAAGGCTCATGGAAGCGGCTTATTTTAGGAATTGATTGAGGGATTTGATTGGCGACTAGAAGGACAGAGCGATGTGGGCATTATCCTAATGACTAAAGGGTATTTCTATAATTTCCCTGAATACATGTGCATGACATGTGACTACTTAAGTTCCAGGAAACTCTATAAATAAACCTTTCATTCTATAAAGGAAAGGACTTTTTTGGTGACTTGGGACTTGGACATTCTCTCAACTCAAAGAACTCAAGAAGGCTCTTGGAATCCCTGCTACCCTAACACGGTTTTTGGATTCTGAGAGTTCTATTACGTATCGTTGGAATAATCATCCACCTGTTCTTATCCCCTCTTCAATCAATTAATCAATTATGTGCTCTTCGTGGATTTCTCTCCTCCCCAGCTAACACAAAACCCTAACTAGTAAGGCATGATTTCCTTGCTGACTCTGCTGTGGAGGTGTAGAATTTGTGAAGGGTATGCCCACAACTCGAAGTGTGAGAACTACAGGAAGAGCTTCACCAACAAATAGCATTACCTCATTGGATCCAATTCCAAGGCAAGCAAATCAAGCTTTCTAAGACGCAAACCCGGATTTTGACCAACGACTTATTGAAGATGCTTTGGAAGAAAGTTCAACATCACCATATATGGCCAATCAAAAACAAACAAATGTCAGGCAAACAGGCGTAGAAAGGCAAGGCGAGGATGCAAGTGGGAGAACAGACAAATGTTGTGCAACTGGAGATGCTCAAGGCGGTTAAGAAAGCACGGGAAGGACAAGGGATGATGATGGCCATGATGCTGGAGATGCAGAAGAAAGAAGAGGAAATGTGGAATTTTCGCCAGCAGTTGATGCTGATCCCCACTTTCAAGGCCATGTTCTCAGGCAACTCGTAGGGAGAACAAGCAAGAGTGGAAGACAACAACACTGGCAATAACAACCAAGAGAACCAGGTTGTACCTCCATCGACGAAGAATCAGTCGGTTCCAATCATCAACTTAGAGCCCCAAAACAGCGGTGACGCACCACAACTCAGATTAAAAGTAAGTCAAACTCAGACAAACATCATCCCGACTGCTCTCCCCGCATCTTCACAAGTGCAGATGCTGACCATCCCAAGCCATGTCCAGCGATTGAGCCAATAATTGCCACTAGTACCAGCAATACACGATGCAAGTGTGCATAAACCAATTTTTTTACCATACACACCGCCAATACAACAGTACATCACAACACCCCAGAGAGTTCATGCCACGAGCCAGTACGTAATGAAGGATGATATGATCGATGAGATCAATAACTTTATAGGCAGACATCCCGACCTTCTAAGTTAGATTTTACTCCACCTTACCCGGCACATATTCGGAGACAACCCTATTCGATAGGGTATATCAAGCATCCCCCGTAGTTTCCAAAATACAACGGGAAAAAACCACAACTTGTTGATGAAAGAATTCAACAAGACTTTAACGGATAATACCTTCAGTTGGTACTACAATTTGGAGAAGGGATCAGTCCATGATTGGGATGATCTAAAATTGTAATTTTTTAAGAAATTTTTCTATGTGAAGAAATAGGTAATCATTGTAGAGCTCATGCGATTCAAGTAGAAGCCGAACAAGGAGCTGTCAGATTACGTGGACAGGTTCAGGGCTCAAGTACAAAAGTGTGTAGAGCCAATTGAAGAAAAGATCTTGGTGAACATATGCAACAATGGTGCTTTAGACGCCTTCAAGCCCCACCTCATTACCAAAGCTTGTGATTTCTTCGCGACCCTCTCAATTTTTGCACAAGACTTGGGAGGAATCATGACATTGCCTACCATTCATGCGAATGTTACATGGAAGGGAAAGAGGACAGCAACCGTAGCTTTGGCTAACTCTCAGTCAAAACCACAAGGGGGCAAGAGGGAAAAGCATGAGAAAAATTTTGAACGAAGCAAAGGAAGGCCTGGGGATAAATATGCAAGAAAGTCAATCCCGGAGGCTATCACATGCAGTGAGAAGGCATTCAGGGGTCTGTACGAATAATGGATTGAACATGGGGTGGTGAAACCTCCAAGGCCTAGATTTGTAGTGACAGAAGAGATGAAACAAAGATCGGACTTCTTTGTATACCACTAATATGTGAGACACTCCACTATGGACTGTTATAGCCTAAGGAGGATATACCATGAGGAGTTGGAAAATGGGGAAATTGAACTTGGAAAGGAAAGTAACGTTCATGACAAGCCACTGCCAAATCACAAGGGGAAAGAAATATACAACACTGTTATCCACAGTACAACCCTGGAAGTGGAGATGATGATGGAAGAAAGGGAGGAGTGCGATCCAGGCCTGCAGGTGATGGCGTTGATGAATGGAGCCAAGTTTAGAAATTTTTTCGATTAGATAGGATTGGCCAATGAAGCAAGGATAGAGGCAACTAAGGCAATCATTCAAGATGTCGAGACGTAGGAGACCTGCATGGCCATAAACAAAGGATTAGTGAAGACAGTGGAGGAAGAGGAAAATAAGATATCTTTCTCTAAAACTGATAGAGATATAAGATACCCGCACAACAGGCCACTGTATGTGACAACATTAATCAATAACATAGAAGTGTGGAGGGCATTCATTGACAATGAAGCGTCTATCAATATTATGTCATACACCGTGTTTGAACAGTTAGGCTTGTTAGAGAAGAAAATTATGATGGAACAAATAAATATTACAGGATTCACCAACCAGAGTACAAGAACCCTTGGACACGTCAAGGTGGATATGCAAGTTAGGAAGATTCGAGGACCTATAATGTTCCATGTTGCTGAGGTGGATGCAACGTATTATGTCTTTGCTGGGAAGTGCTTGACAAAATGACTACGGGGTGGTACCCTCGGTCTTTCATCAATGCCTGAAAGCTATCTGAAAAGGGAGAGAAGTGAAGGTACCAGTGTGACGCCCCCAAAATAGGTATACATCACCTATTCTGAGTCGCCAAATACATGGTACAGAATACAAATACAACCTTAAATATATAACACGAGCTGTGAGTTTTAATACAAATATTATCTTCTAGACAGTATTCAAACTCAAAATAAGTCCTCAATACATTTATTATCACACTATTTCATAGAATAGTGAGGACTACTAATGCTATCATCTGGACCGTCACTCCATTCCCCGACTAGTCCCTGCTACGTTCTCATTTCCTGAAGATAACAATGAAAGCAAAAAGGTGAGCTCAACTAGCCCAGTAAGAAATATTATGACTAAGATAATGCATAATAAATTATCGACCTTCAACAAAGTGTTAAACCGATAAAATATAACAAACATCAAGTTTAATCTGCAAATGAACAAGCAATCCATTAGAAGAGTCAAGTAGAGAATAAAATCAACTATCTTCTATGATTTAAAAGGTTTTTCATCACTTTTATCGTGAGACTCGACAATAATAAATAATCCACATCATTAAATCATCCCTGCACTACAGGCCAATGATATTCTTTAGTGTCACGACCACGAATTATCCATGCACTTCGCCAAAGATAATCGTGTTTTCATCAACGGTCCTGATAATGTCATAGAATAATTCATCTTTACACCCTTGGCCGAAGAGAATCCATAGCCATAATCATACCAAAAATTGTCCATCAATGCACTACGGGCCAATGAGGATTTTTCCATATCATTTGTAAAATTACGGTCATGATTATACCGAATAATCCCTGGTTATAATCATACCAAGTCCATCTATGCACTACAGGTCACAGATGACTTTCAACATAATATAAGCATGAGGATGATGACAATTCAATAAAACATGTTCAAGAATAAATTTTAAAGATTTCTAAGTTAATTTATTCTGAACTCAATAATGTCCAAATTGTCAACATGATACTGCTTTGTGGAGTAAAATTCAAGAATGCTCAGAAGAATATTTTCATGAAAAGATACTGGATGAAGCGCAAATATCAAGGATATTATACTAATTTCATGGAGTATAGAAGCCAAAACGTTAACCAACTTAGTATAATAGAATATATGAAATCGCAAATGGATTTTTGTCGCCATGCGGTAATCCACGTAGACAAATTATTCCAACAGAATAATAAAGAATGGAATAACGTAAGAATTCACCGGTGCGTAATAATCCAAGCGCATACGTTTATTCCAACAGAATAATAAAGAATGGAACCAGGTCATGCGTAATACGCACAGACAGGTTATTCTAACATAATAATAAAGAATGGAATAACAACGACATGCGATAGACCGCACAGACATGTTAATCCAACAGAATAATAAAGAATGGAATAACAACAGAATTCACCAGACATGCGATAGACCGCATAGACAGGTTATTCTAACAGAATAATAAAGAATGGAATAACAACAGAATTCACCATGTATGCGGTACTTCACATAGACAGGTTATTCCAATATAATAATAAAGAATGGAATAACAACCCTTACGAGTATTGAAAGAAAATAACCCTCTTCATGAATACGAAAGAATAATACCCTTACCTTAAAAAGAAGAGTATTCCGGACGGGTAGGGCGGGGATATACTTGAAGAAAACTTGCACTATTTTCTATGCTCAAAGCTTTCTTAAACTCTAAAGAAATACGCTCAAGATTATAGAAGAAGAATTCTCTGAACTTCCGTGTGATTTTAATTCTATCTAAGCATCCTATTTATAGGAGAATGGAAAGGATACTATGTTGCCTTTATGCAATAAAATATAATATATTCTATTTATAATCAAATAAAACAAAACTTTATAAAAGTATTACATTTTTATATAAAAAGTTTTCTATTTTATTACATTTATAATAATAATAAAACAACATTTATCACCAGTATTATAATTCACAATATTAATCGACCAGGTCGTTCCCAAGAAAGAGGGGATTTTTCCAATAAGGATTTCTCCCTATTGGCGCGTAATTAGGTGACCAAACCTCTCCTTGACAGAACTTATAGACATCATCAATATTGCAAATAATAATATTAATAACTCTGTCATCTCAATTATTGATTTAATAATATATAAAATATCGAAAATAATTGAATCAAATAACGTGAGATACTATGCAATAATTACTGTAGTAATAATTGGACAAAACTGAGTGACTTCTCACGTAAGCATCAATAATTAATACAGTGTGCTACAATGCAACCACGCGTATTACTGTACTTTTACTACCTAGTAGTTCAACTGTTTTAACAATAAAACTTCCGCCATTATTTTCATAAAAATATTTTTGTTATTTTCTCAATCCGACAATAATTTTGTTGTGGGGTCCACCAATGATTGTACCGTCGTACGGATATTCCCCGATAAAAAGAATATTCCCCGACCAATCAAATATTATACAACTTGCATACTTTTCAAAATTTAAACTATAACATTATCTCAAATTCACACCATAATTTTGAAAACAAATATTTCGAGAAAATTAAATCTTTATTCGTAAAATTTGGGATTTTACAACCAGCAACTCAGAACCTTTTAGACTAGAGGAGGCACACATCACCGAAGCAACTTTTTTTTATGATGTCGCTGAAGAGGAAAGAACCAGATTGCAAAGCCTAATTCCCAAAAACTAGTAAGCTAGGAGGAAGTGCAAGAAGATAAGTTTATGCCTGCAGAAAAAGAGAAGAAGCTAATGATAGTAGACCTGGAAAAAGAAAGAAGAGGAGAAAAAAAAGGCCAGCAGACCCTAAAGATGCCAGAAATATAATAAATGTTAAGTGAATAGAACAGTCAGAGGATGACCAAAAGATAAAATGGGAGAGGGTTGTTAAACCCGACGGAAAGGTGGTGTTTCACTTGTGACGGTGTAAGGGAAAGAGCCCAAGGAAGCGTGCGAACCCAATGGCTCAGGAGGTGTCCCCCACTCCAACAATAATGAAGAAGGAGAAGTTGTGCAGCAGGAGGTAGAACCAGCTCCAGAATTCTTTGAGGATAGGCCAAAACCTCAACAAAATAAATTAGAAAAAGTTAATCTGGCAACAGATGGAGGAATGCCAAGACCAAATTATGTCAACAAGAAGCTGGATGCTAACCAGATGGAGGAGCTCGTGCAATTATTGCGAGAGTATAGGGATGTCTTTGCTTGGAATTACGATTAGATGCCCGGAATTGACAAAGATCTTGTAGAGCACAATCTAAACATAAGCTCGGGAATGAAGCCAGTGAAGTAAGCACCTCACAACTATGCACCCGAAGTCAAAACTCAAATAAAGGAATAGATCAAGAAGTTGCTGGAAATAGGGTTCCAGCATTATACCGGTAAAGAAATCAAATGGACAACTACGAATGTGTGGATTTTAGAGACTTGAATAAGGCATGCCCGAAGGACATGTACCCATTACCCAACATAGACACTTTGGTAAATGCAACGACTAATCACGAGATGATGTCATTCATGGATGGGTTTATGGGTTACAATCAGATAAAAATGTTTGTAGAAGATGTAGAGTTGACGGCCTTTCGTACCCCGTTTGGGAATTTCTACTATGTAGTAATGCCATTCGGATTATAGAATGCGGGGGAAACTTATCAAAGGGTAATGCACGCTATATTTTATGACATGATTCATGATATAGTGGAGGACTACGTGGACGACATAGTAATGAAATCCTAGAAGGTGACAACTCATGTGGAGGACCTGAGGAAAGTGTTTGAGCGATGCCGAAGGTACAAGTTAAGGATGAATCCGAAGAAGTGCGCCTTTGGAATGACGGCTAAAAAATTCTTGGGCTTCTTGGTGCACGATAGAGGTTTAGAGGTGGACTCGAGTAAGGCAAAAACAATTGCAGAGATGCCCTCACCAAAAATGTAAAAATAGTTGAAGAGCTTTCTAGGGAAAGTTTCTTACATGGGAATATTCATGCCAGCATTAGCAGAAGTCACAGAACCTTTCGACAAATTGCTTAAAGGAAAGGCAGAATGGGACTGGGGGCAAGAATAACAACAGGCCTTTGAGAAGGTAAAAAAATTTTTGGCTTCTGCACAAATGATGGTAGTGCTATAAAGAGGAATGTTGTTATAGTTGTACATCACATCTACCAAGAAGTCTATAGGTGGATTAATCATGCAGGAGGTGGATGGAGAAGGGAAACTTGTGTATTATATTAGCCGGATAATCAGAGGACCGAAAACCAGGTATTCACAGGTGGAGAGGCATAGCCTAACGTTGGTGTTCATTGCGCAGAAAATGCAACATTACTTTCTGGCGCACGAAGTGAAGTTTACAACAAGAACTGATCTGATTAGATATCTATTGTGTGACGCCCCCAAAAATAGGTATACGTCACCCATCTTGAGTCGCCAAATACATGGTACAGAATTCAAATACAACTTAATAATACAACTGTCGTGTACAATACGACAAAACATAAACTGTGAGTTTGAATACAAATATTGTCTACTAGAGAGTATACAAACTCAAAAGGAGTCCTCATTACATTTATTATCACACTATTTCACAGAATAGTGAGGACTACTAATGCAAATATCTAGGACCACCACTCTGTTCCCCGACTAGTCCCAGCTACGTTCTCATTTCCTGAAGAGAACATTAAAAGAAAGGGTGAACTCAAATAGCCCAGTATGAAATATTATGACTAAGATAATGCAGAATAATTTATCATTAGTCTTCAACAGTGTTAAACTGATAAAATATAACAAACATCAAGTTTAACTGCAGCGGAACAAGCAATCCATTAGAAGAGTCAAGTAGAGAATAAAATCTACTATCTTCTATGATTTAAAAGGTTTTTCATCACTTTTATCGCTGGGACTCAGCTTAATAAATAATCAACATCATCGAATCACCCTTGCACTACAGGCCAAAGAGATTTTTAGTATCACAACCACGAATTATCCATGCACTACGACCAAAGATAATCGTGTTTTCATCAACGGTCCTGATCATGCCATAAAATAATTCATCTTTGCACTACGGCCAAAGAGAATCCATAGCCATAATCATACCAAAAACTGTCCATCAATGCACTACAAAGCCAATGAGGACTTTTTCCACATCATTTGTAACATTACGGTTATGATTATACCGAATAATCCATGTCATAATCATACCAAGTCCATCTATGCACTACAGACCACAGATGACTTTCAACAAAATATAAACATGAGGATGATGACAATGATATAAGAATTCAATAAAACAAGTTCAAGAATTAATTTATCCAGGAACCAATAACGTCCAAACTATCAACATTATACTACTTTGTAGAGTAAAATTCAATAATGTTCAGAAGAATATTTCCATGAAAAGATACTGGATGAAACGCAAATATTAAGGATATTTCACTAATTTCATGGAATATAGAAGTCAAAGTTTTAACCAACTGAGTATAATAAAGAATGGAATAACAAAAGAAATCACCATGCATGCGATAGACCTTGCATGAGATGAGTTATTCCAATGAATAATAAATAACGGAACCGAAGTCCTGTAAAACGCATGCATGAGATATTCTATTACAACGAATAATAAAGAATGGAACCAGTCCTGTAAAATGAGCATGAATGTGATATTCCAACGAATAATAAAAGATGGAACCAGTCCTACGAAAAAACACACGATGTGATATTCCAACAAAATAATAAAGACCGGAATAACGTAAGAATTTCACCAAGTATAGGGTAGCTTGGCGTATCTGAGTTATTCTAACGAGAATAATAAATAATGGAATAATGAAGTTCTCTTCATGAATACAAAAGAAATAACACCCCTTACTTTAGTAGGAGATTGAATATTGCAGTAGTGTATTAACAGAATACTCTTTTTCTTTCTCTCTTACTCTCTCTATACTTTCTCTCTCTATAGCTTGAATGAATTTGTGAAAAATAATGAAGAACTAGGCCTCTATTTATAGAAGATTTCTAGCTTAGCACTTGCAATGTGAAAAGGCAAGCGGCTTGACGACTGGTGATGTGAAAAGAAAAGTGGTTTGACGTCTGGTAAAGGTAATTACTATTGGCGAAAGAGACTCTTAGATGATGACATATGGGCCCCCATAGACTAACCAAACTTACCACAAATGTCCCATAATAGACTCTTTATAGACATCAAGGATTGAATAAATATTACCACAAATCATTTTATTTTTAATCAACACATATTTAATCTTTCAACAATTATTAATCATTAATATTATAACTTGTCGTCTCAATTATTGATTTAATAATATAACATATTATACAGATGATACTGTGACAATAATTGAATCAATAATATAAGAGATATGATGCAATAATTACTGTAGCAATAATTGAGTATAACTGAGTGACTTCTCACGTAAATATCAATAATCAATACCGTGTTCTACTATGCAACCACGCATAATAATGTACCTTTATTACCGGGTATTTCAGCAGTTTTAACGGTAACACCTCCGCCGTTATTTTTATAAAAATATTTTTGTCGTTTTCTCAATCCGACAATAATTTCGTTGTGGGGTCTACCAATGATTGTACCGTCGTACGAATATTCCCCGACAAAAAGAATATTTCCCGACCAATCGAATATTATACAACAACTTGCATACTTTGCAAAATTTATAAATATTACCCACAACTATAACATTATATCAAATCCACACCATAATATTTTAAAAATATTTCGAGAAATTTAAATCTTTATTCATAAAATTTGGGGTCTCACATATTGAGTAGGCCAGCATTAGTAGGAAGACCTGCTAGGTGGATGATGATTCTTTCAGAATACGACATCAAGTGTGTGACACCTAAGGCGATCCGATGTCAAGCCTTGGCATATCTGCTAGCTCAATTTCTAAATGGAGAGTATGAACCTCCTTCTGAGGATCTTCCGAGTGAAGAAGTAGAAGCAATTGACTTAATGAATGAAGACCCAGAATGGTGGAGTTTGGCTTTCGATGGATCATCTGCAGAAGGTAAAGGCGGAGTAGGAGTGGTGTTGAGCAGTAAAGAAGGAAAGGAAGTGGCCTTGTCATACAAATTGGATTTCCCTTACACAAACAATGAAGCAGAATATGAGGCATTCATACTGGGATTGTTGGCGGCTCAAGAATTGGGAGCCAAACATCTTAAAGTAAAGGGATATTCAAACCTCATAGTGCAGCAAATAAAAGGCCAATTCGCAGTAAAGGAACCTATCTCTGCGCCATATCGAACTGTAACACAAAAGGTGATGGAGGCTTTCAAGAAGGTGGTGATTGAATATGTGCCAAAAGGACAAAATAAACAACCTGATGCACTAGTAACAGTAGCATCTCGAATAGATGTCCAAGGAAAAGACTTGGACGTGAGGGTAATGAAGAGAACCCTCCCAACCACGGTGCTAGACTTGTTCCCCAAAGATATGATAGCTGATTGGAGACATGACATCTCCCATCAATTTCAAATAAAACAAGGAACAATCCCAATCGTGGAGCTACAGAAGTACAACATCATCAAAGGTGTCTTGTATCACAAAGAAGCAGATGGTGTATTGACACAATACTTGGGGAGGCAAGAAGCAAATAGAGTCTTGCATTAGGTGCATGCCGAGAACTACGGATTGGCAGACATAGGCCTTTATCATAGATTGCAACGCCAAGGGTATTATTGGCCCAAAATGAAGAAAGAAGCAGATGCTCTACAACGCCAATGTGTTTAATGCCAATAATACGCTAGGGAGGAGAAATGTATTTTCATTGATGACATGGCGGATTGGCGAATCCCTTATGTGGAGTTCTTACAAAACGGGAATCTTCCGACTGAAAAGAAGGACGCAATGATAATAAAGAGGAAGTCACAACGATTCTTCTTGTAAAATGGAGAATTTTTTAGAAGAGGGTTCAATGCCAAGCCCTTACGGTGTCTGGAATTAGGCAAAGCCAAAGATTTAGTTTACCAAATACACAAGGATGAACACCAAGGAGGAGCCAAGTTGTACAAATAGCTTATTGATCATGGTTACTACTGGCCAAAGATGGAAGGAGATTGTCTAGAATTTGTTAAAAAGTGTCACATCTGTCAAATACATGGAAATGTGATTCATACTCTCGGCGTGGATTTGTGAAATTTAGCAACACCTTGGCCCTTTCATACATGGGGAATAGATCTTATAGGTCCTATTCACCCTAATTCCAAGGGCAACATCTGGATTTTAACTGTCACTGAGATGTACACAAAGTGGGTGGAAGCAATACCCTTGAAGAAGGCTACAGGACTAGCAGTGGCAAATTTTATCAAGGAGCACATCATTTGCCATTTCAGGATCTCGAAGATCATTTTGTCGGATAATGGAACTCCCTTCATCAATAGGGACATCAAAAATCTGATGGAAAGATACAGGGTGAAACACTACAAATTATCACCCTACTACCCGAAAGGCAATGGACAAACAGAGACTACAAACAAAACCTTGATAAAAATCTATCAAAAACCCCTAGACAATCATCCAAAGACATGGGTAGAACAACTACCAATAGCGTTATGGGAATATTGAACTTCAAAAAGAAAGCCTACATGTGAAACCCCATACGCTTTGGTTTATAGTGAAGAAGTTATCTTACCCGCCGAAATAGAAATCCCTTCGGCTCGAATGAGACTTCAAAGCTTAGTCGAGGTAGAGAACCGACCAGCTGCCCTGGAGGCCTTAGTTGACTTCTTAGACAACGCTAAAGAAAAGCTTGAACGGTATCACAAAAGGCTGTGATGCCAATACAATATTGCGGTGGTACCACGATAAATTCTGGTGGGAGACCTGGTGCTCAAAACGAAAACTCAAATCATGAGGGGAACACCAACCACAAAATTTTACCCCAAATGGGAAGGCCCGTATAGGGTACGAGAGATCTCCGGGTATTACAAGATATCTCGTGTGGGATCAGATGTTGTCTTAGGCCCATTAAACTTGAAATGGGTAAAAAAATATTATACATGAGATGAGCATCAAAAAAAAAGTTATACTTTCAACTTTAAAAGTAATCGAGGCACCTGACTATCAGCCCTCGGATCACAAAGTTATACTTTCAAATTCAAAAGTAATCAAGACACCTGAATAGCAGCCCTCGGATCAAAAAGTTATACTTTCAAATTCAAAAGTAATTGAGGCACCTGACTAGCATCCCTCGGAAGTTACACTTTCAACTTCAAAAGTGATTGAGGCACCTAAGTATAAGCCCTCAACTAAGAAAGTTACATTTTATCTCTAAAAGTGGTGAACGTTATGCTTTCTTCGACAAAAGCAAGATTTATTATATGTAACGTTATGCTTTCGTTAAAAGCAATATGATTATCAATGAATTGACAAACTTTAACTTATACTTGAATGTTTTCCTGATTTCTTAAAAAAAAGGTATAAATTCAAGTGTTTGTTTGTGGAAAATATGTATACATATTTTTTTGACAAAATTCATGTTTACTTGTTTATAATACCTATTGATGTCTTGGAATATTAATTTGAATAACTTTAGATTCAATGATAAATATGAGTTTTAAGGAATCATTCAAATTAAAGGCAATCAACAAGGATAAAGAAGCTATATTTTGATAAATGAAATATGTGTATATGAGTTTCTGAAACAGGAAATCGAAAAAAAAAAACTACAACAAGTTATGATCTAAAGGTCATGACATATCAAACTGAAGTGGAGGCATAGCTAAAGCTTCCAAGTCAGCAATGGCAGTATCCCTAATATTAAGATTTACAGCTTTTAGCTCCCTAACCTGTCGGGTAGTTGACTCTAAGTCCCGTCGCTGGCACTCTACATCCTGAAACTTGGCCTCTAGATCCCGAAGCTTGCCCTCTAAATCTTGAGACAGGAACTTCAATTTGTTTCATGGCCCGTCAAGCTCGTAAAAACAGATCTTGAAAAGGATTTATCTTCACACTTACGTATAGCAACCTCCGAACGTAGTGCAATAAGATTAAAACTTGACTTGAGAAGATTCAGCCTAGCACGAAAAGGAGACATGTCAATACCCACGGCTGCAAGGTCGTCTACATCATCGCTAAACTTCTTCAAGTCCTCGACTCGTAACGAATATAAAAAAAGAGTGTGCAACCCAAGAACAAGGCCCGCGAGCTAATCTAGGAAGAAGGTTTGGGCGGAAGCCGCCTTAATAATCAGTCGGTCAAGTATCTGCGAGAACCGAGCTAGGAGACGCTCAAGACTTTCCTGACTAGAAGATGATATCTGGAAGCCCCTTTAAGAAATAAGATCCCCACTTGGATTGAAGGAAGCTCTGGTATTAGCTACTTTAGAGGCCACCATCTTCTAGATTTGATCTCCCGGGGTTACATAGTGGTGATCAGAATCAGCAACTCTGAAGAGAACGCAGCAGGAGAGAGAAACGCCAAATAAGAATACAGTACCGATAAGAATGCGGAGGAAGAGGAGGAGGGAAAAGGATATGGAGTCGGGTAGCAGCATTTCTCTAAAGGAATTAGTGGCTGCGACAGGACGGAATGACGACAAGGTCGCAGGTGATCTTCTTTGGTGGAAGGCAACACCACCGGTCTATTGTGATTTGCCCGGGGATTCAGATTCAAGTTCAATTTCATGAACGAAGCATTGAGCTTATATATATATACTCTCATTCTAATTATAAATAGAAGAGAGAGATAGAGTGTGTGTGGGTTTTGTTGGTCGATCCACATAACTGAAATTAGGGGCGGTTTGTGGGTCATGTCGGTTATTAGTGTTCAGTATTACTGTAATTAGTAGTAGTAATTACTTCATTTATCTACTCTACAATCATGCTAGTATTTCATTTTTTTAATTTAAATTATAGCGCATTTAAAAACTTATCTAGATTATGTTTAAATCTATCTAACAAAATAGAACTGATTTTGAATTTCTCGTTCATCCTAATAAATCATTTGGGTCATCCAAAGTTTGGGATAAATCCCACCGTTCAATGAGTTTCTGAAATAAGAAATTGAAAAAAAAAACTACAACAAGTTATGATTTAAAGGTCATGACATATCAAACTGAATTGACTCTAAGTCCCGTCATTGGCACTCTACATATTGAAACTTGGCCTATAGATCTAGAAGTTTGCCCTCTAAATCTTGAGACTGGATCTTTAATTTGTTTACGGCTTCGTCAAACTCAGAAAGTTGTACTGAAAATGATTCATCTTCATACTTACGTACAGCAATCTCCGAATGTAGTGTAACAAGATTAAAACTTAACTTGTGAAGATTCAGCCTAACACGAAAAAGAGACATGTCAATACCCACGGCTGCAAGGTCATTTACATCATCGCTAAACTTCTTCAAGTCCTCGACTCACAACGAATATAAAGAAAAAGTGTGCAACCCAAGAACAAGGCCTGCGAGCTAATCTAGGAAGAAGGTTTGGGCGAAAGCCGCCTTAATAATCAGCCGGTCAAGTATCTGCGAGAATCAAGCTAGGAGACGCTCAAAACTTTCCTGACTAGAAGATGATATCTAGAAGCCCCTCTAAGAAACAAGATCCCCACTTGGATTGAAGGAAGCTCTGGCATGAGCTACTTTAGAGACCACCAATAGACAACCCGAATTAGACTATCATAGATGATGTTAGTTTGCTGCATTATTCCTCACCATTATAAACTTGTTATTTTAGTCATATAAGGCCCAACTGGTCGCAAAAGATTTCAAACAAAGACAAAGAGTTCTAACATCACATTCAGAGTTAAGTCAGTAAACATTTTAGCCTACAGAACGCCAACACACTTCTACAAGGATGTCTTCATTATTAGCTGGTGCGGCGTGAGATGGTTGTCCGACCTCCGTGATTGTTTGCTCTTTAAAGAGAGATACTGCAAAAATAAATATGGGAGCTATAAATTAGTCTATCATAAATTTGCCTATGTCCAAAGTACAACTACTTGCACTAACTCATTATCATTATCTCTCTTTGCAAACTGTTAACAATGGATTCTCAGAACCCAGACAGCACCATCCCTATCTCTGTAATACCTATCTCATACATTCCGGCTGCTCAAGCTCCAACCAATGTTTCTTCATAAGCAAACCCCAAATCCACCCCTTCTGCCAGCAGAAATCCTCCATCTGATCCCATTCCAAACCCTTCTCTTTTTAAAAAAAATGAAGAACAATATCTCCATGCCAATATCACCGCTTTCAAGGCTATTTTCCCAGACAATTCACATGGAGAACAAGCATGAGTGGAAGACAACAATGATAGAAACAATAAAGAGAATAAGACTGTACCCCTATTGACGGAGAATCAGTCCATTCCAATCATCCACTTGGACCCTCAAAAAAGTTGTGACGTGCCACAACTTAGACTGAAAATCAGCCAGCCTCATACAAACATCATTTCGACCACTATCCCTGCATTTCACAAGTGGAGATACCAACGCCTTTGATACTTCCATTTTATTTCGTATTCGGCTCGGTTTGATTTTTATTCTCGAGATTCGAAACATCTTCAATAAAATAATATACATATAAGTGTCAGTCTCTTTATGGGCATGAAAGCCATCGAAGGATGTCCAAACACTATAAATATGATTTACAAGCTAGCTGTACAGCTAAAAAAGGTCCATCATGGGAATGAGATCTAGATCCGTCAGCTGGATCTTAGATCCCGTGGCTTCTACAATCGGACGATCAAAATACGAACATTATGGACAAAAAAGATGTCATCGCCAGAATTCTTCTGAGGCATAGATCCGATAATTTTGCTGAGCCTTAAGATTGTAAGCTAGATGAGCACAAATTTTGATAATCTAAGAGGAAAATCGCCAATTATCCTTTCATCAAATTATTTTGTTCCTTCAAATTTAAAAATTTCAGTGCCTTGGATTCTGTCTAGTAGCTGTAATCGACTTAAGCAGAAAATAACCTGAATATGTTAACTCTGAGACTTTTCTGACGAAAAAAGCCTGATTAACGCCATTGAAGGAGGAGGAGAGATGAGATGGTGTGCAAAAAGTGAGTTGCAAAGAGAGAAGGTATATACATAAGATGACATATATAGGTAATGTATTTTGGATTTGAAAAGTGAGTTGTTTTTATTTTGTTAAAATATTCTTCAAACAAATAGTAGTTAATTAGTTTATCCAATAACACTTTCTTTCCATCCGTTTTCCCTTTTATTCTTAAACAAACAGTAGTTAATCCATATATTGTATTTATAAAAAAATTAATTTTAAAATTGTATCTATAATTTAACAAATTGTATGTATAAATTTTACAACTTAAATCTTGCAAATTATAAATTATATCATAAATTATAAATTTTACGTCATAAATTTTACAAATTATATCACATCTTAATTTTTACAAATTATATTTATAAACTTTGTAATTTTAAATTGTATTTATAATTTTATACCGTATTTCTACGGTATTAGTTACTTTTTTTAAATGGCTAAAAATTATTATATTTATAATTTTATTTTTTTTCTTTTGGGACCGAATCATAAATATGGTAGTACTTGATATGACGGAACTGTAAATAACCCTTTTTAAAATTAAGTCAAACCGTATATTTACACGGTCAACTAGTATTAAATACACAAAATCCAATTGTATTCTTGGGTGGGTCGGGTATTCCAACTAATTTTGGTCGAATTTAGAAATTAGAGACTAAATTGTATCAAATTAGGCACTTGATGTAGTAAATTATTAACCCAAATTCTTTGAAGCCCAAATTATAAATTTGATGATATATCATGCAACAACAATATAATTAACCCTTAATTGGACATGTTGTTTGACTTCTTCGGTATATCAAATCATATCGAAGTGTATCAACATGGCGATGATAAAATAAAGTGGGAAGTCTTGCTAGCTCCAACTCCAAGAGCATTTAAAAAGGACTTTAACATCCCAACTCCTCCTACCTCTTAAATTCTCAGAATTAATCCATTTAACCCTAAATGTTAAACAATTTAAGTTTAAATATAAGTTAATACTCCCTCATTTTTTTAGTAAGTTTTAAATTTAGATATACAATTTTAATTTAGAACTATAAAATGTATGATGTTTTTAATTTGTCATTACTTTTTTACTATCATTTTCAATATTACATCGCTACAATTAAATTCTTAATTAATACTAATGTTATATTTGAGAATATGAAATTATTCTTAAAATTTGTTATTTTATAAATATATCTCTAATTTTAGAATGAATTGACTATATATATATATATATATATATATATATATATATATATATATATAGGGAGTCCTTCCATATGAAATCGCTTGCCATGAGAATCGTCTGTGAACAACCCTTTTTGTCTGGATTGATAAACTTATTGGAAGGTCGAGATTGAAACATAAATATACCAGTAAGCATAACTTGTACAAGCTTTTTTTTAATATGAGGACCCCACCATAGTCAACATGTTGTCGGTTTATTGAAGTAAAATGAATTTTAATATTAAATAATGTCCGATGCCAAGACAGTTTATACTGGTACATTTGTGCCTTTTATAAAATACTCCCACATTTACAAGCTCTTACATTTATTAAAAAAAAAAAAAAAAAAACCCAACCGGACAAGCTCTTACTACCATTAAAAAAAAAAAAATCAAACCGACACAACCTCTTACTACCGTTAAAAAAAAAAAATCCAAACCTAAGACAACCTCTTTACGACACACACAAAAAAAAAATATCCAATCCAAACCTAAGCACAACCTCTTACTACTTGCAAAAAAGTTCTTTATTTGCTATTCCAAATAAAATTTTTATTTTTATAACTCTTTCATTTAATAACAAATAAAGAATTATAATTCAAATAAAAAATAATATCCTATTTTATAAAAATATATTTTTATAATTTTTTATTTGCTATTTTTATAAAAATATTTTATATTCTTTATTTGTTATAAAATATTTTTATAACAAATAACAAATAAAAATAACAAATATTTTATATTCTTTATTTGTTATAAAATATTTTGTATTCTTTATTTTTTATAAAATATTTTTATAACAAATAGCAAATAAAAATAGAAAATATTTTATATTCTTTATTTATTATAAAATATTTTATATTCTTTATTTGTTATAAAATATTTTTATAACAAATAGCAAATAAAAATAGCAAATATTTTATATTCTTTATTTGTTATAAAATATTTTATATTCTTTATTTGTTATAAAATATTTTTATAACAAATAGCAAATAAAAATAGCAAATATTTTATATTCTTTATTTGTTATAAAATATTTTTATAACAAATAGCAAATATTTTATATTCTTTATTTGTTATAAAATATTTTATATTCTTTATTTGGTATAAAATATTTTTATAACAAATAGCAAATAAAATATAGCAAATATTTTATATTCTTTATTTGTTATACAATATTTTGTATTCTTTATTTTTATAAAATATTTTTATAAAAATAGCAAATAAAAAATTATAAAAATATATTTTTATAAAATAGGATATTATTTTTTATTTGAATTATAATTCTTTATTTGTTATTAAATGAAAGAGTTATAAAAAATAACAAATATTTTATTTGGAATAGCAAATAAAGAACTTTTGTGCAAACCGTAAGAGGTTGTGCCGGTTTGGATTGGATATTTTTTATTTTATTTTTTTTTGTGCAAGCCGTAAGAGGTTGTGCTTATTTTGATTTTTTTTTTTTTTAACAAAACCGTAAGAGGTCATCTTGGTTTGAAATTTTTTTTTTTTTTTTACAAATGTAAGAGCTTGTAGCTGTGGGAGTATTTTATAAAAAGGCACAATGCAGATAAGTCGTGCTTGGTCTAAATTAATTATTTAATATTAAAATTCATTTTATTTCAATAAACTAACAACATGTTGACTATGGTGGGGTCTCATATTAAAATAAAAGCCATAAGTTGTGCTTACCGGGTATATTTATGTTTCAATCTCACCTTCCAATAAGTTTATTAACTAGCAAAAAGGGGTCATTGCCGCCTCATGGCAATCTACATACTATGGAAGGGCTCCCTATATATATATATATATATATATATATATATATATATATATATATATATATATAGTCCTCCATCACCATACCCTCACTAATAAATTAACTTTTTATGTCCCAGTAACCTAAGGGGCCTCCGCTCTATATGATAAAAAGAAGATTGTAGAATGAGTATCTTTTGATGGAAATTGTTAAATCCAAAACAAAAATTATTATTTTTACAACAAAAATATCGTTATAGATCTTATAGCGATGGTTTTTAAACCATCGCTATTGTGACGCCCCCATAATAGGTCCATATTGTGACGCCCCCAAAACAGGTATACATCACCCATCTTGAGTCGCCAAATACATGGTACATAAATCAAATACAACTTGATTATACAATAGTCGCGTAAAATACAACAAAACATAGCTGAGAGTTTAAACAAGAATATTGTCATCTAGACAATATCAACACTCAATGGTATCCTCATTATAATTATTATCACAGTATTTCGTAGAATAGTGAGGACTACTAAAGCCATTTATCCTGGACCATCACTCCATTTCCCGACTCATTCCAGCTATATTCTCATTTTCTGAAGAGAACAATGAAAGAAAGGGTGAGCTCAACTAGCCCAGTAAGAAATATTATGACTAAGATAATGTAGAATAAATTATCCTTAGCCTTCAACAGTATAACAACTGATAGAATACAATAGACAACAAGTTTTAGATCAACAACTGCAGCAAAAATAAGCAATCCATTAGAAGAGTCAAGTAGAGCATAAAATCTACTATCTTCTATGATTTAAAAAGTTTTTCATCAACTTTATTGCTGAGACTCATCTTAATAAATAAACCACATCATCGAATCATCCCTGCACCATGACCAAGGATACTCATGTAATCATCAATGGTCATGATTATACCGAATAATCTCTGATAATAATCATACCATGCAACAACTGTCCATCAATGAACTACAAGCTAATGAGGACTTTTACCACATCATTCGTTACATTACAGTCATGATTATACCGAATAATCCCTGGTCATAATCATACCAAGTCCATCTATGCACGTAAGCCAAAGATGACTTTTAACATAATATAAGCATGAGGATGATGACAATTCAATAAAACAAGTTCAAGGATAAATTTTAAAGATTTATAATTTAATTTATCCAGAAATCAATAACGTCAAAATTGTCAACATGATACTGCTTTGTGGAGTAAAATTCAAGAATAATATTCATGTACCAAAAATAATTTGGACAGAAAAGAAATATATTTTTCAGGTGAATAGTACCCCGTGAATAGTACTTCGAGAATAGTACCCCGTGAAGAAAAGTGTCCCGAATACCCGAGTGAATAGTAATCGGGTGAATAGTAACTCGTGAATAATAACTCGTGAATAGTACTCCAGCACGAAAAGTGCCCCGAATACCCGAGTGAATAATACTAGAGTGAATAGTAATCGGGTGAATAGTAACCCGTGAATAGTAACTCGTAAAAGAAAAATATTAAAGAAAATGATATTTCATGACGAGTACAAAAGAAATGATATCTCATACAAGTATAATAGAATATACGAAACTACAAATGGATCTTCACCTGCCATGCGGTAATCCACGTAGACAGATCATTTCCATAATTTAATAAAGAATGAATACGAAGGATCATTCACCATCCATGTGGTAATCCACATAGACATGTTATTTCAACAGAATAATAAAGAATGGAACCAGGTCATGCATAATCCGCACAGACAGGATATTTCAACAGAATAATAAATAATGGAACCAGGTCATGCGTAATTCGCACAGACAGGATATTCCAACAGAATAATAAAGAATGGAACCAGGTCATGCGTAATCCGCACAGACAGGATATTCCAACAGAATAATAAAGAATGAAATAACAACAGAATTCACTAGGCATGCGATAGACCGCACAAATAGGTTATTTCAACAGAATAATAAAGAATAGAATAACAGAAGA
Source organism: Panax ginseng (assembly GCA_020205605.1). Lineage (NCBI taxonomy): Eukaryota > Viridiplantae > Streptophyta > Magnoliopsida > Apiales > Araliaceae > Panax > Panax ginseng. Next base: position 14,872,036 of record CM035138.1, on the reverse strand, counting down.
ATTTCATCATGTATGCGGTACTTCGCATAGACAGGTTATTCCAACATAATAATAAAGAATGAAATAATAACCCTTACGAGTATTGAAAGAAAATAACTCTCTTCATGAATACGAAGAAATAATACCCCTTACCTTGAAGAAAGATGATATCTTTGGAATAGTGGAGGTGGCGGACTTCTTCTTCTTTCTCTCTATAATTTCTCTCTATAATAATTGCTCTATAGCTTTAGTGAATTGGTGAGAAATGAAGGAAGAATGAGCTTCTATTTATAGGAAAATATAGTTTTGAAAATTGCACGTTTTGGGGCTCGAAATATTACAGTATAATACCTTCCTCTTTTCCTTCATTTTTCATTTAGTCATGCAAGTATTATCAAACTTGCACCACCTCCCCTAATAGTAAATAATGTGAATCAATAGTAAATCATGTGACTCAATAGTTCTAATCATGTGAAAAAAACTAATTACAGTATAGTACCTTCAACTATACCTCCATTTTTAATTTAGTCATGCAAGTATTATCAATCTTGCACCAATTCCCTTAATAGTAAATGAATGTGAATCAATAGTACACACATGTGAATAAATAGTTATAATCATATGAATTAATAGCAATTAATTGCTCATTTATCCGGTTAATTACCTGATTGATCAATATAACCTCAAGACATCAATTATTATCGAAATAAATGTCGATTTCCACACTAATAATTCCCACACAATGGAACTATCAATTTCATCTTTAATCAACAAGAACTTATTCATCATTAACATTATAACTCACAATATTTAACAACCAGGTCGTTCCTAGGAAAGAGGGGGCTTTCTGATATTTCTCCTTATTGGCGCGCAATTAGGTGACCAAACCTCTCCTTGACAGAACTTCTAGACATTGTCAATATTGCAAATAATAATATGAATAACTTTAATGTCTCAATTATTAATTTAATAATATATCATATTATACAGATGATCTTGTGACAATAAATCAATAATATGAGAGATATGATCAAACAATTCTTTAGCAATAATTGAGTATAATCGAGTGACTTCTTACGTAAGCATCAATAATCAATACTGGTATCTTCTATGCAACCACGCGTATTATCTTGTACTTTTTTACTAACGGGTAGTTCAACGGTTTTAACGGTAACACTTTCACGTAGTTATTTTATAAAAAGATAATTACATCGTTTAACTTCTACGAATAATACTTCCGCTAGGGGGTCCACTTAATGATTGTGCCGTCGTACGAATATTTCCCGACAAAAAGAATATTCTCCGACCAAACGAATATTTTATAACAACTTGCATACTTTGCAAAATTTTCACATATCACCCTTAACTTTAATATTTTATCAATTTAACCATTTACGAAATAAAATAATAATTATAAGAAAATTGAATACTTTCATTTCATAAAATTCGAGGTCTTACACATACAATTCATTTTGAGTCGCTAAATACATGGTGCAGAATTTAAATACAAACTTTATTTATACAACTGTCGTACAAAATACGACAACATAATAGCTGAGTTTCAAACAAATATTGTCTCGTAGATAATATCCAAACTCAAATAAAGTCCTCATTATAATTATTATTACACTATTTTACAAAATAGTGAGGACTGCTATAAAAACCATCTTGAACCATTACTCCAGTACTCCCCGACTAGTCTCAGCTATATTCTCGCCTCCTGAGAAGAACAATAGAACCGAAAAGAAAAAAAGGTGAACTCAACTAACCTAGTAAAGAATATTATGACTAAGATAATGTAGAACAAATTATCATTAGTCCTCAACAGAAAAAAATTTGATAGAATACAATAGACAACAAGTTTTAGATCAACAACTGCAGCAGAAATAACAATCCATTAGAAGAGTCAAGTAGAGCATGATGTCTACTATCTTCTATGATTTAAAAGTTCATCATCATATTTTATCCCTGTAATAACAATCAATAAATATTTCACATCAATAAATTATCCATGCATTACGGGCCAATGATATTCGTTAGTATCACCAGTGGTCATGATCATGCAAAATAACTATCCATCTATGCACTACGGGCCAAAGAGGACTTTCACCACATTATTTGTCTATAACATTACAGGTCATGATTAATTATACCAATAAAAAATTTCTAGTCATAATCATACCAATCAACAGTCCATCTATGCACTACGGGCCAAAAATGACTTTTACCGCAACATAAGTATGAGGATGATGACAATGATATAAGAAATCAATCAAGTGAGATCAAGGATAAATATTAGAGATTTATAATTTAATTTGTCTAGAGTTCAAGAATATCCAAATTGCCAACATGATAATTAATTATGGAGTAAAATTTAAGAATGATATTCATGTATCAAAAATAATTTGGACAGAAAAGAAATCACTTTTGTCGTAAATAGTACCCCGTGAATAGTACTAAATGAATAGTACCCCGTCATGCAAAGTACCCCGAATAAATAGTACTCTGAGTGAATAGTACCCGAGTAAATAGTACCCCAAATAAAAATATTGAAATTTAATAAAAAAAAGTTCAGACTAATATTCCAATGAAACGATACTAGATGAATTGCAAATCTCAAGGATATTCTACTAATTTCAAGGATTATAAAAGTAATACTTATCATAGTAAGTTTAGATTTAAGAATATGAAAAGAAATAATATACGAAATTACAAATAGATTTTCACCTGTCATGTCGTAATCCGCGTAGACAGATCTTTTCCACAATTAAAGAATGAGTACGAAGGGTTATTCACCATGTATGCGGTAATCCGCGTAGACAGGTTATTCCCAAAGATTAAAGGATGAATACGGAAAATAATATCCCTTACGAATACAAAGAATAATATTCATTACCTTAGTAGAAGATTGGATACTGCAATTGTGAAGTAGCAGAATACTCTTCTTCTTTCTCTCTATAGTTTCTCTTATGAGTCTTAGTGAATTGGTGAGAATGAAAGAAGAAATAAACTTCTATTTATAGGAGAATGGACTAAATAGTAACTGATTCACGGATGGTCCAGATTGATTTACTATTAAAACAGACGACCCATATTGATTTACTATTAAAACCACAACCGATGGTCCATATTGATTTACTATTAAAACCACAACCGATAGTCCATATTGATTTATTATTAAAACCACACAACCGATGGTTCGAAAAATTTATACATCTCCCCATGAAATAATAAGTCCAACTTACAACAAACGCCTCATGACAAACTCCTCTATTTATATAAAAAAAATTGAATAAATATTTACTACAAATCACTTATCTTTAATAAACATATTTTTACTCTTTTAACAATTATTCATCATTAATATTATAACTCACAATATTGACAACCAGATCATTTCTAAGAAAGAGTGGGCTTTCCGATAAGGATTTCTCCTTATCGGTGCGTAATTAAATAACATAACCCCTTTCCTCGACAGAACTTTTTAGACATTGTCAATAATGCAAATAATAATATGAATAAATGTGTCGTCTCAATTATTGATTTAATAATATAAAATATTGTGCAGAAAATACTGTGATAATAATTAAATCAATAATATGAGATACTATGCAGCAACTACTGTTGCAATAATTGAATAAACCTGAATAACTTCTTACGTAAGCATCAATAATCGTAGATATCACAACAACAACGCCAGTATTCAAGCAAGAACAACGCCAGACATCTTTTCTTTATCATTGGATATTTTAACAGTTTATCGGTAACAATTTTGCCGTTATTTTTATAAAAAGGTTATTTCTGTCGCTTTCTATATCCGACTGTTATTTCGTTGTGGGGTCCACCAATGATTGTGTCGTTGTACGAAAATTTTTTGACACAAAGAATATTAATTCCCCGACCAAACGAATATTTTATGACAACTTGGTTACTTTGTAAATTTTACACATATCACCCATAACTATAATATTATATCAAATCAACACCTTATTATTCAAAATAATATTTAGAGAAAATTAAATTTTTATTCATAAAAAATTGGAGTCTTGCAGTTATACATCTACAATTATATTTTTGTTGTGAAAATAATAAAAAATATTGTGAATTTAATAATTCCCTACTAACAGTTATAAAAAATACATAATACTATTTACATAACAATTTGTACTAAATGTGTACTACACAGAGAAAATTGTACATGCGTCTTATTTTTTAAATTGGACTGGTGTATTATTTGGATTCAGCTATGGTGAAGGTGACACTAATTTTATGTTTTATAATTTCTTATTATATGTGTTATAGAAAATATTGAATTGATAAATTTATAATTTTTTATTATATTAATTAATGTAACATTTTTTATAATTCATATAATAAAAAATATATGAACATACTATATTAAAGTTAGTGCTAACTTCCCTCTAAGCACCAATCTGTCTAAATGCCTGCTGGTATTATGTCAAATCGTCAGTTATTATTGTGGTGTACCAGACCACCGGTATTAGGGATGGAGCTACACTTTGGACCTAGGATTAATTGTGGGAAAGACTGTAAAATGAATGGTTCGACCTTGATTCCTATTTATTCTAAAATTTCATTCAAACAAATTTTAAAATTCGGTAAATTTTTCAAATATTTTTAAGTTACAATTTTCTGTTATCATTTAGATCATATTCACTTAAAAAATTTAAACTACTCAAATTCGATTCAAAATCGTGATCGACTTGATAGTTAAACGAGTCTCAATCAAACTTTATTTTAGACTCAATAAATTTTATAAATCATATATGAGCAAGTCAATACTCGATTTGACTCGATTCATGTATATTCCTAATTCCAAGTATATATCAAATTCAAGTATATATAAAATGACATGATAGTTTTTAATTTTTCATTACTTTTTCACTATCATTTTCAATATCACACAACTACAATCAAATTCCTAATTTATATTAAAAGTTATATTTGAAAACATAAAATTATTCCGAATTAATACTAAGATGTATTATATTTAAGAACATAAAATTATTCTAAATTAATACTAAGATTATATTTAAGAACATAAAATTATTTTTAAAAGTTGTTATTTAATAAATATATTTTAAATTTTGAAACGAACCAAGTACTTCATAAGAAATATTTTTTAAAAAAATTCGGTTTCTGATTGATACATATTGTCCTCCATCACTATATCCTCATTAATTAATTAACTTTTATGTCCGAGTAACTTAAGGGCCTCGCTCTATATGATAAGAACTTTAAGAAGAGTGTAGAATGAGGATTTTTATATGCACTAACAGATATATATATATATATATATATATATATATATATATATATATATATATATATATATACATAATACTTTTTGTATTATTTGAATTCGATTAGGGTGAAGGTAACAGTAACTTAAGTTATATAGCTTGTTATTGTATGAGTTATAAAAAATGTTTTGTTAATAAATTTTATAATTTTTTATTATATTGATTAATGTAACATTTTATGCAATAAAGAGTTAATATTGTAACCATCAAGGCTCATTCAAGTGTTCAACAACCAATATGTCTAGTGTTCAACCATCAAGGCTCATTCAAGTGTTCAACCACTAAATCCGCCCAACTGCCTGCTGGTGTTATGTCAAATTGTCAGTATTATTGTGGTCAAGGGTGGAACTAGAAATTTTTGTCGCCCTGGACTATCAAGTACCAACCATATATGCAAGAAATTATCTCACCAAAATCGATCATAAATTTAAAATATATATAAAGGTTACCTTGGCTAATTCACAAGTTTTAGCATAACAACCTCTTAGAGGCAAAATTTCAAACTCTTTGAAGGCGTACTCTAAAATCCCATATTTCATAAGCAAAATAGAGGAGCTTAGCCAAAAATTTCATCCTTATTACTCCAATTAGCATATATATAACTTTCCATCACATCAACAAAGTAATTTCAATACGTTATTTATCTCAAATTCACGAATTTAACAAGTATAAACTAATTGTCGTTGATGCACTTTCTCTTGGTTTAAAGAAAGAAAACAAATTTTTTTCTCTCTTGCTTCCTTGACTTTCCATTATGGCTTATAAGATTGCTTAAAAGCTGGATTTTTAACAAAAAAATTGGTTCAATTGAAAGATTATATTGAAAAATAACATACTGAATGCTAATAGTATCATTAGATTTCAAAACCTAGAAAGTTTTTAACTAAGTAAATTAGTCAAAGCATGGCATACAACAAGCATAATATCAAACAATTACTCCTATCTTAGTAATGTGCCACAATTAGCAACAAATGATGCATGAACAAGTAAACATCAAAATTAAACAAGATAAAGGCCAACATAGCACTAAAAACTACTCCCTCCAAGATGTCAAAAAAAAAATAAAAAAACAAGGACATCACAGTCTTTGAGGATACTAGATTAAATAAACAGAACTATATCTTAAGGATAAAGATGAAGACGCAAGGGAAAAAACACTTAAGAGAAATCATAAACACTTATTAAAAATTATTGTACACTTGAATAAACAGAACTAAAAATTATTGTACAAACCTTTAAAGACAGATGAGAAGCCCAAACAATTTCTTAATACAAGAAAACATGAAAACAATATTGGGCTGGGCTATTGAAGATATATAAGTACTAAATATTTTCCAAAAACTCCACCCGGGCTAAAGCCCACCCTAGCCTATACATACCTCCGCCCCTAATTGTGGTGTACCAAACCACCAGTATTACGGATGGAGCTACTCTTGGACCTAGGATTAATTGATTGAATTTAAATTAAATTAAAAATGCATTTGATAGTTACTACAAGGAGATTAACATAGAACAATATATAGTTTAAGTAGGAATTATATATTGTATTTTAATTGTATCCAAAGTGGGATTTATGAAAAGGTTCGTTGTTTTTTAAATACCTATTTTCTTTAAGTCTCACATTGAGAAGGAATAAAATTATTTAATGTTTTATAAGTATAAGTGGAATAGTTTAATTCATTTGTGGTACTAAAAGAAATGCTTGGAACTGGTCACAATAACGTGGTGTACTCGCCCGCGTCCCGCAACCCGGACTTTAGGCACACTTTCCTCATTCATGGTCAAACAGTTTTGTGTTTAATCACTATGAATACAAAAGAGTTTTAAAACTGTCATAAACTGATATGTGATAATTACATCAGTTTAAAAATAAAACTGTCATAAATTGATATGTGATAATTACATCAATTACTTTGTAAACTGATGCTTTATACACCGTTCAATTTTTATCAGTTTTGAAATTGAGCAGTCCTTTGTCTTCTTACACTCATCAACCTTTACAAAGCAACATATATTGAGATTCATCAATGAGTTGCTATCACTGTGAATATATATATATAGGCTTGACATATATCTTGGAGGTATATTGTTAGTAGCCTTTAGCAAATCTTAGTGGTAAGAGACAATAAACACCTTGAGGACAATGATTACCCGTGTCAATTAATTTCTTGTTCCAATTGTTTTGTGATCATTTTCTTTTTCAGATGTGAAATGAATTAAACAGTTTAGGCTTGATTCGTACTCGTTCGATTAAAAATTTGATTCAAATTCAACTCGAAATATAAACGATTCAAATATGAGAAAATTTTAAAATTCGACAAATTAGTCAAGCCCTTTCAAATTACGTTTTTTTGTTGATACTCGGATCATATTCGCTTAAAAAGTTCAAACTGCTCGACTTCGATTCAAAATCGTGTTCTACTCGAATCTCAATCTGTTGGGTGTGGGTCCTCACCCATGAGATAGAATCCAAGATATAAAAGAATTGATTTTCTTTGTGAGTAAGTAAGTGGGTTTACTTGATATTAATCCAATTAGAAATTGGGTTAATGGAAGTAATATTGGAATTGGAGATTCCATGAAAGTAATCCAAGTTGAAAAAGGATTTACTTGTTAGATTGGTTGGTGACTAAGACAAGGAGATGTAATTTCTAATTTGATTAGGAGAATAAATTATTTATAATCCATATTAGGAATGGATTAGGAAGAGTACTATAAATAAGGCTATGAGGGAGTCTTATTTAATATATGAGATAGAGAAGCTTGGTAGTAAAAGAATACCAAAAGAATAAATTGAGAGAATTACTGTTTGTTGTTCGTGGGTATCCGCCATCATCTCTGTTCAATTGAAAGCTTGAAAACTTTATTGCTTGGGGTGTTTTTTAGTGGTGAAGTTAATTAGGTTTCTCAACTTAATTAAAGGTAAATTTGTATTATCTCAATTTATTGTGTAACCTCAAGTTTTAAGGCATAAAACTTGAGAGGATTATTGTAAACCCATTATTAGTGATATAGTGGAGATTCGGAGTTTGACCCGTAGTTTTTACCTCTTAATTTTAGAGGGGTTTTCACGTAAATTTGGTGTCTTACTTGTGGATGATTATTTGTAATTTTTGTTCTCATAATTGGTTTTGTTGATTTCATATTTAATTGCACAAAGTCAGAAAACTAATTCCTGGAATATAGATTATTGTTGGCGTACTTTTCCCACACAATCAAACCTTATTTCAAACTCGATAAATTTTATAAATCAAATCTGAATAATTCAATACTTGGCTCGACTCAGTTCATTTACACCCCGAATTGTGGGCAATTAATCCAGAAAATATATTAACTCTTAAATTTTTGAGCTAGGCTTCCCCAAGATTTATGTAATCCAACTTTTTTTCAATTAAAAAAACATTTGTATTGTTAATTAATGATTTTTTACTTGTCCATATTAAGTTTAAGTAGCAGTCAAAAAATTATATTTATATGAATCAGATATATCATGACAATTCTTCAAAAAATATTGTCAATTTCGCAATGGTAATGAAAACAATGGAGCAATTAAAAATGTTGGCTTCGTCTCTACTGATGCGTACCATCATCATCAGCCACATACATAATTGAGCACGTAACTACCACAATATCTTGAGAATAGATTAATAGCTGCCCCTGCCCCTGCTGCATGTATTTATCACAGTTTATGGAACGTGATCAGTTTGTCTGATCAGGCCATGCCATGTGGCAGTAATTAGAGATTGATGCATGCATGCAGAAAAATAATTGGAACGTACGGAATGAGACCCGGCTATATATATAGAAAGGTCAAATGACCAAACGTTTTCTCATCAGAAAGCAGATATTGTTTTATAATAGTAGCTAGCTAGCTACATAACTAATATTAATGGGTTTAACTGGTAAGTTGATATGTCAAACAGGAATCAAGTCAGATGGGGATGTGTTTCATGAGCTTTTCAGTACCAGACCACACCATGTGTCAAACATTACCCCTGCTAATATACAGGGTTGTGATTTGCATGAAGGAGAATTCGGAAAAGTTGGCTCCGTCACCATCTGGAACTATTCCATCGGTAAGAAAAAAAAAATGTAGTACAATATTTACTCTCAATTTCCTTGCTAGTAGTATCTATGAATGTCAAATATTGTAAGCTTTAATTAATATTTTTGAGAGAAAAAAAAAAAGTTAATAAAAAGTAGCCATAGACGAGGACTCGAGGAAGATAAGTTAATAAAAAGTTAATAAAAAGTAGGACTCATTTTCAGATGGGAAGGCGCTGGTTGGAAAGGCCGAAATAGTAGCCATAGACGAGGAGGATAAGTCGGTGACTTTCAAGGCGGTTGAAGGACATTTGCTTGAGGAATTCAAGATCTTTGTTTCCACAGTTCATGTTGACACTAAGGGTGAAGAAAACTTGGTGACATGGACCTTCGACTATGAGAAGCTCAATGAGAGTGTTAAGGATCCGACGTCGTATCTAGATTTTTTTCTTAGCGTCACCAGAGATATTGAGGCTCATCATCTCCCAAAGTAATTAATTAATGGTTCACCCACACCCACTCCATGCATGCATGACTGTTATGTACGTAAGAATTGATCAATAATTAACACTTGCCACTTATGGTGCATGTGGGTTGGTTTGGTTTAGTTATGAATATTGCTTGTATGTGTGTTTAAATTATAATCAATGGGTTCTATATATGTACGTGTCTCTATCTTTTAAATAAAAGTATTGTATGTTGGTTGCTTTTTATTATGGTTATTGATTTTGATATACACTAGTCAGATCCCAAAAATTAATTAATCTTTTAAGTTTTGATCCTGTTTTGACCCTTCTATACTAGTAACTCCCAAATAATTCTAAATGAGCGGCGCGAGGCTTCTAGCTCTTTATAATTTGGTTTGAAATATATGGGTTTTTGCATGATTTCCTCTTTATTTATATTGTAATGGCATCCGTTTGCCATGGGTACTTACTTCCTTATTGTTCGAGATGAATGTTTATTTGGCTGATAAACAGAAAGCTAAAGTATGCCTATAAGCTATGATTCAATTATATTCGACTCTGATGTATCAAATGTTCAGGTTTATGTAATGTTATTCATGTTTTATAAAGAATCCTACTATACATTGCGAAAGTTGTACATGAGATAAATAGATAAATATGAATTAAGAAGGGTTCAACTTTAATTTTGTGGGCCAAGTGCAAATTAGGGCTCACATGACTTAATTGAATTAATTGCACAATTAGAGTTTCACAACCTCATTAAATGTGCAAATTAGGATTCACATAACTTAATTGAATGAAGACAGAAAAGTCAGAAATAGATATCTTTAGGGCGCGCGGGAGAAGCGCCGCGTAATAAAGGCGGAAGTCTCGTGGAAGCAGCTCGTTTTGGTTCACCCACACTTATGGTGTAAGTGGGTTAGTTTGGTTATGAATATTGTTTGTTTAAGTTATAATTAATGGGTTCGATATATGTACGGATCCATAACCTTTAAACAAAAGTATTGTGTTGGTAAAAACACCAAAAAAAAGTTGTTTCGTTGTTTCTTATGTTTTGATCCTATTTTGACCATTCTATAACAGTAATTCCCAAATAATACACTTCCTTATTGTTTGAGATGATAAAACAGAAGGCTAAAGTATGCCTATAAGCTAGAATTCAATTATATTCAACTCTGATGTATCAAATGTTCAGGTTTATGTAATGTTATTCCTGTTTTATAAAGAATTCTATTATACATTGCGAAAATTTTCAGCTAAATTATGATCGCGATATATATATATATATATATACATACATGAGATAAATAGATAGATAAAAATTAAGAAGGACTCTACTTTAATTTATTTTTGCTTATCTCATACATTTTCACGTTGCTCACAATTCAACCTCATCAAATATTTGTTCAAATGTATATCATTTTCCTTTTATAAATGTTTTTCATGCCTATATGTATATCTATATATTTATAAAAAAAATCTTATTATGATAGTCATGGCAAGATAGCAAATGAACATTTATTTTTGTAAACCCAAATGTTGGCGACCGATACAAAGCCAAATCCGATACCATCTTATTAATAGGTGGAGATTGCTAAAGAGAAGAGAAGGCGGAAGGTGGGATTATCACAAGGTCCGAGTCCCTGTCGATTGTGCGGCTTGGTACTAGGAATTATATAATTAAGGATAATGTATAAATTGGATCCTAAAAAAACCTGTTTAACCTAGTTTAATTCTTATTCCCTCTGTCCCTATCCGGGTTTTTCTTCTTCTTCCATTTTAATGTTTAATAATATGCTCATTGGGGATAGGGGTTTAAAATATTTGCAATTTGTAGTGAAAAATATATAGCGAATATAATTTAACATAATTATATTATTCAACATAATTTATAGTTTCAATAATTTAACCATTGAATGATACTTCTGTCACTTCAAGTTGCTATCCACTTTTAAAGTCGTCCCGTAAAATTTATTTTTTGCCAATTAAGTCTTTAATTTGTATATGCATGGTTGTAATTAATGAGTATTTCTCATATACTCAGATATTTTCTAAGTTGATATTGATGTTCAGTGGCAGAACCAGAATATTTTTAGAAAGGGTCAAAATACATCAGTAAAAAAATTTATTTATTAATGCTTGAGTGTTTCTTCCAAATTCATTTTGCCGAATTATATATAGTATTTCACAACATCATATTCCAACCATTGTCAACTTTTGAGTTGTGAGTCTAGTGACTTTATATATGTAAGTGATATATAAAAAGTGATCAATCATTATTAATGATATATAATTAATAAAAGTGATCAATCATTACCCCTTTTTTTTAACGCATTATATATTATAAAATTATTAAAAATTATATCATTAATAAATATAAACTTTATATCGGTCTTTAATAAAATATAAAGTGTATATTAATATATTAATGAAAATGATATAAAGTTTATATTTTGAAAATGATATAAAATTTATATTTATAAATTATATCAAATTTATATTTTGAAAATGATATAAATACATCTTTAATAATATAAAGCATAAATGTGTTAAACAAAAAAAAAGAGTAAAGTTAGGTACAAGTTATGCAGTAGAAATATTTTAATATTAATTTTATTTTTTATTCTATTTTAATTTGCTGAGTCATGATATATAATGGAGAAATGCATAAAAAAGAAAAGAAAAAGGATAAAGCAAGTACAAAGGCATGCTTAGGTAGAATATTTTAATATTAAATATTCATTTTGTTTAACTATCTTTTGACAATATGTTGAAATGTGGGCCCTCTTATTTAAATAGAAACCAATTGAAGCTTGTCACGGCTTGGTATTAATATATCCCAATCTCGGCCTTCCAATAAGTTGATCAACTATTCGAAAAGAGGTTGTTTACAGATGATCCATGGCAACCGGTTGCCATGGATGGATTCTCATATATATATATATATATATATATATATATATATATAGAGAGAGAGAGAGAGAGAGAGAGGATCAGGTCCGGACTCTCGCATTTTATTAAAATGCGGAACTTTTTTTTTTTTTTTGCTTTTTTTTAAAACAACTAGAAAAAAAGCTTAATATTTTATGGAACTAGAATTTTTTCATAATACAGTATTTTTGGTGTGATTTGGATACATATAACAAAACATGTTGTTTCTTCAAAAAAAGAGTAATGGTTGAATATTTATTATAAGGGCATAAAAGTAAAACAATGAACCAACTAAATTTTAAAAATAATAAGTAGCCTATATATTGGGACATCTCAAACTGAAAAATCAGCCTATAACTATGGGACGAAGGGAGTAATTTGTTAAAAAACTACGAGACTATTAATTAGACTTAAAAATTTTTAATCAACTGATTAGTTACTTTTATAGATAAATTATAAATTATAATATTATATATTCAAAACATTATATTGTGGTTAATGAGATTAATTAGCTTGAAAGAATGAATTCCAGCAACAAAAACAAAAAAAATAGAAGAAGAGAGATTTAATAATCTTGATAGGATAGAACTATGGTGAACTTAAGGTCACTATAGTAGGATCCAAAAAAAATTGTTTTATTTCTTTAATTTTTTATTATTAATTAGTTTACGGAGAGAATTTTTACCACTTTTTTTTTGCCTCATTTTGGTGATAAAGTAAAAGCAAAAAAAAATAAAACAGAAAAAGAAATACATAAAAAAAAGGAAAAAGAAACCAAATAACCCCGAAAATTCCACGGGTGTGGGATCATATGACCCCCTAGTTCCGCCTATGATTGATGTTGATCCGTTTTGAACATTCTAAAGTAGTAATTCCCAAAAAAGTATATGAGCTGAGCCTTATTAATAATTTGTTTTGCATGATTTTTGTGACTCTTCACTTTGTATGATTTCATTTATAAGATCGATCATATGGAAGCTAAAAATGACCATGTGTTGCCTACTAATTAATACAAAATGAAAGGCTTAATTCATGCAGCTGGGTTGCGCTGATATTCCTTCTCTTGGTGATTGTTTATATCGTAATGTCATTGGTGTGCCATGGGCTTACACCTTCTTCTTGTTTGCGATGAAGTTGGTTGATAAAGTAATTAAGACTTGATATTGTTTCAAGCATGTCCCTTTTAATCTCCAAGACTGGTGGTGTCTTGGAGATATGTACGTGCAGATTTTAAATGTTCATCTTCCAATCCCTACAAGAAAAATGTTTAATTCCGACGAAATATTTCTTCAGAAATTCAGTCGTATATATAGGCGTCGGAGTTAATGTTCATCGAAACTTTAGTCAGAGATAAATATTCTCGACTGAAATATATCAGACTGAATATCCGTCGGAAATAACATATGTACGACAGAAATATTTTGACTTAATTAATTCGTCAAATATAAATTGGTGGTAATTCCGACGAAACTGTCCCTCGTGAATAAACTTATTCCGACAGAAAATTCAATTTTTTAAAAACTATTAAACACTATTTTCGACGGAATGTTCGTCAAAAATAAGATAATTCTGATAGAAAATATTTTTATTTAAAAAACTATTTAAACGCTACTTTTGACAGAAGTTTCGTTGAATATACCTTATTCCGTCTAAAATAATCTCTTTTTTTTAATAGTTTTTTTTTTAAATTACAATTTCCAAGTTTTTAAATCCATTGTTGTACATGTAACCTACTTTATCCCAACACAGACAATAATATATTTCACATTCAACATAGCGCTAAAAACCTGTTTTATCTCATCATCAACAACATAATTAAGCTAACAATTACAAATATAATCTAACAACTAAAAATGATCTACTAACTCATCAACAATTACAAATATAATCTAATGTTCCATAAATTAAGCTAACAATTACAAATGATCTACTACATCATCAACAATTACAAATATAAGCTAATGTTCCATAAATTATACAATATGATTTACAAAACTCATACAGACTCAACTAGACTATAATATGTACAAATGATTTACAATTTAATGAATAAAATGAATACAGATGAACTATAAATTACTAATAGGAGGATCATCATCGGGCGGGGGTGGACGACGATATTGCTCTGGTGTATGAAAATTAGTGTCGTCGTCCCCCCGATTTCTATTGCCATCGCCATCACCAGTCCGCTCGAGTTCGCCACCCTATTGATAGAATTAAAAATAAAAATTCTTAGTCCGTATATATATATATATATAGATATATATATATATATATAGATATATATATATATATATATATATATATATATATGAGAATTAAATAGAGATTGTTAAATGAAAATAACATAACATGCAAAATACTTGAGTAGGCGAGGGCTGACGAAAAGCCTCCTCTAGGAGGGTAACCACAATCCGGAGTATCTTGCCGCTCAACACATCGAACTGCTCATGCAGTAATCCCGTACTCTCTGCTGTGGCCCATGCTAGAACCTCCTGAGCGAGCTGGTGAAGATGAAAACTGTTAGGCAATTGCTGACGAAGAAAATTGGATCGGTAAGGAACCTATATATCCGACACCACCGCTATCAGCCTCTGGAATAGTTTTGTTGTGACGCCCCCAAAATTAGGTATACATCACCCATCTTGAGTCGCCAGATACATGGTACAGAATTCAAATACAACTTAATAATACAACTGTCGTGAACAATACGACAAAACATAAACTGTGAGTTTGAATACAAATATTGTCTACTAGAGAGTATACAAACTCAAAAGAAGTCCTCATTACAACTATTGTCACACTATTTAATGTAATAGTGAGGACTACTAATACTTATCATCCGGTCCATCACTCCGCTTCCCGACTTTGTCCCAACTATATTCTCATTTCACGAAGAGAAACGGTGAAAGAAAGGGTGAGCTCAACTAGCCCGATAAGAAATATTATGACTAAGATAATGCGAGAATAAATTATCATTAGCCTTCAACAA
This sequence comes from Panax ginseng, assembly GCA_020205605.1. Lineage (NCBI taxonomy): Eukaryota > Viridiplantae > Streptophyta > Magnoliopsida > Apiales > Araliaceae > Panax > Panax ginseng. The sequence continues at coordinate 14,856,299 of CM035138.1, read as the reverse complement.
GTGTTAAGCGATAAAATATAACAAACATCAAGTTTAACTACTAGCAATGAACAAGAAATACATTAAAAGAGTCAAGTAGAGAATAAAATCTACTATCTTCTATGGTTTAAAAGATTTTTCATGACTTTTATCGGTGAGACTCACAATAAATAATCCACATCATCAATCACCTCTTGACTACTGACGAGGATATTCTTTAGTATCACGACCACAAATTATCCATACTACTCTGACCGAGGACATTCGTGTATTCATTAATGGTCATGATTATGCCAACAACTCATCCCATCAATGCACTACGGGCCAATGAGGACTTTTTCACATCATTTGTAACATTACGGTCATGATTACACCGAAGAATAATCCGGTCATAATCATACCAAGTCCATCTACGCACTACGGGCCACGAGATGACTTTCAACATAATATAAACATGAGGATGATGACAATGATATAAGAATTCAATAAAACAAGTTCAAGAATTAATTTATCCATGAATCAGTAACGTCCAAATTGTCAACATGATACTGCTTTATAGAGTAAAATTCAAGAATGCTCAGAAGAATATTTCCATGGAAAGATACTAGATGAAGCGCAAATATCAAGGATATTCCACTAATTTCATGGAGTATAGAAGTCAAAACTTTAATCAACTGAGTATAATAACGAATGGAATAACAAAAGAAATCACCATGCATGCGGTACTTCGCATAAACAGGATGTTCCAATAGAATAATAAAGACGGAACCAGTCCGCGTAAAGCGCCTGCATGTGAGGATATTCCAACGAATAATAATAAAGAATGGAACCAGGTCCAACAGAACGCGTAGATGGATATTCCAACGAATAATAATAAAGAATGGAACCAGTCCGACGTAAAACGCGACAAATGAGATATTCAACCATGTAATAATAAAGACCGGAATAACGTAAGAATTTCACCAAGTATAGGTAGCAGCGTATCAGAGTTATTCCAACGAGAATAATAAATAATGGAATAATGTATTATCTTCATGAATACAAAAGAAATAACACCCTTACGAGTACAACAAATAATATCCCTTCTAGTAAAAGAAACTGGATATAAGAGTAGGGAAGTAGCATAATACTTTTCTATAGTTTCTCTATAATTTCTCTCTCTAAAGCTTCAAAGTGAATTAAATGAAATTATGAAGGAATGAGCTTCTATTTATAGAAGAATGGATCCGCATAATAATTCAATCCATGAAATCAGTTCAGATTGATATGTTTTTTAAGCAGACGGTCAAAATTGATTTAATAAAATATTCTAATAAAACAAAACTTTAAATAAAATATATATATATATATATATATAACATGCCAATTGATAACTCACGGGTTGTCACCCCGTGAGTATCCTCCCCGCCAACTTTTTCAAATCAATGTATATATATATATATATATATATATATATATATATATATATATATATACAATGATCGATCAGTCCTAACTCCGGACCGATCAAAAATGGACCCAATTTTTTATTTATTTTTTTGCTTTTTTAAAAAAATAACTAAAAAAATATTTAATATTTTATGGAATCGAATACAATGTTTTTTGGGCGTGTTTTGAATACCTATACCAAAAATGGTGGTACATGCGCATGCAGACTCTACATATATGTTATGTTATAATGCACTCAAATCACACCCAAAACAACAGTATTATGAAAAATTTCAATTTTATAATTTTATTTTATTTTTTTATGTGTTTTAAAAAAAAAGCAAAAAAAAAAAAAGAATAGGATTTTAAACTCATCTCGAAGTCCTGGACAGATCCGCCTCTATATATATATATATATATATATATATATATATATATATATATATATCATATACAAGACTTATATATATATGTATAATGAATAATTTTCTCTCGGTTATTTTAAAAATGAGTAAGTGGGGGTCCAAATAATACATGAATATTTACAACAAATATTATAGCAATAATTGAACAAAGCTGAGTGACTTCTTACGTAAGCATTAATAATCAATACCGCGTGCTACTTATGAAACCACGTGTATTCTCGTACTTTTTAACACCGGTGTTTCAAATAGCTAACTGTAAAACTTCCGCCATTATTTTCATAAAGTATTTTGTCGTTTTTCTTAATCCGACAATATTTCCGTTAATAGGGGTCCACCAATGATTGTGCCGTTGTATGAATATTCCTGTTAAAACGAATATTCTCCCACCAATCGAATATTATAAAACAACTTGTGTACTTTTGCAAAATTTATAAATATTACCCACAACTATAACATTATATCAAATTCATTCCATAATATTCAAAATGATATTTATAGAAAATTCATCTTTATTTATAAAAGTTGGGGTCTTACAACCTCCCTTCTTATGAAATTTCTTACCGAAATTAGGGTACGCACTGGTATGTCAAGAGGTAAGGATACCTTGATTTCATTTCAGATTCTAACTCCCAAGTCATTTCCTCAACATCGTGGTTTCTCCACAAAACTTTGACTTGAGGTATAACCTTGGAGCGTAGAATATGTTCCTTCTTATCCAAGATTTGAACAGGAACCTCTTCATACGTCAAATCTTTCGATATTTCATCCGGTTCTAACTCAATAATGTGGTTTGGGTCTTTCACATATTTACGTAACATGGATATGTGAAAAACGTTATGAACACGAGACATACTTGGCGGTAAAGCGAGTCTATAGGCCACAGTTCCTACTCGATCGAGGATTAAAAATGGGCCGATGAATCGAGGATTAAGCTTTCCTCTCTTTCCAAATCTTGTAACTCCTTTCCATGGAACCACACGTAACAACACATGATCTCCTATATCGAATTTCACGTCCTTTCGATGAAGATCTGCATAACTCTTTTGTCGATCTTGTGAGGTTTTTATACGTTGCCGGATCGTTTGAATCTTTTTCGTAGTCATACGTACCAACTCCGGTCCCAACAACGTTGCTTCACCCACCTCATCCCAAAGATCTTTGAGAAAGCGACACTTTCTTCCATACAACGCCTCAAATGGAGCCATGCCAATACTTGCTTGATAACTGTTGTTGTAGAGATACTCCACCAATGGTATGACTTTCCCATATTGCATGAGAACACATCCCAACCCTTTGCCCGAAGCATCATCAGAGATGACAAATCCTCCGAGCCCGGATGGTATTGATGAGCGAGTCTTTGAAATGAGTCTCTCTTGAGTTCTTGAAAACTCTTCTCACATTCTTCGCTCAATCGAACTTTGTATCTTTCCGAAAGTCAAATTTGAAGAATGGAGTAGCGATTCGAGAAAATCCTTCCACGAATCTCCGATAATAACCAAATTAAACCGAGAAAGCTACATACTTTGGTCACTGATTTAGGTTGCTCCTAGCTTTGAATAGCTTCAATCTTTCTTTGGGTCAATGATATTCCATGACTTGATACCACGTGCCCAAGGAATGTTACTTCCTCAAAGCCAGAACTCGCATTTCTTCAACTTGGCATAAAGATTATATTCACGAAGCTTTTGGAGTGTCAGCCTCAAGTGTTGTTCATGATCTTCACGACTTTTAGAATAAATAAGGATGTCATCAATAAAGACGACCACAAAGTAATCCAAATATTCCTTGGATACTCGGTTCATCATATCCATGAAGGCAGCAGGAGCATTAGTCAATCCAAAGGACATGACTAGGAATTCATAATGCCCGTACCGAGTTCTGAAAGCCATCTGTTCTAATCTTTAATTGGTGATATCTAGAACGAATATCAATCTTTGAAAAGAATTTGGCTCCTTGCAACTGGTCAAACAGGTCATCAATACGTGGCAATGAGTACCTATTTTTGATGGTGACATGATTCAACTCCTGATAATCAATACAAAGTCGCATACTCCCATCTTTCTTCTTGACGAACAGAACAAGAGCACCCCAAGGAGAAGCACTAGGACGAATAAAGCCAATGTCTAGCAATTCCTGCAGTTGGGTCTTTAACTCCTGAAGTTCAATAGGAGCCATTCGATATGGGGCTTTGGAAATGGGTTTTGTACCGGGTTCAAGGTCGATACAAAATTCAAATTCACGCTCTAGGGGTAGGCCAGGAAGTTCTTCAGGGAATACGTCAGGAAATTCATTAACAATAGAAATATTATTCAAAACTAACGTATTTTTGTTTAGATCCGTGACATGAGCTAAGAAAGCTTAACATCCATTTTTCAATAAACGAATAGCTTTATGGCTTGAAATGACATTGATTGATTTTAATGGTTTGGTCGCTTAAATTCGCATAATAGGTTGATTAGGAATATGAAAGCTAATAACCTTACAAAAATAATCAATTTTAGCATGATGAGTAGTTAACCAATCAATCCCTAGAATCACATCAAATGCAAGTATTTTCAATGAAATAAGATCGACAGGTAATGTGAGGGTACCGATTTGAACCAAACAAGACTTATAAATAGTGGATGTAATGAAGGTTTCTCCCAACGGAGTTTCCACAGATAAGTCAAAGTCTAATTTCTCCGGAGTCAAATTTAATCGTTGAGCGCAAGTAGGAGAAATAAAAGAATGGGTAGAACCGGTATCAAATAAAGTATAGACTTCGCTAGAGTTTATGATAAGCTTACCCGTGATGACCTCATTCGGGTTCCTTGCTTTCTGGGAGGTCACTACAAACGCTCTCCAGACTACCAAATTTGACTTTTCCGGGACAAACCTTTGGTGCCTCCATCCTAGCTGAACTTGTCTTTGATGAACGACAAAATCAGGGCTAGGTGACCTTCTCTTCCACAATTATAACATGCTTTGGACGATCGCGCTGAGCTTTGACCGATGTGTCCCTCCCTCCGCATTTGAAGCATATGATAGGTGGTCGCTTCTCCTTCCTTAATAATGGGTGTTTGGTGTTGACGCCTTTCCATCATTGTTGAATCTCCTCTTCTTGAAATGTCCATTCTTATTATTTTGGCCTCGATTACCACCAAGTGGTTACCATTTCGCTTGTTGATTCCTCCACGCTTGTTGTCACCGCTTGAATGACTACTCTCACCGGTATTATCATTTTGTCAAAATTTTCTTCTCTTTTGGTTATATTGACTCGTTATCGCTCCACTAATCGAGCCCTATTTACAACATCCAATACAAACACGCTTTATGAGAAATAAGATGTTGACGTATCTTCTGACTTCAAACCTCTTAAAAACATCCGCGTCATTCTTTCTTCATTATCCACCAAGTGGGACGCAAACCGGGATAACTCGGCAAAACTTTGCTTCGTCTGCGATACGGTCATATTATTTTGTTCCAACTTGATGAACTCCACCTCCTTCGTGTGACTGAATACTTTTGGGAAAGTACTTGTCGTTGAATAGTTCTTGGAACTTCTCCCAAGACATTTTTAGTCGGCGAGTTGAGTACGCTTTACCGACTCCCCACCAAAGAATCACTTTCTCCTCACAACATAAAAGGCGGCAAAGGAACCTTTTGCTCTTGGAGCATCCCAAGACATCAAATATCTTGGTGATCTGCTTTATCCATGCTTCCGCCTTAAGTGGTTTTAGCTCTCCAATAAACTCCGTGGTCCCAGCTCTTGAACTGCTTTAGCGGTGATCATTCCGAGAGTTTCCAGATGATTCCACCTACATTTTGGACAGAGCCGCTCAAGCTCTTTGTTGCATGAATTGCATAAATCCTCTGAACATTTCAACATTCATCATTTGGTCAGTGTTATTGTTTGCATGAGGATTGTTGCCTTCCTGATGCACATTATCCTGATTATTGATATGTGGTGAATCAACGGTCGCATGTGCTCCATTGCTATTCTCAACATTCTCGGATGTCATTTTCAGATACTGCCACAAAACAAAATATTAATTGACATGTAACATATTATCCCTATATTCTGACCGACCAATTAAATACCAAAAAAAAAAACTTAGGTAGGTCATACTAGCGAAGGAATTCCCCGTCTCTCCCCTCCTAGTTCTATTCTCACATCTTAGCCAGGGATCATATCCCTAAGCTTTGATACCAACTGTGACGCCCCCAAAATTAGGTATACATCACCCATCTTGAGTTGCCAGATACATGGTACAGAATTCAAATACAACTTAATAATACAACTGTCGTGAACAATACGACAAAACATAAACTGTGAGTTTGAATATAAATATTGTCTACTAGAGAGTATACAAACTTAAAAGAAGTCCTCATTACAACTATTGTCACACTATTTAACAGAATAGTGAGGACTACTAATACTATCATCTGGTCCATCACTCCGTTCCCCGACTTGTCCCAACTATATTCTCATTTCACAAGAGAATAAAGGAAAGAAAGGGGGTGAGCTCAACTAGCCCAATAAGAAATATTATGACTAAGATAATGCAGAATAAATTATCATTAGCCTTCAACAGTGTTAAACTGATAAAATATAACAAACATCAAGTTTAACTGCAGCGGAACAAGAAATACATTAAAAGAGTCAAGTAGAGAATAAAATCTACTATCTTCTATGGTTTAAAAGATTTTTCATGACTTTTATCGCTGAGACTCAGCTTAATAAATAATCCACATCATCGAATCACCCCTGCACTACGGCCAAGGATATTCTTTAGTATCACGACCACAAATTATTCATGCACTACAGCCAAGGACATTCGTGTATTCATTAATGGTCATGATTATGCCAACAACTGTCCATCAATGCACTACGGGCCAATGAAGACTTTTTCCACATCATTTGTAACATTACTATCCATGATTACAATCAATAATCCTCGGTCATAATCATACCAAGTCCATCTATGCACTACAGGCCACAGATGACTTTCAACATAATATAAACATGAGGATGATGACAATGATATAAGAATTCAATAAAACAAGTTCAAGAATTAATTTATCCATGAATCAATAACGTCCAAATTATCAACATGATACTGCTTTGTAGAGTAAAATTCAAGAATGCTCAGAAGAATATTTCCATGGAAAGATACTAGATGAAGCGCAAATATCAAGGATATTCCACTAATTTCTTGGAGTATAGAAGTCAAAACTTTAATTAACTGAGTATAATAACGAATGGAATACCAAAAGAAATCACCATGCATGCGGTACTTCGCATAAACCGTTATTCCAATGTTAATAAATAATGAAGGTCGGTGAAATTAAATTGCACCTCTATGCAGGATGTTCCAAATGTAATAATAAAGATTTTAACCAGTCCTGCCAGAACGCATGCACATAATATTCCAAATGTAATAATAATAAAGAATGAAATCCGTGTCAGGCGTAAACGCATGCATGTGATATTCCAACGTAATAATAATAAAGAATGGAACCAGTCCCACATGAAACGCATGTGATATATTCCAATGTAATAATAAAGAGTGGAATAACAGAAGAATTTCACCAAGTATAGGGTAGCCCGCGTATACAGGTTATTCCAACAGAATAATAAATAATGGAATAACAGAAGTTCTCTTCATGAATACAAAAGAAATAACACCCTTTACGAGTACAACAAATAATATCCCTTACCGTAAAAGAAACTGGATATAAGAGTAGGGAAGTAGCATAATACTTTTCTATAGTTTCTCTATAATTTCTCTCTCTAAAGCTTCAGTGAATTTGTAGGAAATTATGAAGGAATGAGCTTCTATTTATAGAAGAATGGATCGTGATAAGAATTAATCCATGAACTAGTCCAGATTGATATGTTTTTAAGCAGACGGTCCAGATTGATTTAATAAAATATTCTAATAAAACAAAATTTTAAAAAAAAATTATATATATATATATATAACATGCCAATGATAACTCACTAAGTTATCACCCCGTGAAGTATCCTCCCCGCCAACCTTTTCAAATCAATGCATATATATATATATATATATATATATATATATATATATATATATATATATATATAAACATTACTTTAGTACCTTATATATATATAATAATACTAATAATAACTCCTCCCACAATCGATTACCCCCCCAATAATTCACCAATCAGATATATATATATATATATATATATATATATATATATATATATAATGAATAATTTTTTCTTGGTTATTTTAAAAATGAGTAAGTTGGGGTCCAAATAATACGCCTATTTACAACAAATACTATAGCAATAATTGAACAAAATCGAGTGACTTCTTACGTAAGATCAATAATAAATACCGTAAAGTTACTTATGCAACCACACATATATCGCATTTTTAACACCGGGGTGTTTCAACATTAGCAACTGTAAAACTTCCACCGTTATTTTCATAAAGTATTTTTGTCATTTTTTTAATCCGACAATAATTCCGTTGTGGGGTCCACCAATGATTGTGCCGTTGTACGAATATTCCCTGTTAAAACGAATATTTCCCGACCAATCGAATATTATAAAACAACTTGCATACTTTGCAAAATTTATAAATATTACCCACAACTATAACATTATATCAAATTCATTCTATAATATTCAAAAATGATATTTATAGAAAATTCATCTTTATTTATAAAAGTTGGGGTCTTACATTTGTCGTCCAAGCCAACTCCCATATGAGATGGTCCAACAGGTTTTCTCGGACGCTGGCTAGAGCTTGTGAAAATATATATAATATTACTAATAATAGTTTATATTATATGATAAGTTATGATAATTTTGTGAAACATAAAAAATATTATTACCTTCAAGTAGTGTATATGTGGGTATCCTCGGCCGACCCAAAACTCAATATTTGCCACTACTTTAATTTAGGCTTTCATTTAGACTTTTATGTCATCACCATGTTGATACACTTTGATATGATTACATATTAATTAATTGTTTGAGATCTGTCACCATTTTATTATATTATATTTGTTGAATATATTTTTTGTGATTAAATATCTAATAAAAGAGGTTGATCTTGTATTCTTCGATATATAATTTATAGATAATTGGGAAAATATTTTATAATATATGTTGGGGCGTGATTATTAGGGCCCAAATTATATAGTGGGCCAAAGTCCACATGGAGGTATTTATCCTGTATAAGAGTTTGATTTGAAAGTTGGGTATTTTAAGAAATCAAAGATTCCTAGTTATATTTAATTTCCAACTCCTAAGAAAAGTGTCAAGATATGTTCCGACTTTCTTTCTTTACGGAGATTCAATTTAATCCCATTAAAGAATCATACTTAATGAGGAATCCTATTTCTATACGGAGAAGGAGGTGTGATCACTACAAATAAAAGGCTATATTTTGGTTCTCAGGTACACATAATATTATTTACTACATATAGCATAAAGCCTCCATTGTTAAACCATAATCAACCTGTACTTATTCTCACACCGGAGCTATCCCCCAGCGGCCCAAGTCGTCAAGCTCCACGTCTGATTTCCTTTCTGTGCAGGATTGGACCCATTTTTGGTGATTAGGGTGCGTAGACGAATCATAGCATTAACAATGGCGCTAAAAGGAGGGCTTTTTAGTGCTACATAGTTTTTCAATCACTCAGGTGTTTGGTTGGTATCATGGTGACTAATAAGACGAAGACGGTATTTGCACGAGGCCAATGGGCGACTGATCCCCCTCCTCAACCACGGGGTTCAGTTAAAGATAGGTTGGGGTCATCCCTAAGTGTCTCACAAAGACTTAGGTCCCACGTCAATTCTGGGGTCCCACCGAATGACAAGGAAGATGTTATTCGTCGTCGGTTATTCTCTACAACTAGGATGTAGGCAAAACCTATCGAACGTGTCGAGGATAACTCGTCTTGAACATAGACTAAGGAAGACCTGGACTCCAAACAGGATAGCCATGACGAGAAGAGGTTGATCTTGGCAAAAAAGGCACATGAGAATGATGAGACCATGAAAGCTTACTCTTTTAGCAAATTAAAGAGATTGACGCACAGATGGTACATTTACTAGGCGAAGAGTATAGTGCTTCCAGCCATAGCTAAAGGCGTGAGCATTCGCCAGGGAATCAGTCCAGGACACTTCGTCCAAACGATTCTCAACGTATCGAGAGCAGGCATCAAAATTGTTCTTAGGAAAGGAGCACACACCGAAATAGCTCACATGAGAATAGCAGGAAGGTAGATTAGAATGGAGAAGGTGGGTCGCCTCCGTAACATCAACATCGGACAAAGCGAGAGTCATCCCCAAAACAGATGGTGTCGAGGCACTGGCCCTGTAACGAATGAGAATTTTGTATTAATTAAAAATATTTATCGAATTAAATAAATATTCTTGTTAGTTTATTTATTGATGATTAAATAAATAATTGGCGGAAGTTGTTTAATTAAGTGTGATATATTAATTCAATTGATGTTAAATAAGTTTTTTAAATGGTGCGTATTTTATTACGTGATTATATTTGTACTATTCTAATTTAATTAAGTAATTAAATTAGAGAGTGTAGAATTTTGTAAATTGTTATTATTATTGTTATTATATAGTTATTTGTATTAAATAAATATTTTAGATTATTTATTTGTCAAATAGAATAAATTTTATGGATGTTATTGTGAGTAATTTTATTAAAGTGTGGTCTTTGGTTGAGTTAATTAAAGAATAATTAAATTACGTAATTATTAGATTTAAAGAATAATTTAATTAAAGGAATAATTAAATTAGAAGATGATGGATGTTAAATAATTTAAATAAGCGTATTTTATAATATGTTGGTAATGAAATGTTTTAATTTATTTTAAATAATTAAATTAAAGGATAAGTGAATTTTAAATAACTGCATTATAATGTGATGGTGATATTCTAATTTAATTTAATAATTGAATTAGAGAATTGATACTGATTAAATGGAAATTATAATTATAATAATAAGGTGTGATTTTATTTCTTCAAAAATTTAGTTATTTTAATGTTAGAATTTGATTAAAAGGTGTGACAAGGGAACTATATAATAAGCAAAAGATTAAAATAAATTAGAATGTGCTAAAAGGGAGCAAACCAAACACGGTCTTATCACATTGTGGTTACTTAACTGACAAAACGTGTGTTTTATATAACTGATAAGGAGTTATGGATACATTATATGCTATATCCGTTTTATTTTACGTATAACTTCCCTAAGCATAAGAGCAGAAAACAGAGAAGAAAGGAGAGAAATTGAGAGAGAAAATGTAAGACCCCTTATTATAAATAAAATCAAATTCGTCGGAAAAAGGAGTTGAGGTAACATGGGTACTTTAGTAGGCCATTGATGATTGAAGAAGAATTTTGCCGAAAAAGAAGTTTTACAGTAGGGACTAGAGAGGAAAGGCGAAACAGAGAAAGCCTTGGTGTTGACCTAGTCATATTTTATCCTTAAGTTTTGATGATGAATTATTCATATACTAAATTATTTTATGGCATTTCAGGTATCTGAGGATAAGGAACATTTGTTAGATTAAAGAGTTTTTCTTTTCTAGGAAAACCAAATGTAAGGTCAATTGCATAATAATTGATTTTTCATTTAAAGGCTCTAGAACATATTATTTGCATTTTATTATGTCTTAAATGAAAAATGTTTTAAAAGTTTTTTTCGAAATACTTTAAACATTTGTTATCAAGTACAAAGAGTGTTTAAATGCATTATTTTATTAAAGCTACTTGATATACGTACACATGCATACACGTGGATTAAATCAGTTGAGAGCTTGGATTATAAGTGATTCATGTAGACAATCTAGCTATCCATTTGTTTTGATGAGCGGGTTTCAAGGAATGATAATTATGGATACCTAAGTAATCATGACTTCCTAGAATCTATAAAGAATGGCAGGTATACTATTTGTTACACATGCGATTTTCAAGGAGTTATGATAATTATCTTGGAACTTCGGGAAACATATTGAGTCTTGGAAAAGGAGTGTTGTCTCACGTCTCCTACAAAGCTTTTTATAATAAAGAAAGACTAAGTCAAAGCTTGTTAGTAGGTTGTATTTGAAAAGGTCTTTTTATCTTATCCAAACTGTAACTAACAAAAGCTAGATTTGTTTGTTGGATAAATATCACCTTTGATATTAAAGATTTATATGCCGTTTGAATTTTGGAACAAAATTAGTGCATATCTTTTTGTTAACGGTAATGTTTAATTGGATTATAAATACCGTAAGACATGCATGGATTATTCACAACTCTCACAAAAATATTTTTTGCACTTAATATGTACTGTGATTATCGAGCAAATTGATTTTATCAGTGCAACCTTTGAGAAGCTAAGCAATTTAATTTTCTGATATTATTTGAGCTGATATTTGGTAAGAAATTAATTGTTTATATTTGTGTGCTAATTGATCATTGCATATGAGCCTTTAATTGTTAAGTTGATTATTCTTGCATTGATCATAGACCTCTATATCCGTATTGAATTTTCTGTTTTAGACTAAGTGTAGTCTAAAGGTTTTAATCTAGTGGATTAGAAAAAAAGGCTTAAAACAGTTCAAGGAAGCAAAAGGTGCTTGAAGAGTGCATAGGTGCACAAGGAGCAAGAGAGCTCAAGGAAATTAATTGTTAATTAATTTTTGTTAGAATCATTTTTATAATCAGATTTATTTATAAAGAAATAAATAAAGTGAGTCTCAATACTAGTTGGTATTGGATGTGGACTAGGCTATTATTAAAGAGGGTAATAAATTTGAACCACGTAAAAAAATCTTGGTGTTGATTTTATTATTATTGCTTTACTTTAAAATCACATAAGTTACTTAATTATCTTAATTTGACTACTTGCATTATATTAAGATAATTCTTTAACATCAAGTATTTTATTTAATAAACTATATTAATTAATTCATAGCTTATTTCAATCATTATAGTAACTTTGAAATTAATAGTTTTTAAAAGTTGGTCATAGATTGCTTGCTCTACACTTATTCAACCCCTTCTAAGTGTGCCTAGTTAAATTTCATTTGGTATCAAAGCTTGGCTCTACTTATCTTGGGCTTAAAGGTGACTTGTAGGGAAAGATTCTAACATGGCACAGTTCGGAAACAACAATCAAGAAGGTCAATCTACCAATAGACCTCCTTTGCTGTTTGGCACAGAAAATTATAACTTCTGGAAATTCTGAATGAGGATCTATCTTAAAAGAGATCCTTGGGAATGGTGGGTTGTGGAGAACTGACCAGTTGTTCCATGAAGAGATGATGGGACACCAAAGATTCTGCTAGAAATGGATTCCACCAAAAACTACATGGTCTCATATGATTCAAAGGCTATGAACACACTTCTCAGCGGCATGGTACAATCCGAGATAGATAAAGTCTCCTCATACAACACTGCCAAAGAGATGTGGGATACTTTAGTGGTAAGTCATGAAGGTACTTCAAAAGTACGAGAAGTCAAGCTAAGCATGCTTATGCACGATTATGAAATGTTCAAGCTCGAAAAAGATGAAACCATCAAGCTCAAGCAAGATTTCTAGTCCTTATAAACTCCTTGAAATTGTTGGACAAAACTATTCCTCAAAGTGAGATCAACCGTAAGTTGCTTCGGGCTATGCCCAAAAAGTTTGCTTCTAAAATCACTACTCTTCAAGATTCTATTACTATTTCTTCCATGGATACTTTAACCTTATTTGGTGAACTAGAAGAATATGAACATCAGTTAAAGAGATATAATGATGAGGAAGAAACTCCTCGAAGAAAGGTCTTAGCTCTTACTGCAGATAATGAGGAGGAACTTGATGATAACTCCGATAAAGAAATAGCGATGATGTCAAGGAAACTCAAGGGGTTACTACAAAGGAAAAACAAGAGGAGAAACACCTTCAATTCAAATAAATTCAAAGGAAAGCAAAATGAAGAGACGTGCTTCGAATGTGGACGTCCTGGCCACTTCAAGAAAGACTGTTTTCAAGTAAAGAATAAAGGGAAGACCAACTACAAAGACAACAAGAAGAACAAAGCCTTTATTACTTGGAGTGATGAAGAATTCGAAGTGGAGATCGATGCTAAAGATGAGATAGCACAAGTATGTTTCAGTAGAATTGAAGGTGAATCAAATCGGTATCTCTAATGAACTAAATTCTTTAGAACAAGAAAATAAGAAGTTAAGAGAAAAAAGAATGCAAGCTTAAAAGGATTAGTTAATACATTAATGGATGAAGTAGATTCACTAATAGATGAAAAGAAAGAAATTGAAAAGGAATCCACATGTCGAAGAAGAAAAGGTTTTGATTGCAAAAATTGATTATTTAGACAACTTATAATAAAATACTTTTCAATAAGGTGAAATTCTTAAATAATGAAGTCCAAAAAATTGACTAATGAGTTAAAAATGAGAGATGTATGTATTGATGCATTTAGTGATAAATCTCCCATTAAAACGCTTCCTAATAATGAACTTCAAAAGAAATAGACTCACTAAAATCATCTCTTGCTAAATTTGTTCAAGGTGAAGAAAATCTAAATGTCATATTAGGTAAACAAAGACCTAGTTTTGAAAGACAAGGAATTGATTTTAATTCTATGCATAAAAAGAGTAATATAAAAATGTTAAAATCAAAATCATGCTTTAGTTTAAATTATTGCTCTCCTTTCACAACTTGTAAACATTGTGGTATTAAGGGTCATTTAGATATAAATTGTTTTAAGAAACGAAATAAGGTTAAAAAGGTATGGATTAAAAAGAGTGATTTACTTGCTACTAACATAAATGGACCCAAAAAGATATGGGTACCAAAAGGATGAAATATCTTTTCTTGACAGGTATGTTTAAAGGCAAGAGTTCCATTTCAAAAATGGATTCTTGATAGCGGATGTTCTCGTCAAATGACAGGTGATAAATCAAAATTCATGGAACTAGACATCAAGAAAAAGAATGGAATGGTCACATTTGGAGATAATAAAACATGCGAAATCATTGGAAAAAGGTAAAATTGGAAATGGCAAGGTAAGTATAAATAATGTACATCTTGTTAATGGACTTGAATTTAATCTTATTAGTATCAGTCAATTAATGGATAATGGTCATCAAGTTAGTTTTGATAAAGAAAAATGCACTATTTCTCATGGTACTAACAATATCACTCTAGTTGCACAAAGAGAAGGAAATATATATACTATTGACTTTGAGCAACAGGATGAAGAATTATGTCTAGCATCTGTACAAGATGAGGCTAATTTATGGCACAAGAGGATGGGACATGTTCACATGGACTTAATCAAGAAATTATCCTCAAAGAATCTTGTCAAAGGGTTGCCGAAAATCAAATATGAAAAGAAGAAAATTTGTGTTCCATGTCAACTCGGAAAACAAGTAAGAACATCATTTACGGCAAAGAACATGGTATCAACTTCTTCTCCTTTACAACTACTTCATCTTGATCTATTTGGACCAAAAAGACATTCTAGTATAAATGGTAAGTTTTATGCTTTTGTAATAGTAGATGATTTCTCTAGATACGCTTGGGTATTATTCTTGAGAACTAAGGATGAAGCATTTAAAGAGTTTGAAAGATTAATAAGAAAACTTGAAACAAAGTATAGTTTCAAACTCATTAGAATTAGAAATGACCATGGCACTGAATTTCAAAAAGATTTTATAACCTTTTGTGATCAAAGAGGTATTAGACATGAATTCTCAGCACCAAGGACGCCTCAACAAAAGCGGGGGTGGTGGAAAGGAAGAATAGGACTCTACAAGAGATAATTAGAACTCTATTACAAGAAAGTAAGCTTCGAAAGAAATTTTGGGTAAAGTCGTAAGTACATCGTGTTATGTTTTAAATAGAGTACTCATTCGACCTATTATTTTGAAAACACCATATGAGCTTTTAAATAATAAAATTCCGAACATAAGTTATTTCAAAATATTTGGTTCTAAATGCTTCATTTTAAATACAAGTGACAATTTGGGAAAATTTGATGCTAAGTCATATGAAGGAATATTTATTGGTTATTCGCTAAATAGTAAGGCTTATCGCATTTTCAATATTAAAAAGTCATGTGTAGAAGAATCTGTTCATATCACTTTCAATGAGACTAGCAATGATCTTCCAAAAGAAAGTGAAGATGATGCAGGTAATTTGGAGATAGTCAACAGTTCAGCAAACCGAAATGAACAAACCAGGAGACCGAATGAACAACTTCAGCAACCTAAAATGAATGATCAGCATGAACATGAACCTAACGATTTGCAGGATGTTGAAGATGAGTCTAATGATCAAGAGGAAGTTATGCATAATATCCAAATGCCAAGAACATCTAGATACATCAAGAATCATCCTCCATAAAATATTATTGGAGATATCAATAAAGGTATAACCACACGGAGAGGTTTACAAAATCACAGTGTATTCTCTGCATTTTTATCACAGGTTGAGCCAAAGAATGCAAAGGATGCTATACTTGATGAGAACTGGCTATTGGCAATGCAAGAAGAACTTCAATAATTTGAGAGATGCCAAGTGTGGGGAACTTATGTCTCCTCCAAAAGATGTTTCCATCATTGGTACTAAATGGGTCTTCAAGAACAAACTTGATGAGCACGGGACAATAATTCATAACAAAGCAAGATTGGTAGCTCAAGGATACAATCAACGGAGAGGGATCGACTATGAAGAAACTTATGCACCCGAGTAGAAAGGCTGGAATCAATTCAATTTTGTTAGCTTTTTTGCTTGCTACAAAAGTTTAAGCTTCATCAAATGGATGTAAAAAGCGCGTTTCTTTAATGGATACATCAATGAAGAAGTATACCTCAAAACGACCTCTGGATTCGAGCATGAAAAATATCCTAATCATGTGTACAAGCTAAAAGAAAGCTCTTTATGACTTGAAACAAGCTCCAAGGGCTTGGTACGAAAGGTTGAGTAAGTATCTCTTATCAAACGGGTTTGTTTGAGGTAAAATAGATTCTACATTGTTTATTAAGCATAAAAATGTCGATATTATTACTGTTCAAATATATGTAGATGATATACTATTTGGTGCTACTAATGATTTCCTTTGTGAGTGGTTTTCCAAGTGCATGCATAAAGAATTTGACATGAGCTTAATGGGAGAGCTTAATTACTTCTTGGGACTACAAATCAAGCAAACAAAGGAAGGAATATATATTCATCAAACCAAATACACAAAAGAACTACTCAAGAGATTTAGTTTTGAAGGATCTAACTCGAAAGGTACACCAATGAGCACATCAATAAAGCTCACCACTGATGAGAAAAGGTATTGATGTAGATATAACAAAATATCGAGGTATGATTGGATGCTTACTATATTTAACTGCTTCTAGACCCAATATAATGTATAGTGTTTGTCTATGCGCAAGGTTTCAAGCTAATCCAAAAGAATCTCACTTAAATGCTGTTAAAAGGATTTTGAAATATTTAAGTGGTACAATTAACTTAGGGTTATTTTATCCAATTTCTAATCATTTTGAACTAATAGGCTATTCAGATGCTGACTATGCAAGGTGTCAAATTGATAGAAAAAGTACAAGTGGTGCTTGTACTTTCTTGGGACAAAGTCTCATGTCATGGCATAGTAAAAAGCAAACCTCAGTGGCTCTTTCAACTACTAAGGGTGAATACCTAGCTGCAGGAAGTTGCTGTTCACAAATTTTATGGATGAGACAAACTCTATGTGATTTTGACATATTATGTGATTGTGTGCCCTATTTATTGTGATAATTCTAGTGCTATAAATATATCCAAAAATCCTTTGTTACATTCACGTACAAAGCATATAGAAGTAAGGCATCATTTTTTAAGAGATAATGTGTCAAAAGGTTTAATTAAATTGATTTTTATTCCAACTGAAAATCAAATTGCAGATATTTTTACTAAACCTTTGAGTGAAGATAGATTTTGCATGTTACGTAGAGAACTTGGGATGTGCATTGCTTAAATTGTTTTAATTTTGCATATTATCCTATTACGCATGTCTATCTTGATAACTGCTAAAATTTGGATAATTAATAGTTAGATTTTTCGGCTGCCCATTAAATGTCATTAAAACTTGGACACGGTATTCTAAATATATGCCATGATGATTTTTTGAAATTTGAAAAGACAAATCAGTTGTGTCTTATGAGAGACGTACGTATATAGGGATACATGCATTTGATGTTTTATTTCTCTCTCTCATTATGAGGTTAAATTTTCGGCTGCTTAAATTTTGGACGCAAGACTCTAGGAGTCTCTCATAATATTTTGAAAAGCGAAAAGACAGGATGACGTAAAGCCTTGGGAGATGTAAAGACTTGTGAGACGTCAAGATATATACACGCATCCATTCCTTTATATAATTTTTTGTCTCTCTCTTCATTTTCTATACTTCTCAAAATCTTTCTAACTTTGATTTGTTTTTTTTTCTCTCTCTTTTTACATTCGTTTTCTCCTACATTACCTTCATACATCATGAGAACTCGCACACATAAGAGATCGATGGTGGATTCTGACGACGATCAGACGCCGGTTCCTCCCCAATCCACTGCTGGACCTTCACGAAAGTAAAGAAAACTAAAGAAGGTCATGTCTGAGGAAACAGAGTATGTGGACTCTTCATCTTCTGAGGAGTCAACCTTCAATCCCTCTCTGCCTAAATCTACAGGACCCTCTCGGTGACACCAGACAAGGACTCCATTTTTTAAGCCAGAGGTTACCCCTCCTCCGGTTTTGGTAAACCCTAATCTCTCAACTGATCTTCCTGAAAACTTCTTTCGCAGTAATGCGTATGAGGTACGTTTTAAAACAGTCATATTTCCCAAAAAATTTGTCTATGAAAAGTCGGTTGATCAGATCTGTTTTCAACAATCTCCTTTGAGACCACTGTTTGAGTCTTGTGGTTTTCCATCAATGCTTTTTCCTCCGTCTGTGGCATATCCACGACTTGTCTAACAATTTTATACTAATCTAGAGTGTCATGGGGATTTTTATACAAGTTTTGTCAATAGGAAGTCTTTATATTTTACAGTCATTGATTTTGGTAGTATTTTAAATATCCCATCTTCTGGTGTGTGTCCTTTTACAAAGAAAGGTGTTGTTCATTTTCCCTTCACTCCTCTTGAACAGCTACAAATTGTGATGAACAACAATTTATTGAATGATGTTTTTACTCCCAAAACAGTAGATGTCTCTCCTATTTCTTGTGTCCTTCATCAACTTGTTAGATACAATATGTTGCCTCGGTTAGGTGGAGGAGCAGATTTTACCTATCAAGATTTGATAGTTGTTGCAATGATTTTAAGAGGTGTTTCTTTTAATTTGTCTCAAATGATGCTTCATCACATGACCACTTGTTTGCGAAAAACCAAGACTTGTTTGCTTTACAGTGCTACTCTCACTTCTTTGTTTAAACATTTTAAAATCTCTTTTGAAAATGAAAATTCTGTTTCGATTACTGATTCCATCAGTGTTGGGTCCCTGAAAATGTCACGTATCATCTTACTTGATGGTATGTTTGTTCGTGTCACTCCTGAAAATCCTGCTCCTCCGATTTCCATTCCCTCATCTCCTATTCATCCCCCCACTCAATCCTCTTCTGAAGTTGTTGATTTGTTGAAAGTAATTCTTACTAATCAAGAAAAAATGCAAGTTGATATATCTGCCCTTCATAATCGTATGTCTATTTTGGAAAAAGGTAAGTTGTCATTGGGTGCACCTGAAATCAATAAACTCTATCATACCGTTGAAGATGAGTTAATAGATTTATAAGTTGGTTTTGAGGTGCAAACAACTGCCTTGGCTGAGTTGATACAACGTGGACTTAATAGGAATTCTTGTCAGTTGAGTCAGGAAATTAAATTTGTTAGTAATCAGGTTGGGGAATTGGTTGATTTTATGGCTTTAAGGTTTAATGATGTTGGAACTAAACTACATATGTAGCGTAAGAACTCCACTGTTACAGAGTGGGTGCATTGCAACTGGTTAGCCGAATATCAAGGAGAATTCCTGGACGTGCCGTTACCCCTTGGAACGCTTATTCCTCGTCCTCCTCGCTTTGCTAGTGATTTTACCCTTGCTGAAAGGATTCATCGTGCTCAACATCGTCCTTACTTCACCAAGCGAGATGAACTACGTGCAGCAGTGGTTGAGCTCGAGTGACGGGCCTTTTTGTTTGATGACAAAGGGGGAGAAATTGGGTTTTTAAGACTGATTTTAAGACTGAAATTATTTTGTGATTTATGATTCACCAGACAATTGTTTAAAATTTTAAAATTTATGTTAGCAGCTTGATATTTGATATATGTTGAACTAACATGATTGCAGGTACATGCCAAAATAATATGATTGTTTAAATTTCAGTTTACTGAAATTAAATTTGAATTTCAGTTAGTTATTATGATTTCCTGAAATGATATAATACATATATTTAGGGGGAGCTAATTATATGATATGCATGAACATAGGGGGAGTTAATGGGGATCAAAAGATTTTTGGTTGTCATCATCAAAAAGGGGGAGAATGTTGACCTGGTCATATTTTATCCTTAAGTTTTGATGATGAATTATTCATATACTAAATTATTTTATGGCATTTCAGGTATCTGAGGATAAGGAACATTTGTTGGATTGAAGAGTTTTTCTTTTCTAGGAAAACCAAATGTAAGGTCAATTGCATAATAATTGATTTTTTCATTTAAAGGCTCTAAGACATATTATTTGCATTTTATTATGTCTTAAATAAAAAATGTTTTAAAAGTTTTTTTTCTAAATACTTTAAACATTTGTTATCAAATACAAAGAGTGTTTAAATGCATTATTTTATTAAAGCTACTTGATATACGTACACATGCATACACTTGGATTAAATCAGTTAAGAGCTTGGATTATAAGTGATTCATGTAGACATTCTAGCTATCCATTTGTTTTGATGAGCGGGTTTCAAGGAATGATAATTATGGATACCTAAGTAATCATGACTTCCTAGAATCTATAAAGAATGGCAGGTATACTATTTGTTACACATGCGATTTTCAAGGAGTTATGATAATTATCTTGGAACTTGGGGAAACATTGAGTCTTGGAAAAGGAGTGTTGTCTTACGTCTCCTACAAAGCTTTTTATAATAAAGAAAGACTAAGTCAAAGCTTGTTAGTAGGTTGTATTTGAAAAGGTCTTTTTATCTTTATCAACTTATGAGAATTAACAAAAGCTAGATTTGTTTGTTGGATAAATATCACCTTTGATATTAAAGATTTATATACCGTTTGAATTTTGGAACAAAATCAGTGCATATCTTTTTGTTAATGGTAATGTTTAATTAGATTATAAATACCGTAAGACATGCATGGATTATTCACAACTCTCACAAAAATATTTCTTGCACTTAATACGTACTGTGATTATCGAGCAAATTGATTTTATCAGTGCAACATTTGAGAAGCTAAGCAATTTAATTTTCTGATATTATTTGAGCTAATATTTGGTAAGAAATTAATTGTTTATATTTGTGTGCTAATTGATCATTGCATATAGTTGAGCCTTTAATTGTTAAGTTGATTATTCTTGCATTGATCATAGACCTCTATATCTGTATTGAATTTTTTGTTTTAGACTAAGTGTAGTCTAAAGGTTTTAATCCTAGTGGATTAGAGAAAAGGCTTACAAACAGGTTCAAGGAAGCAAATGTGCTTGAAGAGTGCTTAAGTGCACAAGAAGCAAGAGGGCTCAAGGGAAATTAATTGTTAATTAATTTTTGTTAGAATCTGTTTTGTAATCTGTATTTATTTATAAAGAAATAAATAAAGTGAGTCTCCAATACTAGTTGGTATTGACGTGGACTAAACTATTATTAAAGAGGTAATAATTGAACCACGTAAAAAAATCTTAGTGTTGATTTTATTATTTGCTTTACTTTAAAATCACATAAGTTACTTAATTATCTTAATTTGACTACTTGCATTATATTAAGATAATTCTTTAACATCAAGTATTTTATTTAATAGACTATATTAATTCAGTAAGCTGATTTCAATCATTATAGTAGCCTGAAATTAATAGTTTTTAAAAGTTGGTCATAGATTGCTCCTACACTTATTCAATCCCCCCTTCTAAGTGTGCCTAGTTAAATTTCATTTGGGGGAAAGGGTTTTAAAATGTTTTGTCTTTTTAACTTCGCACGCTTTTCGTGGAATGACTATAAATGGAATGATATGATTACAAATGTGGGTGTACTGTTGGGACCCGACTTTATATGTTGGGTAAGTTTCTAAGAAGGTTGGGTTTCGTGCTTTTGGTCATAATTAATTATTGGACTTTGTTTGGAGAATTCTTCCATTAAATGTCTCATTTAACATAAGACTGTGGGATACTGTTAGAGCGTGATTATTAGAGCCCAAATTATATGGTCAGCCAAATTTCACATGGAGGTATATTTACTATGCGTACGCAGTCTAATTTGGCAGTTGAGTATTTTAAGGAATCAAAGATTTTTAGTTATATTTAATTTCTAACTCCTAAAGAAAGTGTCAGGATATGTTCCGACTTCTTTTTTCTTTAAAGATGTTCAATTCAATCCCCTTAAGGAATCATACCTAATAAGGAATCCTATTTCTATACGGGAAAAGAGGTATGATCACTATAAATACTAGGCTATACTTTGATTCTCATGTACACACAATATTATTTACAACATTATAACATAAAACCTCCATTGTTAAACCTTATTCATCATGTATTTATTCTCACACCGGATCTATCTCTCGGTGGCTCAAAATGTCAAGTTTCGCATGTAATTTCGTTGTTTTTATGTAAGATTGGACGCGCTTTTAGTGATTGAGACGCGTAAACGAATGTTGACGTTAATAGTATATATCAAATCAAATCGAAGTATATCAACATGGCGAAGACACAAAAGTCTAAACAAATACCTAAATGTTAGACAAATTAGTCTAAATATAAATTAATAATTGGGACATACGGAATGAGACCCGGCTATATACATTAAAGGTGAGACGACCAAATGTTTTAATTTCTCATCAGAAAGCAGATATTGTATCTATAAATATATTTACTAATACTTATTAAATGCTCATTAATCTCCAATTCTAATGGAAAAGATTGTAATTAATTTTTCTAAATTATATAAAATGATAAATTATTAAAAAAATAAAATTATATAAAATAACATATACTCCCTCCTATTCAGATTAAATAACGTTTTAGGGAGTTTAATTTTATTCTATATAAGTGTCGTTTTGGAATCTCTATGCAATTTTACACTATTTTTTCCTAATTTACCTCTCTATTTAATATGCTTAGTAAATGCAATTGTGGAGAGAGAAATAATTAATTAGGGACAATTGTGGAGAATGAGAAGAGACAATTATGGAGAGAGAAATAATTAATTAGGGACACAAAAGACATTTTGTGTTATTTCTTAATAAGTGTGCTTAACTCTAAAATGATACTGCCTTCGTCCCTATTTAAATGACCTTTTAGAGATGGGCACACCCATTAAGATAATGATTAGAAAGCATTAAATATAGTACTCAATTGTCTATAATACCCTTAAATCATTAATGAGTTTAAAGTACCAAAAAAAAAATAGGTAGAGTAATGAGAGGTATTTTTGGAAAAATTATCATTAATTCTCCTAGATTTAAACAAACGTCAAATAATTAGGGACAAATAAAAAAATCTAAAACGTCATTTAAATAGAGACGGAGGGAGTATTTAATCTGAATAAGAGGGAGTATTAAAGAACGAATAAAATATAAAGTATATAAAATTAAAGCTTAAAAAACTGGTGCATTATTAAATGATTCGATGGAGATAGCCTCCCCTTGTTTTCAAATAACTAACTCTCTCTCGCTCATCCGAATATATATATATATATATATATATATATATATATATATATATATATATATATACCCACGGATAGAGTTGCACAATGGCTGCATGACTGCTGCTTTTACCGGTCAAAGGCTTCTACTTGAAGTCGAGGCTCAGGGCCAGTCAGTCGAGCCCGGCACTGCAGTGATTGAGACTTCATTTTTTGGCACATATCCTATTTAGCTTTGGCCTTCTAAAAAGTCCGAATTGGCATGGCCTGAGGCCTGATCCTACTGAAGCTTTGAACTCACTGAGGCTGACTGACCAATCGTTTAGGGCCTGCTGAAAGTGGGCAAGAGTGCAACTGTGCAACACTGATATTAAGGCATAAATTGGCGGAAGGAAAATAAAGTTGAGGAGAGAGAAAGAGACTAGTAGTAGTACTAGTAGTATAATATAGGCGTAGCTAAGCCGCCTGACATACACAGGATATTTGCTCTGTTTTTGCCCAGGAGTTGATATTCATCTCACTCACATTATTATTTACTCCTATTACTTATCAAGTTTCAATTAGACCAACGCCTATTGGCCTAATCCACTAAGTTAAAGTTGTTGGCTTGAATATTTGAATTTTTTTTTAGGTGATTAGTCACCTGACTCACCACTGCAAGCTTACTTTAATGCCTTAATTATTGGTTTGAATTATAGCACTCCACCTGTGATTATGAATTATTATAATTATAACATGTAGAGTTGTTATAATTATTTTTGCATAGCCAATTATCTCCCACTCCACCTGTCGGCTGTGAGGCTGTGATTGTGAATTTGTTATAATTATTTTTGCATAGCCTCACCGGTCACGCATAGGCATAGTCGCATAGGCATAGCATATAGCCATATATTAGTATATTACAGAGAGAGAGAAACTTATTTGTTATAATTATTTTTATAGTTGAAGAGGACAAGAGGTACAAACTCGGCCAAAAAGTTTACTTATCAGAGTGAAATTGAAAAGTAACGGTCAAAACTCAAAAAGTAAAAAAAGAAGAGTTGTCTTATCAAGCGTAATACTAGTTGCCTGCTGAAAGCTGCTCACTGACAAAGTAGAAAAAACAAATTACTTTTATTTTTTGCTTCTAAACAAACGGATAGTGTGCAATGTGCAGTATTTTTTTTAAACAAACGGTTATATTTTGTTTCTATAAATTCATTTCATTAATCGCACAAATATTCACATATCTATATCCTGCAATCTATTTTCTCTCCCCAACTTTCGTTCTTGATTTTCACATCTCTCTATTTAGTATTATTATTACATTTTTATTATTACAATACAATGGATCTCTCCGACTCCAACACTCCAAAAATGCCGCAATTTATTCAAAACGATCCAAATATCATTATGCCTGAAAGTGTCGTTGCGGGTTCGAGTACTTTATTTCCACGTCCTACCGGTGAACAAAGCAAACGTACAGTGGCTATTTGGGAATATTTCATCGAAGTGTGGGTTGTCGAAGGTGTTAAAAAAGCTCAATGCAAAATCTGTAACGCCTTATTTGGTACTAAAGGCAATAACACATTACAACGGCACTACCATTCGTGTTTGCAAAAAGCATAAACTAACCGATGAAAGCTCTCAAGCACAAATTGATCGTTCCTACCACAATTGGAGTTATGATCAAATACTACGAAAAGAGTGGCAAGCCAAACTAGTGATCGGTAAGGAGCTCCCATTCAATTTTTTTTGATGTGCGATGTACCAATTACATTCAAGTAGCATTGCTGTCAAAATATAAACAAGTAAGTAGAATGACTACTAAACGTGATTCAATTAAATTATATAATAAAGCTAAAAAGGAACTAATTGAATATTTTGAAATTTTTGACTGTAAAATTTGTTTAACTAGTGATGTTTGGTCTACTGATCATCAACCCGGAGTTAGCTATATTTGTATTATTGCTCATTGGATAGATTCTGAAATGCAAATGCAAAAAAGAATTATAGGATTTGAATTTTTTGAATTACCTCATAATGGTCAAACAATATATGCTCAAATTATGTCTGTTATTTGTACTTTTAAAATTAAAGATAAAATCATGAGTATTAGTTTAGATAATGCAAGCAATAACACTAGTGCTATTAACATGTTAAAAAATGATTTAATACCTGTAGTAAACGGTGCATTTTTTCATGTTCGATGCGTATGTCATATAATAAATTTAATTGTTCAATCCGGATTCAATTACTTACAAGCTTCAATATATAAAATTCGTGTTATGATTAATTATGCTTATGGTTCAAATAGAAGAATTCAAAATTTTAGAAATTTTTGTCATACAAGAGGAGAAAAATTTAAAAGAGCAAAATTTGATAATAACACTAGGTGGAATAGTACATATGATTTGTTTAAAGATGTCTATAAACGTAAAAATATACTTATGGAGTTTTATAATACACAAGCTGATCATGAATTAACAAATCAAGATTGGGATCTACTTGGTCAACTTTTAAATATTCTTAAAGTTTTTAAAAAACACACAAAAATATTAAGTGGTGTTTATTATCCTACAATTCACCATGTTCTGTTTGCATGTTTAGAAATAACAAATATGTTTCAAGATTTTAAGTATGATCCTTTTGGGCCAACCTTATTTTGTCAATGGAGGAAAAATTTAAAAATACTTTGAAGACATGTCAATCATATTACTTTGTAATTGCATTAAACCCAATTATAAAATTACAAGGTGTAGAAAGTATTTTAGAAGATATTGTAGAAAATATGGGTAGTACTAATATTGATTATATTAAAAGAAGTTTTAATAATACATTTACTGAATTTTATAAACAATATGAATCTATATATTCTACATCTATACATGCACCACCCCCCTGCCCCTTCATTTTCAAAATATGCATCATTATTAAAATCACTATCCAAGAAACCAAGAACTTCAACACACATAAGTAGTTTAAACAAACTTGGTTTATATTGTAGTACTGATTTTAGGAGTTTCATGACTGATCAAGAATTTGAAAATTTTAATATACTCGCTTTCTGGGAAAAACATAAGCGACAATTTTCTACTTTGGCTATGATGGCCCGTGATCTACTAACTATCCAAGCTAGTACCGTAGCTTCGGAATCTTGTTTTTCTTTATCTGGCAGAGTATTAGATGAAAAAAGAAGCAGACTTAGTCCGGAATCGTTGAAAATATGCATTTGCTATAGAGATTATCTTCTTGCCAAAGAAAGAAGAGTACAAAACGTAATAGATTTGCAGCAAGATAACTCCTGAGGATCTCAAGTCGAAGCGAAATCGCTGAAAGTGCAAATATATAAAGGGTGAAGATATATTTTATGAAGATTCAAAGACAGATATTTTTCGAAGATTTGAAGACAAATATTTGTAATAGACTCATTCTTGATTATTGTTTAAGTTATACTTTAAAGTTATAAACTTATACTTATTCATCAAATTATTAATTCAATAAACTAATTTTTTTTTACTTATTTATTATTATAATTTGTAAGTTGTATTGTTGTAACTTATAAGTTGTAAAATATTACTTTTAATTAATACATCAATCAAGTTTGAAGTTTTAATTTTTCATTCTTAATTTTTTGTAAGTATACTTAATTAATTAATATACAAAAGAAATAAAACAAGTTTTTTATTCTTTCTAGATTATTGGGCAAAATCTAATTTTTTAATTGTAATTGGGAGATGGGACTTGCCGACTTGGGACTTGGGAAGTTGGGAGACTCATTTACTTCATTTAGTTTATTACTTTATTAGTTATACTAACTTATACTGAGAGAGAGAAACAAAGTAGAACATTAGAACCTAGTAGGCTAGTAGGCAGTACTAGTAGCCTGTCAACTTTATACTGAGAGAGAGAAAAAGAGTAGAACATTTTAACACTAGAAGTCTAGAACACTATAATTGATTAGACCCTTAAAATTTTAAATGGATAATAGATTGGGTCCTTTACACTAATATACAACATTTAGAAAGTAATTACAAAAATAAAACATACACAACATAATTACAAAAATAAAACATAAGCAATATAACGCCCCTAAAATCGCGTGTCATTATCCAGTCAGTCATCCAATTTCATATTTGAAATTAACCGTCCCTAAAATCATGCAACTTTGAAATCGGAACAACAGATCAACGACGGAGAAGACAAAATACGAAACCGAAGCCTCCTGTCGCGACTAAACTCGTAATCTCTGAGATCAACGACGCATCTCTAAGATCAACGACGGAGAAGACGAAGCCAAATACTGCAGATCAACGACGTAGAAGACAAAGCCGGTTGTCGCGACGCATCTCTAAGATAGAAAATAGCATACAAAATCAACAACGCCTTCAAGATCAGAAACCAAATACTGCAGTGATTGTTGAATACAAATCAACATCAATTTCGATCAAAAAATACTGAGGTATGTGAGTTTAAAATTTATAATCATATAGTTACATATTATTACTACGAATTACTATATTGGTCACCTTTCTTAAGTTTTTTGCACTTAAAATGGTCACACGGTAAGAATAATGAATGTTTTGATTGCAATATGAATGTTTTGATTGCAATTGCATGTAAAAATGCACTTGATTCTTGCTTAACATTACATTGGTTCTTTGCCTAACTATGTCTATGTTGTTTGCTTTTAATCTTTGGATTGGTTAATGCATAATGGTACTAACTAATGTTGCATTGGTTCTTTGACTAATAATGATTTGATTCTTCGTGTCCATTACATTGGTTCTTGACTAATAATGAATTGGATATTATGTCTCGTTGCTTTTGGTTCTTGACTAATAATGACTTTTGTTCTTGTGTAACATTATAATGGTTACTGATTATTACTTGATTACTGACTAATGCTGACTTGGTTATTACTTAACATTACATTCGTTACTGCTTAACATTACATTGGTTACTTGTCGACTATGTACATATTCTTTTGTTTAATCTTTGGATTGGTTAATGCATAATGGTACTAACTAATGTTGCATTGGTTACTGACTAATAATGATTTGGTTACTGTGTACCATTACATTGATTATTGACTAATAATGATTTGGTTACTGACTAATAATGACTTTGTTAATGTGTAACATTATAATGGTTACTAATGAAGACTTGGTTACTGACTAATGCTGACTTAATTACTGCTTAACATTACATTGCTTAATGTCTGACTATGTCTATGTTACTGACTAATACTGATTTGGTTACTGTGTACCACTGCATTGTTTACTGACTAATAATGACTTTGTTACTGTGTAACATTATAATGTTTACTGATGAAGACTTGGTTACTGACTAATAATGACTTGGTTACTGTTTAACATTATATTGGTTACAGGCTAACATAGGTTATTGACTAATAATTAATTGGCTACTGTGTACCATTGCATTGGTTACTGACTAATAATGACTTTGTTACTGTGTAACATTATAATGGTTACTAATGAAGACTTGGTTATTGACTAATGCTGACTTAATTACTGCTTAACATTACATTGGTTCTTTATCGACTATGTATATATTCTTATGTGTTCCATTGCATTGGTTACTAACTAAAATTACTTTATTCTTGTGTAACATTATAATGGTTATTGATGAAGACTTGGTTCTTGACTAATCTTGACTTAGTTCTTTGTTTAACATTATATTGGTTAATGGATAACATTGATTTTGTTACTTACCATTACTTATTCTCATTGACGATGACAATGGAGATGATTCCAATTGTACTTTATTTCAACGGCACATGGGTACGATAAGAACTTGAAGACACCAAATTTGAAGTTCTTGGCATATTAGTTCCATCAACAATTTCGTTCAAAGAAATGCTAACTAAAATATCACAGTTGCATTACTAATAGAACAAACGCAACAAAACATTGTCAATCAAATTTCAGATTAGAAACGACATTCCACCGATCAAGATATCGGATGAAGCAACCTTACAATTCTTTTCTCGAAATGAGTAGAAAATCGATGAACAAGGTAAATTCCCAATCGATTGTGGATATTGAACACGAATGGGACGCACAACGATCTTGCATAACTTGACAAATGTAGAAGAATCTACAATTCACGATGTAATGCCAATCGATCTACACAAGGAATTCAAAGACTAGTTCCACTTAGCAAAGCCAATCATGCCAATTTGGAACGCAATATGCCGATCGACTTGCAAATGGAAATTATTGAACAACAACGAGACAGACAACATAACAAATCATACGCAGAAGAACGATATGATGATGTAATATCGGATCCAAATGAACGTGAAGTAAAATTACATCAAACCTACACAAACAAAAAAATCCTCTCACAAGCTATGAGGCTGCATTCAATCAAAAAAAACAGACAACAGACAGGCATCAAGTTTCAAAAAAACCAGTATGTTCAAGGTTAGAGAATTCAATGATATCCACACTTGTTCGGTGAATGTATTGTTGGGAGACAACAGACAGGCAAATAGTGAGTTGGTCAATGAATGCATAATGCAAAAAATAACAAATTTAAAGAAAATATACACACCAACCGATATTGTGGAAGACATGATGTCGGAATATAATGTGTCTATCTCTTACCAAAAAGCATGGAGATCGAAGGAGAAAGCGTTGGAAAAGGTGAGAGGAAATCCACACGACTACTCACTCATCCCATCATGGTTACACATGCTGAAGAAAACAAATCCAGGTAACACCTTAAAAACATTTATTGCTTTTATATCATTATGCAAGAAACTAATATGATGTTCCACAAGAACGAATATATGATTACACGATAGATTGTTTACCAATATAAATTGTTTATTGATTAATATTGTATTGGTTACCTTAATATGCAACATCTTTGGTTATCAGTATAATGCATTGGTTACCAAACATGTGGTTACCAAGCATTAGTCAGTAATATTATTCAGTAACCAAAATATCATTAGTCAGTAACCAATTAAGCATTATACATTAACAATAAACTATTACACAGTAACCAATACACCTTTAGACAGTATGCATGTTTAGTTATTATTAGTATTAGACCATTTGTATGCGGTTATTATATATGTTTGGTTACCTTAATACGCATGTTTAGTTACTAAATGTAATATACAATTTGTATACCATTAACCACATGAATCGATTCACCGATTACTAGTGATTTGGATACGAAGATACTATTTGTAATTCTAATGATAGTCTTGATGTTTTATATCGAGTTCAAATCACAAATTTCGAAAGTTGGAAACAAATGGTCGTTTTCAAGTATCTACTTTTTCGCCATTGGAGCATCCATTCAAGCATGGCACCATTGTTTTCCAATCATTGTAATCGATGGCACATTCATACAATCAACTTACGGGGGGACATTATTGATAGCAAGCACAAAAGATGCAAACCGAAAAATTATTCCTATTGCTTTTTCAGTTGTTGACAGCGAAAATGAATTGTCTTGGAAATGGTTTTTCGTAAATTTGAGAAATGCTTGTGGAGTTAAGGAAGGTCAATGTATTGTTTCAGATAGACATGAAGCCATTATACAAGGACTGAATTGTGTATTTCCGGATATCATGCATGGTTCCTGCACATATCATATACTGAAAAATATAAAAAACAGATTCAAAAAGAAAGGAGAAGAAGTTAAACAGGCTTACAACGGGGTTTGTAGAGCTTACACTGTTGAACAATTCAACAAACACATGGCTGAACTTGATGTCATTGATCCTCGAATAAGGACATATCTAGAGGAAGAGGTCAAGTTGGATAGGTGCACCAAGCTCCATGGGACTGTAAGCAGGTACTCAACAATGACTTCAAACACTGCTGAATCTATTAACAATGCAATCAAGTTTATCAGGATCTTCCGGTTTGACAATGATTGAATGCCTACGTTGTGCAGTTCAAAGATGGTATTTCACAAAACAAACAAGCGTACCATATCAACATTCACAACACTTTCCACAATAGCTGAGAGAAAGTTGCAATCTAATATCTTTAAATCAAAGATACTTAAGGTAATTAATACTCGATTTAAATTATTACATCCTAATTTGCATTTGCAATCTACTGACTATTACTAACTTGGTTACTTACTAATGCTAACTTAGTTACTGTGCAACATTAAATTGGTTACTGACTATTGCTGAGTTGGTTACTGTGTAACCATATAATGGTTGTTGGCTATTGCTGAGTTGGTTACTGCGTAACATTATACTGACTAACAGTAACTTGGTTACTAGATAAAATTATAATCTTTATTGGTTACAGAGTAATGCTAACTTACTTAATGTGCAACATTATATTGGTTACTGACTACTACTGAATTGTTTACTGTGTACTTATATACTGGTTACTATATAATGCTTATTTGGTTACTGTGTAACATTATATTGATTCTTGATCAATCTCGACTTAGTTACTATATAACATTATAATGTTACTGAGATTTATAATTGTTTCTTTTATATTGGTGGTTACTTATTGACTAATATTGTGTACTAGTTAATTGGTTCTTGTATATTTGGGATGCAACTGTTAATCTGATTGTATATATTGGGTGTTGTAGGTTGAGACATCAAACTTAGTGATTTTCACTGTTTACGATGTCTCTAAACAGTATATTGTGGACATCGAACAAAAGACATGCACATGCTTAGTAAATTTCGAAGTACCATGAGATGCCTTGCCCGCAAGACGTCATCAATTGCTGTGAGCAACAAAAATTTGAGCTGTTATGATTTTTGCTCAAGAAATTACACTAAAGCAACTTTGGTCAAGACATATTCAGCTTCCATCATGCCATTAGATGACAAAGAAAATTGGGATGTATCGGAAGAAGTAAAAAACATATGTATAAAATCACCCAACACAAGAAGGCCAAAGAGAAGACCAAAAAAAGAGAGGTACAAACACGGATCTGAAATCAAAATTCAAAACAAATGCAAAGAAAGCAAGAAAAAGGACACAACAGAAAAACATGCAAGAATCCCCGCTTTTAAGACCACTAAAAAGGGTCCGATATAGTGCGATTAAATTAAGAGTGTAGATACATGAATGTATTATTGTTTACTTTGAGTAACCATTAAACGATTGGTTTGTAAAATTTTTGATTGTGTATAGTAAACAAAATTGTTATTCATTTATATATTGATTTACGATTTCAATGAAACATTGACAATAACGAAGAATCAAATAAATACATAACAAATAACCATAACAGCTTTTTAATGGTAACAACATATTTACATAACAATAACTATAACGATTACCATTAATAACAACATGATAAAGAATCATACCGCTTTTTAACAAAATAATTACATAACAAATAACCATAACAATGTTTAATGATTTCCAAATAATTACATAACAAAGAACCATCACAAAGAACCACCTAATTTCATAATAAAGAATAATACCATTTTATAATGGTAACCACAACATAAACAACCTATATATCCAAAGAACATATAATTAAAAGGGTATTGAAGTTTATGAAACCCATGTATACTCACACATGTCCACTTAACATATGACATATGTCCCGATACAATATTGTAACTCTCCAGTTACTATCAAATCATTATCTCGTTACCTATTTATACATGATTGGTTACCAATCAGATATTATAAAATTATAATTAGTTACCATTTTATACATGACAAAGAACCATAACAATAACTATGCCAGCTTTTAATGTAAACCAAATAATTACATAACAAATAACTATAACAATGTTTAATGGTACCCAAATAATCTCTCCGATTTACTATCAAATCATTATCTGGTTACCTATTTATACTGATTGGTTACCAATCAGATATTACAAAATTATAATTGGTTACCATTTTATACATGACAAGAACTATAACAAAGAATTATGCCAGCTTTTAATGTAAACCAAATAATTACATAACAAAATAACCATAACAATGTTTAATGGTACCCAAATAATTACATAACAAAGAACCATCACAATAACCACCTAATTTCATAACAAGAAACTAAACCAGGTTTATAATGGTAACCACAACATAAACAACTCAGATATTCAAAGAACACAGTAATTAAAAGGGTATTGAAGTTTATGAAACCCATGTATACATAACACATGTACACTTCACATATGATATATGTCCCGATACAATCTTGTAACTCTTGTTACTATCAAATCATTATCTCGATTACCCCTTTATACATGATTGGTTACCAAATCAGATATTTCAAAAAAAATTCAACAAACACAACTTAAAAAGAAACAAAATACCAACCAACAAACAATATCTCTTCATTAATGTTAATATAATCAAATATATAATCCCATCTACATAAGATCCAAAGTGAACATCAAAAAATCATAAACCATACGCAAAATGTTGTGTATAACACCAAAACTTAAAAAAATACACAACAAAATTAATAAAACAAAACAATAAAATCCGAACTAATCAAAATCTGGAACAAATCTTCCCGAAATTCTCTATCAAGATTATAGCCCTCCAACCGCTTGTTCCTAGCATGCATAAATAGGTTTGTGCATAACTTTTTCCGATACTTAGAATGGGGAAAGGAATAGAATCGATCAAACTTCCGATGAATGACATGCTCAAAGAAAAACAAATTGTGAATATCCCACAATCAACGTAATAACAAACAACATATAACAAAAATCAAAAATAAAATCAACCTATATGTAATAATTAAAAAATGTACACAATTTAACCCTTACCTCTCTACTTATTCAGAACCGTCTCAAAGAAATTCCAACTCAATTATATCGTCTTCGTCCCTCGTTGGGATACGCGTCATTTCTTGAAGTCAATGTCGACCTATCCTTCCAAAAACCGGACTTAAGCGATAGTATGGGAAGAATGAAAATGTACTACTCACAAACATCGAGATATTTTAGTTTGCATGGATTTCCTTTTTGGTTGTAGAGAATTATAAATGCTAGACACCTACGATGTACATCAAAAGACAACAACAACCAATGGTCCTGATGACATATGAATTGGGAACAACACATAGTCAACGTTCTTCCATGGTGTGACATCATCCATAAATGACCATGTATGTATTCAAGAACATCACCTCCCCGACGTAACAATTTTGTCACAATTGTTTTTGTATACTCCTCGAAAAGAAGCGGTGATCTTATTGTGAAACCAACAATCCGTGGTCGTTACCCCTTATAGGAACACTTTCTAATGTCTTGCCAATTTACTTAAAAAATAATACAAGGCAATATTGATGTCTTTGAGCCACAAAAAATTAATAGGATATTAATAGCTTGTTGGAAAATGCAAGTATGTGATTAATGTAACTAAATAATGTAAACATAACTATAAAAACATAATTTTAAAACAAATACTCACATCGTCGTCTAACCAACGCTTGAGCGCTTTTAATTTATAGAACCACATCTTCGATGATATTGCAATGGATCCAAATACAAAAGAAGGCATGATAATATCGTTCTTTCCAGAAATTTATCCGTCCCTTCAATATAAAAACATAATATTAGTATACACACTAACATTAACAATTACCGTATTAATATACACACTACTACAAATCAAACTTGCATCGCTCTATAATTAACATACTAATTAACCAACTTAATTTTAAAACAAAGAACTCGCTAACCAACAAATATTAAAATCATAACCATAATCAAATAAGAATTAATACATAACTAATAGGTAACCAAAACATAAACTAATATTAACTTGTAATATAAAGTAATAAGTAACCATAACATTTATTTAATAAGTAACCACACCATTTATTTAATATTAACATTTATTAAATATTTAATATTATGCAAGAACTAAAAATAGCATTAACAAGAATTAATTAAGTATTATACAAGAACTAAATGTAATGTTACACATTAACCAATACAACATTCGACAAAGAACCAATACATCATTAGGCAAGAATAAAAAAGCGACATACAAAAAATCAAGAAACTAATCAACAACTTAATTTTAAACATTAATCCGTAACCAAACCATAATCACATAAGAATCAAAAACATAACTACTAGGTAACCAAAACATGATCTAATAGTAACGAATATAAAATAATAGTAACCATAACATTTATTTAATATTAACCATATGTTACTACAATAATACAAACTTATTTGTTTCATAAAAACTATAGCATTGTTAACAACAAAAAAACAAACCTTTTTCTCATTGTTTATTCCAATTTTGAACCATTCTTCAAACAATGCCTCTTCAAAACTGAGGCATCTCCATGCATGATTTGGGGAATGCACTTAAACGTCTGAAGTGTTTGACTAAGAAAGACACCCACTACGATGAGATGATGAACCCGCCGATCCGAAAGTCATCGTAGATATGGAGCACCGTAAAATGGCACTCTTTGCGGTGTTCACGTATAGGTCTACCACCGCCTTTGTGGACACTCTTCTCCAAATCATCACACTTAGCTATGTCCCGTGTGGGTGAGAACCATAAAATCAAGAGTATACCGTCATTGTCTCTCACCTTTCTTTCCCTTTTTTCAATGACATAAAAAGGTAATATATACGAATTAAGAACTTTGAATAAAATAAACTAATAACCAATCGACTGCATAAATGTACCCAACAAACTAAAATGAACATGTTATATTAGTAATCAATAACATAAACTAGTAACCAAATCATAATATAATAGTAGCTAAAACACAATATTATGGTAACCAAAACACAATATCATAGTAACCAATTCACTATATAATGGTAACCAAAACATAAATAACATTTAAATAAATGATGGCCCATAATTATAACACTAACCTTATCAAGATCATACACAACAATCTCTTTCCCGAAAGATTGGCTTAATATGTCAAAAGACGGCATGTCATTATTATTGTCAATCTACACAAAATAAAGAACCATTTAATAATTAAAACAAAAGACATATATCACATAACAAAACAAACAAATATGTCTAACCTCGACATCTTCTTCATCATCATTATTTTTTTTTTTTCATCGGGTTCTTCAACCATAACAAAGACGTTCAACTTCATTAGCAATCTCAATTACATTCACATCATTCTTCTCCACGAATATTGACACATCATCACCAACTTCATTAACTAATTCAATTTCATTCCCACCCTTCTTCTCAACTTCATCCAACACATCATCACCATCATTATTCTTATTCACTTTTGAACCATGATCAACATCCTCATCAACATGGACCTCCTCCACCATGACATCAACATTCTCATCAGCAACGTCATCAGCAGCATCACCATCACCTTCACCACCTTCATCACCTTCACCACCTTCACCGCCTTCATAACCTTCATAACTTTCATCTTCATCTTCATCATCATCATCATCATCACCAGCATTGTCAGAATCGTCATCATCAGAATCACCATCAAGCTTTTTGTCCCCCACGCCTTTGATAAAGACGTAACTCATCTCTAATAATGGACCTAAGGTCCCCGCGATAATCGGACATGTAAAAGTCGCATTTCATCTTTAATATCGCTTCAACTTTCCAAATTCTTTCTTCAATTCGAAACTTCTTTCTTCAATTCGACACTTTCTTCTCCAACGGGCTTAGGCCAGTACATCAATTGCCTCTTTCACACCGGATACATCAACACCAATGTTGTTTTACCTTCACTTTTTGTCTACTTTCTTGTCACCATCCTTCCCATTAAAAAGTGAAAATCGCTCAATCAAGCAATGATCCTTCTCATCTACCGTGGGAATCAAACCATTTATCCTCAAATTTGAAAATAATAAGTATACTTTAGTATATCATCTAACAAACAATGTACAATTACATTGAAATAAACAGAAAATAAGGAATCATAAAACATAATCAAGAACTAAATGTATAATAAGTAGTAACTTGACTAAATGTATAAATGTAACCAAATGTGTATATGATTGGTAACCAACAACAATGTCATTAGTAACACTCTAATGTAATCTAATCAAGAACTCGTATTTGAATATTCAAGTAACCAAAAACATTGTTATTATTAACATGCATATAAAATAATCAAGAATCAAACGTGTATATAAAGGTAACTAACTACTTTGTTGATAGTAAACTTCACATAATATTTTCATTTATCAAGTATATAACTAAAGGTAAAACAACATACCGTCTCTAAAAAAAACTAATTCATTCAACTTGTCATTAAAAAGCGGCTTCATTAACTCATTCCATCTCGAATAAACGGACATCCGAAGCGGATGCTCGTCATTACATATACCCCACTTTTGAATGTCTCAATAGTTTCAAACATAAAAACTTGGAATACATACGGAAGCCCATTCAACTTATGCGGATTTGGTGTAATGATCCATGTAAAAATTGTATGTTGAAACACCATTCTTTCCTTTCCTATAACGCCTTTTCAAAGCATTAGACAAAGAGTACTTTGTCATCTCAAAAGCAACTTTCCCCAAGGAAAACTACTAACATCGCCGCCATAACACAAAAAATTAACCATTGCCCCATCAACGTAATTTTCGTAAAATGCACATAATGAAATTAAAGACCAAAATATCATGAACATCTTAATAGCCTCGTCATCATCATCAAAAACTACCTTCCTATATATCCTACGTATACTACTACGTGTCACAAATTTTCGTCACCAAAAAACTTACCAATAAGCATATTCTCCATACCTTTATATGGAGTTATATCATCCTCACCTTTCCATCTCAACCCGGATATCATACAAAACTCGTGCAAACCAACTCCGACCTTTTTTCTCTCCGAACAAAACCACATTTCACCATCATCCCTCTGGTGAACCTCCCTCACAAGAGCGTGATGAATAATCTGGGAATACATTTGGTGCTCATCAAACTCAAGAAAATTCCCAAAACATGTTGCCTTAAATTTATCCAGCTGACTATTATTCAATTTTTTTGCAATGATACTGGGGACTTCCATGTCGCACCAATATATCACTTTTCCGGTGAATTTTCTATTCCATTCCTCGTAATAAAGATCCCATAACTGCAAGTAAACAAAATCAGATTTACAAAGTTAACCAACCAATTATATGATAGTAACCAAAACAAAATAGACAAGTAACCAATATAGCTTTAGTCATTAAACAAAACATTGTTAATCAATAACCAATCCAACATTAGACAGTAACCAAGACAGCATTACACAATATAATAGTTAGACAGCAACCAATAAATCATTAGACAAGAACTAAGACAAAGATTATACGATGAAACAACATGTTGCGAGAAGGTAACCAATGTGAATGGGTTATTGACTAATGTTGTTTTGGTTCATGCATCTATGCATCGGTTATCGTTTATCACATACATGATTACCAACCATGTCTTACCAATCATTAGTCGAAAATATTATGCAAGAACCAAAACAAAGATTAGTCGAGAACTAATTCAAAGATTATACAAGAACTAATACAATGTTGCACAAAGAACTAATATAGCTTTAGACAATATATTGGTTGAAGCAAGAACCAAGGCATCATTAGACTAAGTAACAAGACACACATAATACAATAACCAAAGACAACATTACACAATATAATAGTTAGACAACAACCAATAAATCATTAGAGCGATAGAACAAGACAACATTATACAAGAAACAACATGTTGCGAGAAGGTAACCAATGTAAATACAAATAACTAAGACATCATTAGACAAAGAACCAAGACACACATATCTACAAAGAACCAAGACATCATTGAGACAATAACCAAAATATCATAAGACAGTAAACAAGACATCATAAGACAGTAACCAAGACATCATTAGACAGTAGCCAAGACATCATAAGACAGTAACCAAAACATCATAAAACAGTAATCAAGACATAATTAGACAAAGAACTAAGACACTCATAAGACAATTTGCCAAGTCAGCTTTTGGTTACCTTCATTTAACATATGGTGGTTATTGTCTAATGCATTGTTTACCAACATGTGGTTACCAAGCATTAATCATTAATATTATGCAAGGAACCAATTAAGCATTATACAGTAAACAATAACAATATTTAAATTAACACACCTTTAAAATTCGTTGAGTTGGAATTATCTTCTGGATAAGCACTTGAGCTTCATTCTTGACAGGGACATCAAAATCAGAATCTAATTGCACTTCTGAATGTTTGATATCACTATGTATCACTAAACCGCTTTCTCATTCTTACTCAATTATTACCTACATCCTTCCCCTTCCCTTCCCTTGCTTCTCTCACAACAAACTTCTTCAAGTTCTTAACAGAATCACCTCCACGATCCTTTTCCTCTTTCCATCCTTCTTCCTCATATCAACCATTCTATACAAAACATAAAAACAACACAAACCAAAACAATGAATACTCCATTCTATTAGTAAACTACTTTAATATATAATACATTAAACTATTAAGAAAATACTCACTTGAGCGATAATAAACACCACCAATCATCGATGGAAAGAACAACGACAATGACGAACAACTAACAACGACAATGACGAACAACTAACAAATATGGCGAATAACTAACGAAGACGATAAATTGAGATCACGAACGAACAAATGAGATGAAGAATCGAACAAATTAAATCACCGAAACAATCGATAGAGATGAAGAACGAACAAACAGAGGAGAGAGAAACAATGGTTTCAGTATGCAGAATGGTTTGGTAACTGAAGAGTCCCGTACAAATGATAGGCGGTTATCACGCAATTCAAAAAAAAAGTTTTTGCCATGTCAGCCAAATAATATTAACTCCTTAAATTAAGGACTCCTAATATAATTAGTATTGTAAATATATATGGTAAATTATCATATTTTTGTAATTATTTTATAACTGTATGATTTTTGTAATTACTTTTATAAATGTACTATAATATGTAATTGTTCCTAATAGATTATGCAATGGATTATGGACCAATGGGTTGGAGTTAGAGTTGCACAACAGTTGGACCAAATGGGCGATAAGGCCTAAGGGGCAGGTTGGAGTTTGGACCAAATGGGTGGATTAAACTTAATTGCTAAGGCAATAAGGTATAAGTGGCCAGGCCCAGTCGACTAGTTCAGATTCGAGAGTGCAAAATCAAGTGCAGGGTCAGACCGGACCACTGGAGTGCCTGCCCAAGCCTGCCGGCCATGGCTTCTGAGCCTTATGTGTCGATTTTTGTTGATGAAGCTTTGGCTGGCCTTGGCCTAAGGCAGGCCCAAAGTCAAGGCTCTGCTCGACACAGTCAACTACCAAGGCCCCGACAGCCTGCAACCAAATTGTGTCACAGTAACTCTACTACTCACGGACATCAAACCAAATCAAATCAAATCAATTTTTATTAGTTAGGGGTTGTATATATACGATCTAACATTAAAGGTGGAATAAAATCAAGTATATATCAAATTCAAGTATATATAAATTGACATGATAGTTTTAATTTGTTATTACTTTTCACTATCATTTTAATATCACACCATCATAATCAAATTCATAATTAATATTAAGGTTATATTTGAGAACATAAAATTATTTCGAATTAATACTAAGATGTATTATATTTGAGAATATAAAATTATTCCAAATTAATACTACAATTATATTTAAGAATATAAAATTATTTTTAAAAATTGTTGTTTTATAAATGTATTTTTAATTTTAAAACTGATGAAGTACTTAATAGAAATATTTTGTTTTAAAAAAAATCTGTTTCCTGATGGATACATATTGTCCTCCATCACTATATC
Organism: Panax ginseng; assembly: GCA_020205605.1. NCBI lineage: Eukaryota > Viridiplantae > Streptophyta > Magnoliopsida > Apiales > Araliaceae > Panax > Panax ginseng. The sequence continues at coordinate 14,814,802 of CM035138.1, read as the reverse complement.
CTCATTAATTAATTAACTTTTTATATGTCCCAGTAACTTAAGGCCCTCGCTCTATATGATAAGAAGATTGTAGAATTAATGAGGATTTTTATATGTACTAACAGTTATATATGATACATAATACTTTGTACATCGGTCTTACTTTTTGAATTGGACTTTTTTATTATTTGAATTGGTTTAGGGTAAAGTTGGCATTAACTTCACTCTAATAAATTTTATATATAGCTTCTCATTTTATGAGTTATAGAAAATATTATATCGCTAAATTTTATAATTTTTTATTACATTAATTAATATAACATTTTCTAAAATTTATGCAATAAAAAATTATATAAACTTACTATATTGAAGTTGGTGCTAAGTCACTCTAACCGGATCGGTATTATCTTTATCTGTGGGTGCATGGTTATAATGCACATAGAAACACTATTAATCAATTGCGTATGATTTTTGAATACATTAATTTTTAGGATCTAAGTTAACTAAAGAAGGCCAGGAACGTCGTGGATCATATATCCTGCTGGTGTTATGAAAGTGTCCAACCACCAATCTGTACGTCTAGTGTTCAACCATCAAGGCTCATTCAAGTGTTCAACCACCAAATCCGTCCAACTGCCTGCTGGTGTTATGTTAAATCGTCAGTATTATCGTGGTGTACCGGAACACAAGTATTAGGGATGGAGCTACTCTTGGACCTATGATTAATTGTGGGTAAGACTGTGAAATGAATTAAACGGTGCAGAGTTGATTCGTACTCGTTCGATTCAAACCTAACTAAAAATATAAACAATTCAAATATGAACAAATTTTAAAATTCGAAAAATTAGTCGAGCCTTTTCAAATTACAATTTTCTGTTGATACTCGGATTATATTCGCTCGAAAAGTTCAAACTGCGTTCAAGTTCTTTCAAAATCGAGTTCGACACGAATCTCAATCAAACTTTATTTCAAATTCGATAAATTTTATGAATCAAATTTGAACAACTGAATACTTGGCTCGACTCAGTTCATTTACACCCTAATTTTGGACAATTAATCCAGAAAATATATTAACTCTTAAATTTTTGATATTTTTGCGCTAGCTTTCCCAGATTAATTTATGTAATCTAGCTTTATTTCAATTAAATCCTAACGAAAAGAAAATTTGTATTGTTAATTAATGATTTTTTACTTGCCCATACTAAGTCCAAGTAGTGGTCAAAAAATTGTATCAATTTTTTTAATATTATAGATGGATCAAATATATTATGACGAATTCTTCAAAAAATATTCTCTCTTTCACAATGGTAATGAAAACAATGGAGAAATTAAAAATATTGACTTTGTCCCTACTGATGCCACCCTGACCCGATTGAATTTTCAAGGGGGTCAGGAGGTCAAATGGAAAAAAAAATTTATTTGAGAGACTAAATGAAATTTCATGTTTTGAACTTAAAAAATTTATTACTCCCTTGGTTCCTATATAACTGACTTTTTAGAAAAAAAAATTGATTCCTAAATAATTGACGTTTTTATATTTCTAGGAGGTTTTTTCTCTTATTTTCCTAGATTACCCCTAAAACATCTCATCTTTTCAAGTGCAAAACTCCTATTTAATTTCAACCTTGACCCACCATTAATTATAAAAAAACAAAAACAGAAAAAAAGTAATTTAGACTTTACCTTGACCCATCATTACTTTCTTTAAAAAATAGACTTTGACCTCCAACGTCAGTTATATAACAACCGAAAGAGTATAATTTCTAAAGGACCAATCTCAAAATAGTCAAACACTCAACCTCTTCATCTGTTTAGCAACAAAGCAACAGAACAATAAGTACAACGTTAACAACTCCAACTCTTCAAGTCTCCACATTCAAATTCGCAGCAGAGCAAATTCAAGTGGACCAAGTTTCTAAATTCCAATCAGGGGATCACAATCTTGAAGCAATTTCAAAAAATATAGTTTAATTTTAGTTTTTTAATTTAACAAATTTAACAATTGTTTTAGGATTTTTTGTAATTGTTTATGAATTCTTCTTTTTTGTACTTTTATAAAATTAAGGCTTTTTACTCCTTAAAGAGAGAATTCCATCAAATAAAAGTTATTCAAGTATGTGTTATATTAATCTATTTTTACTTTCTTTAAATTTTATAATGTTACTTGTTACCTTGTTAGTGGTTTAATTGAGATTGTTTATTGACTATTGTTGGTGCTAATTACACTTGTTAATGGTTTAATTGAGATGAATTGTTTATTGATTGTTTAATAACTTACATTGAGTGTAATATTTTTGTAACTATTAAAAATGAGGGTATCGTGCAACAATTTCAAGTAATGAAACTGTGAGACCCCAGATTTTATGAATAAAGATTTAATTTTCTCGAAATATTTTTTTATATTATGGTGTGGATTTGATATAATGTTATAGTTGTAGGTAGTATTTACAAATTTTGCAAAAAAGCACGCAAGTTGTTATATAATATTCGATTGGTTTGGGAATATTCTTTTTGTTTAGAGAATATCCGTATGACGTCAGTCAATCATTGGTGGACCTCAAGAACGGAATTATTGTTTGGATGGAAAAACGACAAAAATACTTTATGAAAATAACGGCGGAAGTTTTACCATTAATCGTTGAAACACCCTTATGTTAAAAGTAAAGTAATATGCGTGGTTGCGATAAGAGTACACTGGTATTGATTATTGATGCTTATGTGATAAGTCACTCAGTTTTGTTGGTATTATTAATATAATAATATAGAAAAAAAATTTATATAAAATAGAATACTTTTATAAAGTTTTTCTATAAATAAAATATATTATATTTTATTATGCATAGTGTCTCGTGATAGTATTTTGAATAGTAAAATCTTTTTTATATAAAATGTAATACTTTTATAAAGTTATTCTATAAATAGAATATATTATATTCTATTATGCATAGTGTTGCATAAATGTCTCAGATAGTGTTTTGCATAGTAAAATCTTTTTTATATAAAATGTAATACTTTTATAAAGTTATCTGCTTTATTAGATAATAATTAGAATATATTATATTTTATTATGCATAGTGTTTTGCATAGTATTTGCATAGTAAAATCTTTTATAAAGTTATTCGTTTCATTAGATTATAAATAGAATATATTTTATTTTATTTAAAAGATTTTGCTTTAAATATGGACCGTCGATTAAAGTAAATCAATCTGGACTGTTCATGAGTTAGTTACTATCAAATCCATTTTTCTATAAATAAAGCTCATTCATTCATTATTTCTTTTAATTCACCTCAAACTCTAGAGATCGAGATAAACTATAGAGAGAGAAAAAAAGTGTTCTGCTACTTCACTACTTCTATATCCAGTACTCTTCTTTCTAAGGTAGGGAATATTATTTGTTATACTCATAAGGGGTATTCTTTCTTTCTTATTCATGAAGAGAACTTCTATTATTCCATTCTTTATTATTCATTGGAATAACTCAGATACGCTTAATACCCTATACTTGGTGAAATTCTTCATTATTCCATTCTTTATTATTACATTGGAATATTCTGTTACATGTGTTTTACGCCTTACTGATTCCGCCTTTTTATTATTATTACATTGGAATATCCTGCTCTGCAATGCGCTTTTACGGGACTGGTTCCGCCTTTTATTAGTATTCATTGGAATAACTTTTAATACATCTTGAAATACCCCATACATGGTGATTTACATTTGTTATTTCATTCTTTATTATTCTGTTGGAACATCCCGTCGGTGTGAATTTCACCGACTGATTCCATTAATTATTATTCTGTTAGAATAATGCATACATCTGCCAAGCATCGTGGTGATTTCTTTTCATTATTCCATTCTTTATTATACTCAACCGGTTAAAACTTTGACTTCCATACTCCATGAAATTAGTGGAATATCCTTGATATTTGCGCTTCATCCAGTATCTTTTCATGGAAATATTCTTTTAAGCATTCTTGAATTTTACTCTACAAAGTAGTATCATGTTGACAATTTGGATGTTATTAGTTCTTGGATAAATTAATTCTTGAACTTGTTTTATTGAATTCTTATATCATTGTCATCATCCTCATGCTTATATTTTGTTGAAAGTCATCTCATGGCTCAGAGTGCATAGATGGACTTGGTATGATTATGACCGAGGATTATTCGGTGTAATCATGACCGTAATGTTATAAATGATGTGAAAAAAGTCCTCATTGGCTCGTGACGTAGTGCGATGATGGATTTTTTTTGGTATGATTATGGATATGGATTCTTCTTCACGAGGGTGCAAAAGATGAATTGTTTTTATGACATGATCGGACCGATTGATGAAAATATGATTATCTTTAAATCAGTAGTCTTTGGATAATTGTAATCGTGATACTAAAGAATATCATCGGTAGTAGTGTAGGGGTGATTCGATGATGTGGATTATTTATTAAAATTTGAGTCCCAAATAAAAGTGATGAAAAACCTTTTAAATCATAAAAGATAGTAGATTTTATTCTCTGCTCGACTCTTTTAATGGATTGCTTGTTCATTTGCAGCTTAAACTTGATATTTGTTATATTGTATCGGTTTAACATCGTTTAAGGCTAATGATAATTTATTCTCGCATTATCTTAGTCATAATATTTCTTCTTGGGCTAGTTGAGCTTTCACCCTTTCTTTCACCGCACTCTTCGTAAAATGAGAATATAAATTTGGGGCGAGTTGGGGAGCGGAGTGATGGTCCTAGATGATGCATTAGTAGTCCTCACTATTACGTGATATAGTGTGATAATAATTATAACGAGGACTCCTTTTGAGTTTGTATACTCTACAGTTGACAATATTTGTATTCAAACTCATAGTTTATGTTTTGTCGTATTGTATACTTACAATTGTATTATTAAGTTGTATTTGAATTACATGCATATGTATCCTGGCGACTCAAGATGGTTGATGTATACCTAATTTTGGGGGCGTCACAGAAACCTCTAAAAATGTTATTGTAAACAATATTTGAGAATTATTTAGTTTTGTGATTTATTTTATTAAAATTTTATTCTGAAAGTTTTTTTTTTCAAATTTAACTCCACTGAACTACGAGGCTAGATTTCACCCTAAATGCGTACCATCATTATCAGCCACATACATAATCAAGGACGGAGCCATATGTATGTTGGAGGGGGCCACGACCCCCCAAGGTTTGAAATTTTTGTAAGATTCACCCCCAAAATTTGAAAATTTTATAAAACTCACTTGTACATTTGGTTTAGTTTGAAAATTTTGTAAGGCTACGATCCCCCAAGTTTTGACGAAGTTTTAAAAGACTTTTTTTTGCTATGTTTTATTATCTTTGTCAAATCAAATTCTATTACTATATTATTTTTGTTTTAGTAAAAATATGTTTTGTAATAGTGAAATTTTACTTTTTAGTGATAAATATATTTTATGATGTTAAAATTTTTTTTGGCCCCTCCAAAGAACAAATCATGACTCCGTCCCTGTACATAATTGAGCACATAACTACCACAATATCTTGAGAATAGATTAATAGATCATGTCTCTGCCCCTGTCCCTGCTGCAACCTGCATGTATTTATCACCGTTTATGGTACGTGATCAGTCTGTCTAATGAGGCCATGCCAATAGGCAGTAATTAGAGATTGATGCATGCATGGAGCTGGCAAATTAATTGGGACGCATCACGCACGGAATGAGACCCGGCTATATATATAAAGGTGAAATGTCCAAACGTTTTCTCATCAGAAAGCAGACATTGTTTTATAATACTAGCTAGCTATCTACATAACTAATATTAATGGGTTTAACCGGTAAGCGGATATGCCAAACAGGAATCAAGTCAGATGGGGATGTGTTTCATGAGCTTTTCAGTAACAAACCACACCATGTGTCAAACATTACCCCTGCTAATGTACAGGGTTGTGATTTGCATGAAGGAGAATTCGGAAAAGTTGGCTCCATCATCATCTGGAACTATTCCATCGGTAATAATATTTACTCTTAATTTCCTTTCTACTAGTATCTATGAATGTCAAATATTGTATTTAATTAATATTTTCGGGAGAAAAAAAAAACTAATAAAAATTAAGACTTTCATGTACAGATGGGAAGGCGTCGATTACAAAGGAAGAAATAGTAACCATAGACGAGGAGGATAAGTCGGTGACTTTCAAGGTGATTGAAGGACATTTGCTTGAGGAATTCAAGAGCGTTGTTTTCAGAGTTCATGTTGACACCAAGGGTGAAGACAACTTGGTGACATGGACCATCGACTATGAGAACTCAACGAGAGCGTCAAGGATCCGACGTCGTATCTAGATTTTTTTCTTACCGTCACCAGAGATATTGAGGCTCATCATCTCCCAAAGTAATTAATTAATGGTTCACCCACACCCACTGCATGCATGCATGCATGGCTGTTACGTATGTACGTAAGGATTGATCAATAAATAATACTTGTCACTTATGGTGCAGGTGGGGTGGGGTGGTTTGGTTTGGTTTGATTATGAATATTGTGTGTATGTGTGTGTTTAAATTATAATCAATGGGCTCGATATATGTACGTGTCCATCCTTTAAATAAAAGTATTGTGTTGGTTGCTTCTTATTATGGTTATTGATTTTGATATACACTAAGCAGATCCCTAAAATTAATTAATTAAGTAAAAACACCAAAAAAAATTGCTTCTTATCTAGATTTTTTTCTTAGCGTCACCAGAGATATTGAGACTCATCATCTTCCAAAGTAAATAAATTATGGTCCACCCACACCCACTGCATGCATGCATACATGGCTGTTAAGTATAACGTACGTAAGGATTGATCAATAATTAATACTACTTGTCACTTATGGTGCAAGTGGGTTAATTGGTTTGGTTTGGTTATGAATATTGTTTGTATGTGTGTGTTTAAATTATAATCAATGGGCTCGATACATGTACGTGTCCGTAACCTTTAAATAAAAGTATTGTGTGTTGGTTGCTTTCTATTATATATGGTTATTGATTTTGATATACACACTAGGCAGATCCCTAAAATTAATCAAGTAAAAACACCCAAAAAATTGTTTCGTTGTTTCTTATGTTCTGATCCTATTTTGACCATTCTATAACAGTAATTCTAAATGAGCCGCGTGAGGCTTCTCTTTATAATTTGGATTGAAATATATGGATTTTTGCATGATTTCCTCTTTATTTATATTGTAATGGCATCCGTTTGCCATGGGCTTACACTTCCTTATTGTTTGAGATGATAAAACAGAAGGCTAAAGTATGTCTGTAAGCTAGAATTCAATTATTTCGACACTGATGTATCAAATGTTCAAATTTATGTAATCTTGTTTTATAAAGAGTACGGTTATATATTGCGAAAGTTATTAATCGAAATCGTATGTGCGTGTGTGTATATATATATATATATGTAAGACTCTAACTTTTATAAATAAAGATGAATTTCTATAAATATCATTTTGAATATTATGGAGTAAATTTAATATAATGTTATAGTTGTGAGTAATATTTATAAATTTTACAAAGTACGCAAATTGTTATATAATATTCGATTGGTCGGAAAATATTCGCTTTAACAGGAGAAGAATATTCGTATAACCAAGACAATCATTGGTGGACCCATTAACGGAATTATTGTTTGATTGAGAAAACGACAAAAATATTTTATTGAAAATAACGGCGGAAGTTTTACCATTAATACTTGTTGAACTACTCGGTTGTAAAAGTACAGATGTCTGGCATGGTTGCATAAGTAGCACACTAAGATTGATTATTGATGCTTATGTGATAAGTCACTCGGTTTTGTTTTATTGGTATTATTAATGTAATAATACGTAAAAGCTTTTTATATAAAAATGTAATACTTTTATTAAGTTATTCATTTTATTAGGCTAATAGTAAAATCTTTTTATATAAAATGTAATACTTTTATAAAGTTATCTCATTTTATTAGACAATAATTAGAATATATTATATTTTATTATGCATAGTGTTTGCATAATTACTGCATAGTATTTGCATAGTGCTCAATATAGTGTTTGCATAGTAAAATCTTTTATAAAGTTATTCGTTTTATTAGATTATAAATAGAATATATTATATTTTATTTAAAAGATTTTACTTTAAATATGGACCGTCGATTAAAGTAAATCAATCTGGACCGCTTCATGAGTTAGTTACTATCGCAAATCCATTTTTCTATAAATAGAAACTCATTCCTTCATTATTTCTTACTTAATTCAATTTAAACTCTGTAGAGAAAAGTATAGAGAGAAATAAGAAAAGTATTCTTTACTTCCCTACTCTTATATTCAGGTTTCTTTTACTACGGTAAAGGGTATTATTTCTTTTGTATTCATGAAGAGAACTTCATTATTATATTCTTTATTATTCTAATCGAATAACCAAGATCTGCAGAACTACCCTATACTTGGTGACATTCTTCATTATTCCGCCTTTATTATTATTACATTGGAATATCCTCGTTGGAATATCCTCGTCTCATGCGCTTTTACTGTAGGACCGGTTCCGCCTTTATTATTATTCCGCTTGGAATATCCTCACATACAGGCGTTTTATGCCTTACCGGGTTCCGCCTTTTATTATTATTCATTGGAATATCCCATCGTAAGGCTTTTAGGCTTTTTTCAATCTATTATATTGATCAACATAATTTAACTAAAAAAATTAATAATAATTGTTTTATGTTGGGTTAGAATTGCATGATAGTTGATGTTGTGTACATGTCTTGTCCAGTGTTTTTCAAATATATGTACAATATTTTGAGCTTGATTAAAGTTTATAAATATTGAGATATTAGAGACAATTAAAATGATTGGGAAGACAATTTTCCTCTGTACCTTGACTACTCTTGCTATCTGGCTATCAAATCAATATTAATATTAATATTAATAAAATAAAATATAATTTTAATATTTGATTTGATTTTTTAAAAAGTTAGTTTAAAATATTTCTAAATTTAAAATATTTTTGTTGAGCTGGACATTTATATCACTTAATTGCTATTAATCAACTTTTACATGCACAAAGTCTAATTTTTCTTAGGGACTGTTTGTTTAACACTGAATTAAGAATAAGTCAAGATCTGAACAAATAAGCCATTAAAACTATTTATTTGAGTCTAATACTAATCTGAATGGTTCCTAACAACACTGACCGAATCAATCTAATTTTCCTACATGAATGAGTAAGTTTTTTCACTGAATGACTTGTTAGTACTTGAATGCCCTCTCACAATTATGAAATTACTTATGACACATCCTTTGTTTAACCTCCTCATGATTCAATATATGATGAAATAGGTCTCTTTTTTCTCTGAACTGAAAATCTCCATCGAGTTCGTCCTCCGGCAAATTATTTGATGTGAATTCCATACTAGACCATAAGGAATACTTCCACATCGGTTACAAATACAATTTAATGTGGGTTAATATAGGCTTTAATCTCTCCCATTAGCTAGGTAGCTAGCTTTTCAAAGTGGGTCAAAGTGGCTAAGGCTTGTATCATTGGTGCTTTCATTGAGAGCCCTACATGCAAGTCTGATAGGCACAAATAAATACATGCAAGTCTAATAGGTGCAAATGACGTCGGGTCAAATGGGCTAAGGTTTGTATCATTATTGCTGCTGAGTTCTTTCAAACATTCTTGAAAGTAAAAGGAATTATGTTTTGTGTCTATTGCCTTGAACAAGGGTCCTAATATACAACTATGATCAACGTAATTCTAGGCTAGGATAATTACAATTACAAGATATGAATTGCTACAAATTAGGAGAGTCAACTATACAAAAGATATGATCAATCAATCTAAAAGATAATTATGGAAATTATCTTAAATAAATTTATATTCTATCACACCCCCGCAGTCTTAGCGGGAGGAGGTCGGACGTTGAGACTGTTTCGAAAATCATCAAATAATACGCGCGGAGGCCCTTTGGTAAAAATATCTGCGATCTGAGAACGAGACGGGACATGAAGGACACGCACCTCTCCTTTTTGTACCTTTTCACGAACAAAGTGGATGTCCATTTCAATATGTTTAGTCTACCGATGTTGAATCGATTCCTGATAAATATATCGCACTAATATTATCACAAGAGACCAAAGTTGCCTTTTTGGATAGACAATGAAGTTCAAGAAGAAGATTCCTAATCCAACAAGACTCGAGACAACGCTAATGACACCCCGATATTCAACTTCTAAGACTAGACTTGGATATCAGTAGGTTGTCGCTTAGAAGACCAAGAAATGAGATTATCTCCGAGAACACACAATAACCCGAGGTGGACCGCCTAGTATCGTGACATCCACCCCAATCAGATCTCAGATATGACAAGATAGAGTGAATCAAGACGGATACAAGTGCAGACCATAATCAATCGTACCTTTGTACATAACGAAGAATTCGTTTCAAAGACTCCATGTGTTCAATTTTCGAGCATGCATAAATAAAGCGCACTGCTGACTCGCATAAGAAATATCCGCCTTGTGAAAGTAAGATATTGCAGAGCACCAACCAATCGATTTATAGTTAGTAGGATTATCATAAGGGGTCACCCGATTTTACACTTAGCTTCCCTTGAGTAGTACGGTGTGGGCAAGGTTTGCAAAGCGATCATACCGCCTCTCTAATATCTCTGCTGCATATTTTTGTTGAGAGAGAAAAAGGCCATTTTTGGTACGAGTGACAAAGAATACCCGTAAAATAACTCAATCGACCCCATCTTTCATAGCAAATTCTTCTGCACCGGTAAGAGAGATAAAAGAACAACGAAGAGCATCTCAAGAAGTCGTGAGTATAATGTCATCAACATACAATAAAATATATGCAATGTCACCCCACGACAATAAATGAAAAGTGAGTGATCCGATTTCATCGTGAGTAAAACCAATAAGTGGCAACAAAATCAAGAAACCGCTGATACCATGCACGGGAGCTTGCTTAAGACCATAAAGAGATTTACGTAATGCATAAACATGATCGTGACGAATGGGTCTTTAAACCCCATAGGTTGGTGCATGTAAATGCCCTCATTTAAGTTTTACATGCAAAAATGCATTCTTAACATCTAGGCGATGAATAGGCCAAGATTTGGACAATGCAATGCTAAGAATCGTCTGAATAGTTGTCGGTTTTACAACCGGCTAAATGTCTCTTCACAAATAATCTCTTCTCGTCATGCGAATTTACCATCACCTACAAGACGGGCTTTATGCCTCTCAAAAGAACCATCGATTTCTTTTTTATGACGAAAAAATCCACATCGAATTTAATTATATTCACATGAGATGGACGAGGTACTAAATCCCACGTCTTATTTTTAATTAGAGCATTATATTCATCTAACATAGCAGATTTTCAATTCGGGTCATTAAGTGCACTCACCGGGTTTCGAGGGAGAGGAGAGATTTTAGGATTTTCGGCACTTAAGGCATGGTGGTATTTTCGGTTTGGCGTGAAGATGCCATGTTGACTACGAGTAGTCATTCGTTGGGCTGATGGTTGGTAGTGAAGTGGGGGCTGCGGAGGGGGGATTGCTGGGCTTGGAGAAGAGGGTGTTCTTTGTAGGGAAAGGGCAGCCTGCAAAGGAGACATTAGAACCACAGAGACCGGGCCGAGGAAGGAGATCGAGGGAGTTGATTTTGTTGGTTTTGGGCGTCATTTTGATGCAAGTTGTGAATTTGCAAGGGAGACAAACCATCCTCTAAAAAGTTATATGTATGAGTATTTGGAGTATGGATTGTTGAAAATGAAAATTGAGTTTCATCAAAATGCACATGACGTGAAATGATAATTTTTCGAGCTGACAAATCATAACACTTGTACCCCCTATGATTGGAAGGATATCCTAAAAAGACACACGGAGTTGAAAGGGCTTGGAGTTTATTAATTTTGGTGGATGGAAAGAGTGGGAAGCATAAACACCCGAAGACCCGAAGATGAGAATAGGAAGGATTCGTTTGATAAAGAATTTAAGTAGGAGATTTGTAGCCTAAAACCTTTGTGGGAAGGATGTTGAGAAGGTAGGTAGCCATTTAGAAGCGTGGTGCCAAAAGGAGGGAGCATAGATGAATGTCAAGCAGAGTACTGGACAATATTATTTATGGATTTTATTTTCATTTTGCTTTTCCGCTTTGAGGAGAAGTGTGAGGACACCTAAAACTAATGACATGCCATCAGGTTCACAAAATTTATGAAAGGGGTTATTATCGTACTCACGACCATGATCACACCGAAATTATTTTATTTCTCTTTCAAATCGAGTTTTTATGAATGCTCGAAAAGAAAGAAAATGTTGTGAACTCCGTGATTTGTTGAAAGATGAGGAAAAGTCCACAAAAAATTAGTATAATCATCAAGAAATAATGCATAATAACGATGGCCGGATGAGCTAAGAATAGGCGACGTCCATAAATCGTTGTGAACAATATCAAAAGGCATAGTAGTGAAAGATAAAGAATCATAAAAAGGCAATTTAACAGACTTCCCAAGGGGACAAGATGAACAACGAAAATTACGGGCTTTATTACAATTAATAAAATAGTTTTTGCGAAGAGTACTAAAAATTGCATCTCCTCGGGGATGACCTGAGGCACGGAGTGCCAAATACTAGGAGAAAGGATTGCAAAAGCGAGAAGTGTTGAAGATGAAATAGCCCGATTTTTGGTGGTGAAAGGTAGAAGCTCTCCGTCTTCTCACATCTCGAAGGTTGCTCCCCGTCTGTAGGTTCTTCACAGAAAATCCAAATGGGTCAAATTCAACGGAAACCATATTATCGTTAGTAAATTTACGTACCGAAATAAGGTTTTTAAACAGGTTAGGAGCATATAAAACATTTTTGAGGTGTAATGGTGGATCTGTTTTGGTAAGGGAGGTATTACCATAACCACGAATTGGAATCATACTACCGTTACCAACAATTATTCCATTAGTTTTGCTAGCAATTAAAATAAGGCGTGAGAGTACCTGGATTAGCGGTCATGTGAGACGTGGCTCCAGTGTCCATATACCAATTTTTGTCTGGCTGGTTCAAAGAGAAAGTGTGCATTGCTTGATCAATGTTAGTGGGAGCATAAACACTTGGAGCCGGAGTTGCGGTGTAGAACAATTGAGAAGGACGAGCACCCAAGACACCCTACTGCCTTGCCGCCATTGAGGGACGGACACCCCAAGGAGCGGTGGGATAAGGACATGGTGGGGTGGCCCACGGCTGAGGGACCCACCCGCCCCAAGGTGGGAAATTCCAGGTCTGCTGCTGTTGTGGAGGCCGCATTGGTCATGATTGTCGCCACCACTACCACCATGTAATCTCTTTGGTCAAGTTGGTTGTGTCCACCGCGATTTTTGCCATTGTGCTTCCTACCCTTATTGTGTGAAAACCTGTTCTGACCCGTCTCCTATTGCTGTCCAGTATTGTTCAAATTATCAGTTTTGAAATTCATGAAAAGAGCAGAGGTCGAACCTGATTCGAGCTTGGCTCGTTCGGCCTTGGTGGTTTCATCCAGAAGCAGCATCGACCGTGCTTGAGCGAACGTCGGTAGAGGTTTCATGTTCTGAACCACCGTCACAAAACCGTCATATGCCTCGGTCAAGCCAGTGAGAAGACGCAGCACCATTCTTTGGTCAGAGACCTTGGCGCCGACATTGGCCAACTGATCGGCCAGCACCTTGAGGCGACGAGTGAACGCCTGTGCATCAGGAAAGTCACCCAAATTAGTGGTTGCAAACTCTGTCTCGAGGTGGATGGCCCGAGAAATTTTATTATCCTGGAACAATTCCGCCAAACGGTTCCAAGATCGCCACCGTGTCGCTTCGGATCAATTATAGTGTTAAGGAGATCCTCGGAGATGGTTCCATAAATCCATTGACGAACAATGTTGTCAATGCGATCCCAATGAGCCTTTTCAGCCAGAAGTGCAGTCGGAGTTGGCGCCTTATCATCAGCCGGTGGTGGCACGATGTGCTCGTAGGTGAGCGTGGCTTTAGCATGGATTGTGAATAAAGTCTTCCAATTAGTGTATTTGGAAGACTCGTAATCCAGTGTGAGGGGAATGGCTGTTTTGATGTTTGTTATGGTGGTGGCGGGATGAAACTTTTCAGCCATTGATGAAAAAGAAGAAAGAAAGAAGAAGAATAGGGAGGAGAGGTTGAAGAAGAAGAGGGAGGAGAGGTTGATTTTCTATGGCTTTGATACCATGAAAGTAAAAGGAATTATGTTTCGTGTCTATTGCCTTGAACAAGGGTCCTAATATACAACTATGATCAACGTAATTCTAGGCTAGGATAATTACAATTACAAGATATGAATTGCTACAAATTAGGAGAGTCAACTATACAAAAGATATGATCAATCAATCTAAAAGATAATTATGGAAATTGTCTTAAATAAATTTATATTCTATCAATTCTCTCAATATTTTTCCACCAAATTCAGTATTCAGAAAAAGTATAAAGTAAAATATAAAGGAAAAATCTCAGTTAACGTTTATACATATAATTGAATTTCGTGTGTTCACTTTGGTCAATAATTTAGAGTGTTATTCATACTTATAGCTTCTCTGCTATTCTGGTTTAAAAATAACTCAATGCACATACACTATAAAAAAATAGGTCATTGTCGACGGGCTTATCGCCGTCGCTGATGACACTTATTGTTCCGTCGGCAAGATGAGGTCATTGGTGACTGGCATAGGCCGTCGTCATTCCTGGTCTTGGTATGGGTCGTCAGCCTAAGCCCCCGGTTCGTCATTGCTTCGTAAGAAGAGTTTCATTACCGAGCGGTCCATTAATCGTAATTATGACACATTAATGCGACGAAACAGTATCGTCGAAATAATTTTCCTGAAAATTTAAAAAGCGGTCATTCTTTACTGGCATAAATACTTGGCCTTATGATTCTCGAATCGCCAAATCACCAATGAGTTTTTTAGAATTTTTTTTAAAAACCTGCAAACTACCCTGTTCATTTACATATACATAATTATACCTGTTATAAACTAAAGAAAAATAAAGAATTCTTCACTAACGCATATCAATAACAACAATAGTTTTTGCTATATCAACCATCATATATGTAAACAACGTAATGACTTATAGATAAAAGTCGTACGATGTAAATACAAAATTTAATCATAAACAATCAATATAATTAGATACATATACCATCAACCTAACTAGATACTAAACTCTAGTATGTACAACTAAAAAGCTATGTATAAATATACATATATAAAAGTCAAAATATAAACATAATAGGTACTACAACCCAAGATCAGGAATGCCGGTATCATCATCGCCGTCGATCCCACCGTCGGTCTCACCTCCCGTCTGACTGTCAGTTCCACCCTCTATAGTCTCATCAGCATCAGCCCGGCGGTCATCACCATCTCCACCTTGGGCATCGTTTGTGTCGCAACCTCCACCCGCAGCCTCAGTTGGTGACAAATGTTGCATTATTCAGTTTGAAGCACTTTATTCATGTTTCTCTACTAGTCTAAATTTAGCAAACTCTATGTCGGATCCAAACTACAGTTGCTTCATTGGTTTACGATGAAAATGCAATGACTCAGAGAAACTCTACAATTTCAATGACACTTTTGTCAATTAGGAAACAAGAATCTATTTTCTTTCTAAATTTTACTTAAATTTAGCAACTGACTTTGTTTCTTACATTGTTGATGATGATATAGAATTGTCCTTGAGTTTCTTTGGTTTATGTTTTCCCAAGAAAAAGGGGGCTTTTCAATTAGGATTTCTCCCTATTGGCGCACAATTAGGTGACCAAACCTCTCCTCGATAGAACTTTCTAGACATTGTCAATATTGCAAATAATAATGTGAATAACTTTGTCGTCTCAATTATTGATTTAATAATAATAAATATTATGCAGATGATATTGTGACAATAATTGAATCAATAATATGAGAGATATTATGCGGCAATTCTTTGTAGTGATAATTGAGTATAAGCGAGTGACTTCTCACGTAAAGATCAATAATCAATATCTTGTGCTACTTATGCGACCACAGCGTATTCATCGTCTTTTATCACCGGTATTTCAACAGTTTAACGTAAAACTTTCGTAGTTATTTTATAAAAGATAATTACGCTGCTTTCTAACTTCGACGATTTATTCCGTTAGGTCCACTGATGATGGTGTCGTCAATACGGATATTTCTTGAAAAAAAGAATATTCCCCGACCAAACGAATATTTTATATCAACTTGCGTACTTTGCAAAATTTTCAAATATCACCATTAACTTTAACCTTTTATCAATTTAACCATTTACTAAATAGAATAACAATTATCAAAAAATTGAATACTTTCATTTCGTAAAATTTGGGGTCTTACAATCTCCTCTCCTTATGAAATTTTGCCCTCAAAATTTACGTACCTGCTAGTTCGAAGAGATGAGAATACCTTGTTTTTCTTTTCGGATTGTACATTCCCGATTATTTCCTCTGTATCATGATTTTTCTATTGCTTATCTCCTGTATTTCAGATATCATTCTAGAATACATCTTCAAAATAAAAGTTAATTGACATATCATAATTTGTCAACTTAAGTAAGAAAATTAAGCTTAGGTAGGACACACACTAGCGAATGATATTACTCGTCTCTCCCCTCCTAGTTCTAATCCCGGATCTCCGCTAAAGACCATATCCCAAAGCTCTGATACCATTTGTGACGCCCCCAAAATAGGTCCACACAACCCATTCTGAGTCGCCAGATATCACACTACAGAAATCAAATATAAACTTCATTTATACAACTGTTGAACTGTCGTGCAGAGTACGACAACACATAAGTTGTGAGTTTTAATACAAATAGATGTAACTCTTATGGTGCCTCGTCCACAACACCTTGCAATGGTACTTTACATAAAAGTAAAGTCAATAACTGTTTTAGAAATTAAAATATTTAGAAAATGCTCAAAGAAACCTTCGTACATGAGATGTCATGCATCTAAGTTATGATAGATATCATATGACTCGAGAATTATCCTTGGTTGACCCAATAGACCCCAAAAATAAACGAGAAGATTAATATCATGTTCTTTCCAATGGTGAGTTTCTCTTGACATATAATTATCTCTATTGTCTTCAATTGAGAATTATATTTCAATCAAACTCCAAGATTATATAGGTTGTGCTCATAGATATAATCAATGAAGTGCGTATGCGCACAACCTCGTCTTATGATAACACGAAGTCAAATCGTCATTAGACATCTTGTATGTGATGTGGCAAAAACGCCTTCCAAATTTGGGTTCACCTCACCCTATTCGGTTCACCAAAATCAATCTGTTAAAATGACGTATAAAATACGACACACTTATCTATAATTCTCAATAAAATTATTTTCATACTGCTGTTTGGGAAACCTCAACAACTATAGACCATCGCTCTATTCCCTCATTACCCCCCTTTCAATCGAAGCTACACTCTTATTAAGCTTGAAAGGAATTGTGAAGCAAAAAGGGTGAAAGCAACTAACCCAAAGAAAGAGTATCATGACTACGAGATAAATAAATTATTAATAGCCTTCGTCAGTAATAAATCAGAGATTTAGAACATATGGTAGATGAAAAAACTTGTCAACCATAGTGGCAGCGGAACGAGCAATCCATTAGAAGAGCCAAATAGACCATAAAGTCTATTATCTTCTCCATGTTAAAAGTCCACCAACAATGTGTTATCCCTATAACATCAATCAACAGTTCTTGTCCATAATTATTTGAATAACTCATAATCATAATTGTGATTCTAAATTGCTCTTCGCACCCAGGACGAAGATAATTTTTATCACCTGTCTTTACCTGAAACATCAAAGATCATGGTTATACCAAATCATGTACAGTTCCTGTTTATAATCATACTAATAAATTCAACTTTGCACTACGGGCCAAAGATATTCATTAAAAGTTCATCCTTGCACTACAGGCCAAAGACATGCAACTGTATTTCAGAAAAGTCAAGTAGAGCATGATATCTACTATCTTCTACGAATTAAAAGTTTATTATCAATATTTTATCGTTGAGACTCAACTCAATAAATAATCCACATCTCCGAATTATCCATGGATTACGGTCAAAGATATTCGTTAGTATCACATCCATGAATTATCCATGCACTACGGCTAAGGATATTCATTAGTATCACGACCACGAATTATCCATGCACTACGGGCCAAGGATATTCGTGTTTTCAACAATTGTCATGATCATGCCAAGCAACAATTCATCTTTGCAGTACCCTTGGCCGAAGAGAACGCATGGTTATGATCATACCAACATATGTCTATCAATGCACTACGGACCAATGAGAACTTTTATAACCACATCATTTGTAACATTACGGTCATGATTATACTGAATAATCCCCGGTCATAATCATACCAATCAACTGTCCATCAATGCACGTAACCACATATGACTTTCATTACAATATAAGCATAAGGATGATGACAATGATATAAACATTAATCAAACGAAATCAAAGATAAATATTAAAGACTTTAAATTTATCGAGAGTTTAAAAATATCCAAATTGTCAACATGATACTGCTTTGTGGAGTAAAATTCAAGAATAATATTTATGTATCAAAAATAATTTGGACAAAAAAGAAAAATATTTTTTAGGTGAATAAGACTTAAATGAATAGTACTTGAGAATAAGACCTGAATGAATAGTTACCTCGGCATGAAAAGTGCCCCAACTACCCGAGTGAATAATATTCGAGTGAATAGTAAATCGTGAATAGTAACTCGTGAATAGTACTCCGACACGAAAAGAGCCCCGAATACCCGAAATAGTAACCGGGTGAATAGTAACCCGTAAATAGTAACTTGTGAATAGTATTTCGGCATGAAAAGATCAATAATTGTCAAGAAAGCTCAGAATAATATTTTCATGAAAAGATTCTAGATGAAGCGCAAATATCAAGGATATTCTACTAATTTCACGGAGTATAGAAGCAATACTTCAACAAAATGAGTGTAGAAGTAGGAATACGAAATGAAATAATATTACTTACATACTACAGAGTATGGAAGAAAATATTATTTCATACGAATATTGAATGAAGATAATATCTATACGAATACGAAAAATAATATCTCTTCTAAATATGAAATAAATAATACCCCTTACCTCAGAAGAAGACTGGATACTGGAATAGTGAAGTAACAAACTTCTCTTCTTATTTATCTCAATAGCTTCTCTCTTTATAACTTCTCTCTCTATAATTGTTCTTATGAGTCTTAGTGAATTGGTGAGAATGAAAGAAGAATGAGCTTCTATTTATAGGAAAACATAATTTCAATAATTTGACGTTTTGGGGCTCGAATTATTACAGTATAATACCTTCATCTTTTCCTTCATTTTTAATTTAGTCCTGCAAGTATTATCAAACTTGCACCACCTCCCCTAATAGTACATCATATGAATCAATAGTTCAGTCATGTGAATCAATAGTTCTATACATGTGAAAAAAATAGTTACAGTATAGTACCTTCATCTATACCTCCATTTTTAATTTAGTCATGCAAGTATTATCAATCTTGCACCACCTCCCCTAATAGTACATGCATGTGAATAAATAGTTATAAGCATGTGAATTAATAATAATTAATTGCTCATTTATCCGATTAATTATCCGATTGGTCAATATAACCTCCAGAAATCAATTATTATCGAAATAAATGTCGATTTTCACTAACAATAATAATCTTAACACAGTGGAAATATTAATTTCATCTTTAATCAACACGAACTTATTCATCATTACTATTGTAACTCACAATATTTAACAACCAGATCATTCCCATGAAAGAGGGGGCTTTCCGATAAGGATTTCTCCCTATTAAGCCAATTAATTAGGTGACCAAACCTCTCCTCGATGAACTTTCTAGACATTGTCAATATTGCAAATAATAATATGAATAACTTTGTCGTCTCAATTATTGATTTAATAATAATAAATATTATGCGAGATGATCTTATGATGATAATTGAATCAATAATATGAGAGATATTATGTAGCAATTACCATCGTAGCAATAATTGAGTATAACCGGTGACTTCTCACATAAACATCAATAATCAATACCGGTGTCTACTTATGCAACCACGCGTATTATTGTTCTTTTTACCACCGGGTATTTCAACAGTTTAACTGGTAAAACTTTTCATAGTTAGTTTTATAAAAGATAATTACGCCGCTTTCTAACTCCGACGCTTATTCCGTTATGGGTCCACTGAATGATGGTGTCGTGCATTGCGGATATTCCCCGACAAAAAGAATATTCCCACCAAACGAATATTTTATATCAACTTTCTTACTTTGTAAAATTTTCAAATATCACCATTAACTTTAACTTTTATCAATTTAACCATTTACTAAATAGAATAACAATTATCAGAAAATTGAATACTTTCATTTCGTAAAATTCGGGGTCTAATTACATCTTGGTTAAGCCAAGAGCTTGACCACTTGGCCCTAATTCTAGACCATACTACAAGGTATTTTAATCAAGGTTTAGGTTTCTTGTTCATGCCCATTAAGCCTCCCAAAATAGGGCTCAAACTTAGCCATTTTCTTACTTTTTTACAAAATTGATTTTGTACTTTTTTCAAAATTTTCTAGTTTTGGCCACTAGGATAGTCTAGGCATGTGTATTTAAGTTACTTAAGGTTACTTTTAGCATCACCACACTTTATTAATCATCTAGCCTATTTTGACTTATCAAAACTCCCTTTAGGCTTGAAAAAGAGGGCTTAACTTGATTTTCTTGCTAGCTTTAGTAATGGTCATGATTTGGAACTGTTATAATCAGGTATTAGGAACTTTATATGAGTTCATTACACCCCCTTAACTTCAGGTGCTAACAATTACCCAAAACATCCACTATTTGTCTTAAATGTGATTTTTGTCAAGATCAACACTTAAAACAGTTTGGACTTGGTTTCCTTAGCTTGTGTAGCTTACTTAGGTTATATTTTAGCTATTGAAAGTTGTCTATATAGTCCAGATATGGTAGTTCTTCATTTAGGTGCTAGTTGTATTTTAAAGCTTATTTTCATGTATTTTTAGGAATGACTTTGCACAAGAGTTAAATGCTTTTTAGGTCACTCTACTTTAGGTAATGGGTCACTGAACTCTTTTTTGTTATAGTCAACTCACTGAACTTGTATTTACTAACAAAACGTTAGAAAATCCACTAAGTCTGTTGACTTTTAACGGAAATGTCCACATCAGCAGCTGAGTTGGAAAAAAAAAAGCTTATGTGTCAATAATATTCCTACGTGGCATTTATTATGTGGATCTAAAAGGAAAATCTATACCAAAATAAATTTTTATGTAATTCTTTACAAATAATAATATAAATTAGAAAAGTTTTTCAAAAAAATAAGAAAATAAATAAAAAATATATTTAAATATTTTTGTAATTAATATCAAATGAATTTTTGTTTAATTATTTACAAATATAATAATATAAATTAGAAAAGTTAGTCAAAAAACAAAAAAATAAATGAAAAATATATTTAATTATTTTTTAATTAATATCAAATAATTTTTTATTTAATTCTTTACAAATATAATAATATAAATTAAAAATTTTTGCCAAAAATAAGAAAATAAATGAAATATATATTTAATTATTTATATATTATTTAATCGGCTATCTCCATTCTACAGAATATTCAAAAGCTAATCGGCTATCTCCATTTAATGGCTTAAATGAACATTAATATATATTCCGATTAAATAAATATTAATCTCCATTTAATGGCTTAAAGGTAGCTAATCGGCTATCTCTCTCTCTCTCTCTCTCTCTCTCTCTCTCTATATATATATATATATATATATATATATTCTGTAGATTAAATATATATTCTGTATTTAAATATATATATTTCGATTAAAGAATTTATTTGTAAAGAATTAAATATATATTCCGATTTAATCGGCTATCTCCATTTAATGGCTTAAATGAACATTAATATATATTCTGATTAAATATATATTCTGTAGATTAAATATTGACATTTTAAAATAGCCGATTAGCTAACTTTAAGCCATTAAATAAATTTTTATTTAATTCTTTACAAATATATATTATGTAGATTAAATACAGATTAAATATATATTCTGTAGAATGGAGATAGCCGATTAAATGATATATAATTAATTAAAAATATATTTAATTTTTTTTCTTATTTTTGACAAAAATTTTTAATTTATATTATTATATTTGTAAAGAATTAAATAAAATTTATTTGATATTAATTAAAAAAATAATTAAATATATTTTCATTTATTTTTTTTGTTTTTTTGACTAAATTTTCTAATTTATATTATTATATTTGTAAATAATTAAACAAAAATTCATTTGATATTAATTACAAAAATATTTAAATATATTTTTATTTATTTTCTTATTTTTTGAATTTTTTTCTAATTTATATTATTATTTGTAAAGAATTACATAAAAATTTATTTTTGTATAGATTTTCCTTTTAGATCCACATAATAAATGCCACGTGGGATAATTATTGACACAAGCTTTTTTTTTTCCAACTCAGCTGCTGATGTGGACATTTCCTTTAAAAGTCAACAGACTTAATGGATTTTCTAACGTTTTGTTAGTAAATACAAGTTTAAATGAAATGACTTTGTAAGAAAAAAAAAGGTTCAAGAACTCATTTGTAAGCTCTAATTAAAAGTAGAGTAACCTAAAAAACATTTAACCCCTTTGCACAATACACCTTGTAGACCTTAACTAACTTAGGGAACAACTTTTAAATGATATTTATAGACAATGTATGTATTACTCACTGTTTAACAATATCAGTCCCACAAATTGACCATAACAATTCATACTATGCATTTTTGGCATGATATAGCACTAACTCCACGTAACAGTCCTAAGACTTCACAATAAGCATTATCATATTATATATTGAATATATGTATTATAATCATGCTTAGAACACATAAGTATGCAAGGTTTATACTCTTTATTCAAAACAGTTTTCTTGTTGGTTACATGTATACATAACAGTCATTTTCTTGTCTTTCTACGCCAACAGCCAAGCTTGGCTTGGTGTGGCTTTGCTTGGCCTCACGGCCCCCATTTGAACCTGACTTTACCCCAACAACCCCTTAATAGGCTTTAAGGGTTCAACCTAGTTTAATTAGGAGTTAGAAATCAAGTTTTTATGGTTCAACTTTTGTGCTATGCCATGAAGCTAAAGTTATCCTACTAACACTGCTGTAGCAGTTGTTAGTTGCCACAGTTGCTGTCAGTGGGCAGCAGCTCTTGCCTTAGAATTTGTTGCACTTTATTTCCTCCTTCTTGACCCTTTTTTGCACTAAGTCTTGGGTATTACATGACTAGTAGTTATTCTTATTGCAGGGAAGTACTACTTCAGCAAACTTTGTAGTCTACTTGTGCTAAACTAGAGCTCAAGGAAGCCCCAACTGTTGCACATGACTGTTGCTACGTGGGAAGCAGCTATACCACTATACCATCTTTGGCTTTGAGTTTTAAATTTCCTTATATACCTTTAAACTCTTTGTTTATCAATATGTGTAAGATGTTCAGTCATCCCAACCTTGAGTTTTGCCTAATAACTGACTTTTATTTAAAACAGTCCACTTGGGACTTTTGTCGAGCACATGGTGTGCACAGTGTGTCATAGCTATTTGATTACTCTACCACTCCATTAAGTCACCTTATAACACCACAGCCAACCTATCTCCTTGTGCCTAAGCCAAGCAATATCAGCAACTAACTTAACAAGAGTTGGGGCATGATAGTCATCATAGCAACAACCAAAGCATAGCAGTCACTTGAGTCTACAGCAGTAACATAGTACAAAAAGAAAAACAGTCCTTCAAGCTCTTAACACAAGTGTTATAACATCATTTACTTGCTATATAATATATATTCATGCTTTAAAGAGCCTATATACAAGGCTTCTTGCTTTAGTTCAAAACAGCCCCTCATAGGCTTCAAATTTATACAAGGAAGCATGATTTAACAAAAATCTAGGTACCGAAGTAACATGATTAGGCAACATGGAAACAAGGACTGATTTCTTACCTAATAAACATATTAGAAGTAAGGTATGATTATCTTAATAGAACTTCCAATAACAGTCACAAAGACTGACTTTTGTTTATTGAAAACTAACATACTTAAACTTCACAAGTATTAGCATTAGTGGGTTGGAATTATAGACATCCTTTTATAGCATAAGAACAGATAAAAAGGCAAAATATATCATTCAAAACGAACTTCTTAGGACAGCCCCTTTATGTTACCTTAGGTTTGTTTTATCAAAACATAATCTTTAATACTAACCAACTTATCACCATATGCCTATGCAACCCTTTTTGCATGTTTAATACATTAATATTAATATGTGATTTAATTGATATCCTCTTTGACTCTAAATCACAGTTAGCATACAAAGCTACTAAATCAGTCCTTAGCTTGGCAATTTATCAAACAGGTGGAGTACAGTCCATATATATACATATAATACATAATTTCTTAGCTTATTGTCCCCAGCCTTATAGCTTAAACAATAACAAGTATAAGACAATACATAACAGCTCCAATCACAGCAGTTCACATAGCATTGAAACAGTCATCATATTATACTAATTCAATATAATATCCATACATGTTCCCTAGTCCCTAACAGTCCAGTTGCTATCATTAGAGAAACAGGAACGAATGGAAAAAGGGGTTGAATTGGCTTACCTTTGCTTGACTCTTAGAGGCCAAATGCTCTGCTAATCAATCTGTCTTGCTTTATACTAGTCGTAGCTCTCTATATCACACTTGTTCTGTCCATTGCTTGACTGAACGGTTTTACTACTTAGAGAGTTGGTTATATGCATATTTTCCCCCTTCCCAGTCGGTCCTATGGCCACTACTTGGCCTCTACACAGCCACCCTACTAAGCTGCAACAATCATTCCTAGTCTAGTTTGTTTGGCCCCTATGGAATCTGTCAAAGCCATAACTACTCTATTTCCTCTTATCCTCTGCCACTCTACCCCAACTGCTATCTGAATACTTCCTAACCAGGAACTAACTAAACTAATCCTAACTGCTGAACTGTTTCACAAATTCTGCTCTCAACCTCCCAATTTGGGCTGCTGAATATAGCTAAGGAAGGCTGGCTTTAGATTGTTACTTGGGCCTAGTAATTGAATAAGGAGAATGGACTGAGATGCTTTTAGTCTGTTGGGCTAGCAAAATATAGTTAGCACAAATATTATTATTAAAATAATGGTTCCATGTAATTTAATTAGCTACTCATCATTTTCCTTTAATAATTGTCTCTACAATTTACTTACATATAATAAATATATAATACCAATATATTTATTAAGCATAAATATCACATATTGCATAGTTCATACTCACTTATGCAATATAATATCATACAACATATTATCTAATAAGAATTTTATTTATTTAATTCTTATTTTAATATTACCTAAAAATTTGGGTTATCACAGAACCTGTTATGTTCAGGCCAAAATGAGCATGTTTGAGAATGTATAGAGATTTATAATTTAATTTATCCAATTTCAAGAATGTTCAAATTGTCAACATGATAACCAATTGTGGAGTAAAATTCAAGAATGATATTTAAGATTTATATTTCAAAGATAATTTGGACAAAGAAAAAAAAACTAAATTTCGTCGTGAATAGTACCCCGACATGAATAGTACTCTGGCATGAATAAAACCCCGAATGAATAGTACTCTGGTATTAATAGTACCACGGATGAAAAAGTACCCTGACACGAAAATATGAAAATTTAATAAGGAAGTTCAGACAAATATACAAGTGAAATGATATTAGATAAAGCGCAAATCTCAAGAAATTTCTAATCATTTCAGGGATTATTGAAACAATACTTATCAAAGTAAGTGTAGATTTATGAATATGAAACGAAATAATATTATTTACATACTATAGAGTATGGAAGAAAATAATATTCCTTACGAATATTGAACAAAAATAATATCCCTTACCTTAGTAGGAGACTAGATTTGACTAGTATATCGGAGATATTCTTGAGAAAAACTTGCACTATTAGCTACGCTCAAAGTATTCTTATACTAGAAAGAAATTCACACAATATTATAGAAGAAGAATTTTCTAATTCTGGTGTGATTTTCATTTCTTAACTAAGCAACCTATTTATAGGAGAATGGCAGGACACTATTTTAAAATAATCACGGACGCACAATAAAAATTTTCAGACGAAGTTCACGGGTTTTAACTTATCAGTATTCTCTTTTGAAATCTTTGGTCAATAAGGAAACACTATCAGTATACCAATTTGGAGACATTGTCCAATGAGGGGGCACCCTAATTCACAAGTTACTAAATAGGAATTGTATCATTGAAAAGTTTGGCCAATAAGGTCCATTCTTTGAAAAATAATTTCATAACCTGCCAAATCAAAATAAAAACAAATAACCTCATTTGAAGGTAATTGAGGGCATACGAAAGAATTATGTATCCTCGAAAAAACTAAATGAACAAACAACAATTAGAAGGTAATTGGGGGGCCACTCCTCCGTAAATTAATTCGCATCTTCCAAAATCAAATAGAACAAATACCTATTTAAAAAGATAATTGAACAAACATCTTCCACTCATAAATTAGTATTCTTATCTTACTGTAAGACCCCAACTTATTATAAATGAAATTGAATTTCTCTATTTTTTATTTTGAAATAGTAAGGGTTGATTTGATTAATGTGGTTAGTTATGGGTAAAATGCGCGAATATTTTTAAAATAAACAGGTGGTTATAAAATATTTATTGTTGTCGGGGAATATTCATTTGGTCGTGGAATATTCTTCGTTGTTGGGGAATATTCGTATTTATGCAACAAGCCTCTTTTATGGGCCCCATAACTGAAAGCGATTGGATGAAGAAAACGACAAGTATAAGTTGTTTACAAATAACTACAGTTATTCATCAAGTATCTTTGTTGGAATACCCTTGGTTAAAACACGATGTCTACGTTGTTGCCTGCGATGAAGAAGACACCAGATTGCACCAATTATTGATTCTTACGTAAGAAGACACTACTTAATAATGGTTACGATAATTATTTCAAAGATTTTATTTTATTGATTCAATAATTCTTTGCGTTGATATTTTATATTACCGTTGTTTCAATAATTGTCACTACACAATATTTTCCATTATCGAGCAATAATTCATATTATCCGAATAATATTATTAGATAACATTATTGGCAATGTCTAGAAAGTTCTGCTTCCAAGGAGAGGTTTGGTCACCTAATTGCGGCGCCAAGAAGTGGAGAAATCCTTATCGAAAGCCCCTCTTTCCCGGAACCTGCTCGGTTGTCGATGATTGTGATTCTGTAATATTATTTGTGAATAATTAATTATTGATTTATATGATGAGAAAAATATTCATTTTATGTGGATATAGATGGAGAATTTTTTTTAAAGTGACAATTGTTGAAAATCGATATTTTATCTTTTCTGATAAAATAATATTTTATTATATTATTATAATATAATAATGGTGATAGTTTTATAATGAATGCGGTATATATGAGTAAATGAGAAGGAGGAGTATTTTTGTTGCAATAAATACTAAAAACATGTTAAACATGTTGGTGGACCCATTTCTTGACTGAAAATTGATTATAGCCTGTAAAATCGCCCGTTTAAGAATTTCGGTCAATTTTTGTTTGGAATTTGGAAAAACTTTCTTCTGTAAAGTTGTAGAGAATTGAATTTTCTATAAAAATTCGCGAGATTCGAATTGTTTGATAAAAGGGCTATTTATTATGAATTATTGAAGTTCCGAAATTCCTGAATAATTGATTTTTGGAAGTTTTAAATATTTATAATTAGAAAAACGTTTTTTTTTTTTTTTGGCTACACTAACATGTGCAAAGTGCTGAAGTTCGAGAGTCCGTGTATGGCGGGAAATTTAATTAATAATATTAATATTTTATTAAATTTTCTACTTTGGTGTTCTAAGCATTTTCCTATAAATAGGGTCTTAGGTTAGAATTG
Source organism: Panax ginseng (assembly GCA_020205605.1). Taxonomy (NCBI): domain Eukaryota; kingdom Viridiplantae; phylum Streptophyta; class Magnoliopsida; order Apiales; family Araliaceae; genus Panax; species Panax ginseng. The sequence continues at coordinate 14,786,676 of CM035138.1, read as the reverse complement.
AAAATCACACCGTAAACTAAAGATTTCTCTCTCTTTCTCTCTATAATATCGAGCGTATTTTGTGAGTATTCTAGTACTTTGAGTATTGCTATACGGTGCAAGTTCTTTCAGCACTATATCAAGTATTCCAGTTAGAAGTACTATTCTTTCTGAAGTAAGGGATGTTATTTCTTCGTAGTGATATTATTTCTTCAATATCATTATGCCGAAATATTAGTTGGAACTTTTTATCAAATTTGGAACTTTTTCATGTCGGGATTACTATTCATGAGTTACTATTCACGAGTTACTATTCACGAGTACTATTCACGAAGCATGATGATTTTTTGTAAAATTTCTATCTTTTAGTGTTTGAGTTACTTATTCACGATACTAAGACTATTCATGAATACTATGACACTATTCAATAAAAAATAAAATTTTCTTCTTTTTGTCCAAAATATCTATTCGGATACTAGCTTTGATTGTATCCATGTTTTGATCTTCTTGAATTTTACTCCACTATGATTTATTTATGAGGTATTTTTGGACATGGAATAGTTTAAATACTTAATCCTTAATATTTATTCTTTTGTTTCACCGGATTCGCTTTTCTTTAAAATATTTTTCATCATCCTCACTCCTAAATGATGATATAACCAATATCTTTGGCACCGTAGCAAAAGATGAATGATTTCGATGAATATTTTTGGCCGAGAAGGTGCAAAGATGAACAGTGTTTAGATGAACATGACCAATCGATGAATATCTTTGGCACAGAGTGCAAAGATGAATATTTGATTCCGTATATATATTGATTGATGTTACGAGAGATAAAAGATAGACGATGAACTTTTATATTCATATATAGAAGATAGTAGATTTCATTCTCTACTTAACTCTTCTAATGAATTATTATTTCATTATGCGAATATTGATTTAAAACTTGTTGTCTATTGTATTCTATTAGATTTTTCCTTGTTGAAGACTAACGATAATTTGTTTTATATTATCTTAGTCATAATGTTCTTTATTGGGCTAGTTGAGCTCACCCTTTTCCTTGTTGTTCCATTTTTCTTCTCAGGAGGTGAGAATGTAGCGAGTACTAGTCGGGGTATGGAATGATGGTTCTAGAAGTTATTTTAGTAGTCCTCACTATTTTTATAAAATAATGTATCAATAATTGAAATGAGGACTTTTTTAAGTGTGGATATTGTCTAGATGACAATATTTGTATTTAAACTCATAGTTTTTATGTTGTATTAATAAAGTTGTAGTTGTTTTACATGCCATGTATTTTGACGACTCGTAATGGGTGTTGTATACTGCTTTTGGGGGCGCCATAGTTGGTATCGTAGCTTAGGGATATGGTCTCTCAAGGAGATCGGGAATAGTACTTAGAGGGGAGAGACAGGTAATCCTTCGCTAGTGTGTCATACCAAAGCTTATTTGTTGGTCAGTTGAAGCATATGGTTAATATGTGATGTGATATGTTAAATTGTTTAATTAACCCTTGTTTTATTGCAGTATTTAAGAATGGCAGCTGAGAATATTAACGGTGAAGTTAATGAGACCGTGGAAACACCTTTAATCACCACTCAGGGGAACGTACAACAGGAAGACAATATTCTTCCTATAAACAACACCACCGGAAAGCGCATCGATGAACGAACGACGGATGTTTAGGAGCTTTTTGCGAGCTCATGGAAAATCAGACGAGGGAGACTCGTACACAAAATACGGGTGAAAATGCTAGCAATGCGCGGCTTGTCAGATCCAAGCAGTTAAAAGAGTTGGGACCACCAGAATTTAAGGGAAAGCCGTATCCGATCATGGCAGAAATGTGGGTCAAGCAAATTACCAAGATATTTGATGTCTTGAGATGCACGGAGGAACAGAAGGTTCCATTCGCCACCTTTATGTTCATGGTGAAAGCGACTCATCGTGGGAGTCTGCAGGAAGATACCCACCACAAATTACCAAGACTCAAAGCATGTCTTGGGAAACATTTCAGAAACATTTCAACGAAAAATACTTTCCTGAAAGTATTCGCCATATAAAGGAGGTAGAGTTTATTAGACTAGAACAAAACAACATGATTGTCCCAACACGAGGCGTAAGTTCGCAGAGTTATCCAGTTTGTACCTCATTTGGTAGAGAATGAGGAACGAATGACGAGGATGTTTCGAGAGGTTTAAACCCGAGATTTGGCAATATCTTATCTCTCATAAATTTGCTTTATATTCGAGATGTTGTCAATGTGGCTCAATTATTAGAGCGAGATAAAGCAAGTACGTTCAACCAAGGGACCGCAACTGTGGTCATACAAATGTGCGGCGATCATCTGGAGCAATGAAAACCAACAGGAGAAAAACATTCTACAAAAGCGGTAACCACTCCGGTGGTAATCGTGGCCATGAAAATAGAAGAAGTGAGTCGGGGAGATTTTAAAAAGGAGATTCAACAATGACATCGCTGAAGACGCCAAAGACCAAAGAAGAATCGGTTTTAAGAGAGGAGAATGACCACCGGTCGTATGCTATAAATGTGGAAAAGAGGAACATATCAGCCCAAACTATCCACAACAGTTCAAGGTATGCTATAATTGTGGAAAGGAAGGACATATCGCTCAAGATTGCACTGTAGCGAAACCAAGTCCGGCGGGGATGGTGACTCAAAAGGCTGTCCTAGAAAAGTCAAAGTCAACGGTTCCTAGAAGAGCGTTTGTCGTGACTGGTCAACATGCGTGGAACCCAAATGAGGTGATCACGGGTAAGCTAATCATAAATTCATGCGAAGTTTATACCTTATTAGATATCGGTTCTACCCATTCTTTTATCTCTCCTACTTGTACTCAACGTTTAAACTTGACTCCGGAGAAATTAGACTTTGACCTATCTGTGGAAACTCCGTTAGGAGAAACTTTCATCACATCCACTGTTTATAAATCTTGTTTGATCCAAGTTGGCACCATCACCTTACCTGTTGACCTTATCTCTTTAAAGATACTTGCATTTGACGTGATTTTAGGGATTGATTGGTTAACCACTCATCATGCCAAAATTGATTGTTTTCGTAAGGTTGTTAGTTTTTATATTCCTAACCAACCTGTTGTTCGAATTCAAGCAACTAGACCACTAAAATCAATCACGGTTATATCAAGTCATAAAGTTATTCGTTTATTAAAAAACGGATGTCAAGCTTTCTTAGCCCATGTCACAGACTTGAACAAAAACACATCAGATTTGAATAATATTTCTGTTGTTAGTGAATTTCTTGATGTATTTCCTGAAGAACTTCCCGGTCTACCCTCAGAACGTGAAGTTAAATTCTTTATTGATCTTGAACCTGGTACAAAGCTCATTTCTAAAACCCCATATCGAATGGCTCCTATTGAACTTCGTGGAGTTAAAGGTCCAACTACGGAGTTGTTGGACATCGCTTTCATCTGGCCCCAAGACATCTCCTCGGGGTGCTCCTGCTTTTATTTGTAAAGAAGAAAGACGGAAGTATGCGACTTTGTATTGAATATCGAGAATTGAACCTTGTCACCATCTAGAATAGGTATCCGCTACCTCGTATTGATGACCTGTTGACCGCCATGAGGAGCGCAATTCTTTTCAAAGATCGATCTTCGCTCGGATATCATCACCGAAGGTTAAAACCGAGGATATTCCAAAGACCTTTTCGTAACTTCCTGTATGGGCATTATGAATTCCTAGTCATGTCTTTTGATTGACTAATGCTCCTGCGCGGCTTTTATGGATATGATGAATCGAGTATTCAAGGATTATTTGGATCAGTTCGTTGTTGTCTTTATTGATGACATCCTCATATATTCCAAAAGCCGTGAAGATCATGAACGCCATTTGAAGCTGGTACTGCAAAGGCTTCGTGATAACAAGCTATATGCTAAGTTGAAGAAATACGAGTTCTGGCTTAAGGAAGTAGCATTCCTAGGGCACATGGTGTCAAAATATGGAGTATCTGTTGACCCGACGAAGATTGAAGCAATACAAAGTTGGGAGCAACCAAAGACGGTGATCAAGTATGTAGCTTTCCGGCTTAGTCAAGTTATTATCGGAGATTCGTGGAAGGGTTTTCTCGAATCGCTACCCCGTTAACTCAGCTGACTCGGAAGGATATCAAATTCTTATGGAGCGAGGAATGCGAGAAGAGTTTCCAAGAGCTCAAGAGAAGACTCATTTCGCACTGCTCGACAATATCATCCGGTTCTTGGATGGATTTGTTATCTACAAATGATGCTTCGCAAAAGGGTTAGGATGTGTTCTCATGCAACGTAGGAAAGTCATAGCCTATGCCTCGCGACAACTTAAAGAATATGAGAGGAATTATCCTACTCATGATCTAGAGTTAGCGCAACGATGTTTTCAAGCTAAAGATCCGGAGGCACTATCTCAGATGGGGAGAAAGTGGAGATATATTCAGACCATAAAAGCCTCAAATATTTCTTCACTCAAAAAGAACTCAATATGCGGCAACGACGTTGGCTCGAGTTGTTGAAAGACTACGACCATACTATTCAATACCATCTTGGAAAAGTGAACGTGGTAGCTGACGCGTTGAGTAGAAGATCATATGCGGGAACGAGCGCGATGTTGTTAAAACAAAGGCCTATGTTATGTGATTTACAAAAGACGAAGATAGAATTCAAGACTCCGGGGACCCATGCAATGATGTCAAGTATACGTATAGAACCAACTTTAATCGAAAAAATTAAAGTTGCTCAAGCCACAAACCCAGAACTGATGCGTATGAAGAAGAAAGTGCAAGAAGGTGCTATTCCAAAAGCAAGAATCGATGAAGAAGGAATACTTCGAGTCCACTCCAGACTTTGTGTTCCTAACGATTTTGATTTGAAGTACAAGATCTGATGGAGGCACATAATACACCGTTTACAATCCATCCTGGAAGTACCAAAATGTATCATGATCTTCGACATACATTTTGGTGGAATAATATGAAGAGAGAGATTGCAAAGTTTATCTCGAGATGTTTAATTTGTCAACGTGTAAAGGCGGAGCATCAAGTACCAAAGGGTTCATTGCAACCACTTGAGATTCCGAAATGGAAGTGGGAACACATTACTATGGATTTCGTTATGGGTCTTCCCAAGGTTTCTCAAGGCATTGATGCGATTTGGGTTATTGTTGATAGATTAACCAAGTCTGCCCATTTCTTGCCGATACGGGAGACTTATTCCCTTGAACGTCTTGCTCGTATGTACGTAGATGAGATTATGAGATTGCATGGCATGCCAGTATCCATAGTTTCAGATCGTGACCCAAGATTCACTTCAAGATTTTGGGTTAGCTTGCAAAAAGCTATGGGCACGGATTTACTTGCTTGCTCATTTAAGATACCATCCTCAAACGGACGGACAATCAGAGAGGACTATTCAAACTCTTGAAGATCTATTAAGACTCTGTGTCCTAGACTTCAAAGGGGATAAGTATTTACCATTGGTGGAATTTTCCTACAACAACAGTTATCAGGCAAGTATAGGTGTGGCTCCATTTGAAGCATTGTATGGACGAAAGTGTCGCTCTCCAATATGCTGGGATGAGGTGGGAGAAGAAACGTTGTTGGGACCAGAGTTGGTACGAATGACTACAGAAAAGATCCAAACGATTCGATAACGTATACAAACGGCACAGGATCGACAAAAGAGTTATGCGGATCTGCATCGAAAGGACGTGGAGTTTAGTATTGGGATCATGTATTGTTGCGTATAGCTCCATGGAAGGGAGTTACAAGATTCGGGAATAGAGGAAAGCTCAATCCATGATTTATTGGTCCATTTCAGATTCTTGACCGAGTAGGAAATGTGGCCTATAGACTCGCGTTACCTCCAAGCATGTCTCGTGTTCATAACGTTTTTCACATATTTGTGCTTCGTAAATATGTGAAGGACCCAAACCACATTATTGAATTAGAACCGGACGAGATAGTCGAAGACTTAACGTACGAAGAGGTACCTGTCAAAATCTTGGATAGGAAAGAGCATGTCCCTACGACAAAGGTCATACCACAAGTCAAAGTTTTGTGGAGGAACCATGCTATAGAGGAAATGACCTGGGAGTTGGAAACGGAAATGAAAGCGAGGTATCCTCACCTTTTCAAAACACCAGGTACGTACGTCAATTTCGAGGACAAAATTTCATAAGGAGGGGAGGTTGTAAGACCCCAACTTATTATAAATGAAATTGAATTTCTCTATTTTTTATTTTGAAATAGTAAGGGTTGATTTGATTAATGTGGTTAGTTATGGGTAAAATGCGCGAATATTTTTAAAATAAACAGGTGGTTATAAATATTCATTGTTGTCGGGGAATATTCGTTTGGTCGTGGAATATTCTTGCTGTTGGGGAATATTCGTACGATGGCGCAGTCTTTTGTGGGCCCCATAACGGAAAGCGATTGGATGAAGAAAATGACAAGTATAAGTTGTTTACAAATAACGGCGTAGTTGTTACCGTTAATACTTTTGGAATACCCGGTGGTTAAAACACAAGAATACGCTATTGTTGCCAAAGAAGACATACCAGATTGCACCAATTATTGATTCTTACGTAGAAGACACTACTTAATAATGGTTACGATAATTACTGCTCAAATATTTTATTTTATTGATTCAATAATTGCCATATTGATATTTTATATTACCGTTGTTTCAATAATTGTCACTACACAATATTTTCCATTATCGAGCAATAATTCATATTATCCTAATAATATTATTAGATAACATTATTGGCAATGTCTAGAAAGTTACGCTCAGGAGAGGTTTGGTCACCTAATCATTGGCCAAAGAAGAGAGAAATCCTTATTGAAAGCCCCTCTTTCCTCGAACCCGCACTGGTTGTCGATGATGTGATTCTCATAATATTATTTGTGAATAATTAATTATTGATTTATAGAATCTTCAAGTTCGAAATTCCGTATGCGTAGAAAATTTAATTAATAATATTAATATTTTATTAAATTTTCTATTTTGGTGTTCTAAGCATTTTCCTATAAATAGGATGCTTAGGTTAGAATTGAAAATCACACCGTAAACTAAAGATTTCTCTCTTCTCTATAATATCGAAATGATTTTGTGAGTATTCTAGTACTTTGAGTATTGCTATACTGTGCAAGTTCTTTCAAAGACTATATCAAGTATTCCAAATCGAAGTACTATTCTTTCTCAAGTAAGGGATGTTATTTCTTCAGAAGATATTATTTCTTCAATATCATTATGCCAAATATTAGTTGGAACTTTTATCAAATTTGGAACTTTTTCATGCTCTAAGTTACTTATTCATGAGTTACTATTTATGAGTTACTATTCACGAGTTACTATTTACGAGTACTATTCACGAAGCATGATGATTTTTTGGTGAAATTTCTATCTTTTAGTGTTTGAGTTACTATTCACGATATCGGCACTATTCAATTTAAAAAATAAAATTTTCTTCTTTTTGTCCAAAATATCTATTCGGATACTAGCTTTGATTGTATCCATGTTTTGATCATTCTTGAATTTTACTCCACTATGATTATTTATGAGGTATTTTTGGACATGGAATAAATTAAATACTGAATCCTTAATATTTATTCTTTTGTTTCAATCGGATTCGCTTTTCTTTAAAATATTTTTCATCATCCTCAATTCTAAATGATGATATAACCGAATATCTTTGGCTTCAGTAGTGCAAGATGAATGATTTACGATGAATATCTTTGGCCAAGTGCAAAGATGAACAAGTGTTTAGATGAACATGACCAACTAATGAATATCTTTGGCCTGTAGTGCAAAGATGAATATTTGATTCCAGATATATATTGATTGATGTTACAGAGATAAAAGATAGACGATGAACTTTTATATTCATATATAGAAGATAGTAGATTTCATTCTCTACTTAACTCTTCTAATGAATTATTATTTCCGCTGCGAATATTGATTTAAAACTTGTTGTCTATTGTATTCTGTTAGATTTTTCCCTGTTGAAGACTAACGATAATTTGTTTTATATTATCTTAGTCATAATGTTCTTTACTGGGCTAGTTGAGCTCACCCTTTTCCTTGTTGTTCCATTTTTCTTCTCAGGAGGCGAGAATGTAGCGAGTACTAGTCGGGGTATGGAATGATGGTTCTAGAAGTTATTTTAGTAGTCCTCACTATTTTTGTAAAATAATGTATCAATAATTGAAATGAGGACTTATTTGAGTGTGGATATTGTCTAGATGACAATATTTGTATTTAAACTCATAGTTTTTATGTTGTATTAATAAAGTTGTAGTTGTTTCTGTACCATGTATTTTGACGACTCAGAATGGGTGTTGTATACTTGTTTTAGGGGCGTCACATCAACACAATCTTTTAACAATTATTCATCATTAATATTATAACTCACAATATTAACAACCAGATTGTTCCCAGAAAAGAGGGTGCTTTCTGATAAGAATTTCTCCTTATTGGTGCGCAATTAAATAATCTAACTATTTTCCTCGATAGAACTTTCTAGACATTGTCAATAATGAAAATAATAATATGAATTACTGTGTCGTGTCAATTATTGATTTAATAATATAAAATATTATACAGATGTTACTGTAACAATTATTGAATCAATTGTAAAATCCCAAATTTTACGAATAAAGATTTAATTTTCTCGAAATATTTTTATATATTTTTTTGAATATTATGGTGTGAATTTGAGATAATATTATAGTTGTGGGTAGTATTTATAAATTTTGCAAAGTATGCAAGTTGTTATATAATATTCGATTGGTCGGGGAATATTCTTTTTGTCGGGGAATATCCGTGATTTACTTTAAGACAATCATTAGTGGACCCCACAACGGAAGTATTGTCGTAGTAAGAAAACTATTGCAATTATTTTCTATAAAATAACGGCGGAAGTTTTACCGCTTGATCTTCGTTGAACTACCCGTAGTAGTAAAAGATAAGAATAATGCGTGGTGGTTGCAAGAAGTATGCCTTGCGGATTGATTATTGATGCTTACGTGAGAAGTCACTCATTTATACTCAATTATTGCTACAATAATTGCGATCATATCTCTCTCATATTATTGATTCGATTATTGTCACAATATCATCTGCATAATATGTTATTTTATTAAATCAATAATTGAGACGAAAAAGTTATTCATATTATTAAATTGCAATATTTATAATGTCTAGAAGTTCTGTCAAGGAGAGGTTTGGTCACCTAATTGCGCGCACTAATAGGAGAAATCATTATTAAAGCCCCTCTTTCTTGGGAACGACTTTAATTGATAAATATCATGAGGTATAATATTAATGATGAATGTTATTAAAATTGAAGTTGTGTTCGAGTTGAATTTGGAGACGCGACGTGATATTTGAGTCCTAACGATGAAATTAGTAAAAATAGTCTATAAACACAAAATTTTCTGAAATTCACTATTTGGTCAAAAAGTCAACAGTTGACTTTTTTAGGAAAAGTCAAACTTCGAAATTTCAAAATTTATATTTTTGATAAAAATGGTTTTATTGTGTTGGAATTATTTGTGTTAGTGAAAATCAACATTTATTTCGATAATAATTGATGTCTGGAGGTTATATTGACCAATCAGGTGTTTAACTGGATAAATGAGAAATTGATTGCTATTATTTCACATGATTATAACTATTTGTTCACATGATTGTACTATTGATTTACATTTTTGTTACTATTAGGGGAGTTGGTGCAAGATTGATAATATTTGCATGACTAAGTTAAAAATGGAGGTACTATACTGTAATTCGTATTTTCACATGTCTAGAACTATTGATTCACATAATTTACTATTGAATCACATTATTTACTATTAGGGGAGGTGGTGCAAGTTTGATAATACTTCCATGACTAAATTAAAAATAAAGGAAAAGTTGGAGGTATTGTACTGTAATTTTTCGAGTCCCAAAACGTGCAATTATCGAAACTATATTTTTCTATAAATAGAAGCTCACTATAGAGCAATTATTATAGAGAGAAAATCTATAGAAGAAGAGAAGCCTGCTACCTCACTACTCCTATATCCAGTTTCTTTCAAAGGTAAGAGATATTATTTGTTGTACTCGTAGGGAGTATTATTTCTTTCTTATCCATGAAGAGAACTTCAGTTATTCCATTCTTTATTATTCTGCTGAATAACTCAGATACGCTGCTACCCTATACTTGGTGAAATTCTTCATTATTCCATTCTTTATTATTCTCATTGGAACATCCTCGCGTGCGCTTTTACGCATGACCTAGTTCCATTATTTATTATTCGTAGGAATATCCTCGTTTGTCGCGCTTTACGCCGACCGGTTCCGTTATTTATTATTCCGCTGGAATAACCTCGTCTGCAAGGGCCTCATCGATGCTTGGTGTTTTCATTTGTTATTCCATTCTCTATTATACTCAAATGGTTAAAGTTTTGACTTCTATACTCCATGAAATTAGTGGAATATCCTTGATATTTGCGCTTCATCCAAAGATCTTTCATGGAAATATTTTTCCGAGCATTCTTAAAATTTTACTCCACAAAGAAGTATCATGTTGATAATTTGACGTTATTGATTCCTGGATAAATTAATTCTTGAACTTGTTTTTATTGAATTCTTATATCATTGTCATCATCCTCATGTTTATATTTTGTTGAAAGTCATCTGCATGGCTGTAGTGCATAGATGGACTTGGTATGATTATGACCAGAGATTATTCTTGTAATCATGACCGTAATGTTACAAATGATGTGGTAAAAGTCCTCATTGGCCCATAGTGCATTGATGGATAGTTGTTGGCATGATCATGACCATTGTTGAATACATAAATATTCTTGGCCCGTAGTGCATGGATAATTATGGTCATGATACTAAAGAATATCCTTGGCCATAGTGTAGGGTGATTTGATGATGTGGATTATTTATTAAGCTGAGTCCCAGCGATAAAAGTGATGAAAAACCTTCTAAATCATAAAAGATAGTAGATTTTATTCTCTACTTGACTCTTTTTAATGGATTGCTTGTTCAACCGCAGCTTAAACTTGATGGTTGTTATATTGTATCGCTTTAACACTATCAAGGCTAACGATAATATATTCTCGCATTATCTTAGTCATAATATTTCCCATTGGGCTAGTTGAGCTCACCCTTTTACTTTTATTGTTCTCTTGAAAAATGAGAACGTAGCGAGGACTAGACGGGGAACGGAGTGATTAACTAGATGATAGCATTAGTAGTCCTCACTATTCAAAGAAATAGTGGAAAATAAATGTAATAATATTGAATTTGAGTTTGTATATTGTCTAGGCACAATATTTGTATTAAAACTCATAGCTTATGTTTTGTCGTACTTTACACCACACGCTTGTATAATTAAGTTGTATTTGTATTACATACCATGTATTTGATTTACTTCGTAATAGGTGATGTATACCTATTTTGGGGGCGCCACGATTAATATCAAAGCTTAGGGATATGATCCTCGGCTAAGATGTGAGATGAGAACTTGGAGGGGAGAGACGGAGAATTCCTTCGCTAGTATGACCTACCTAAGTTTATTTGGTATTTAATTGGTCGGTCAGAGTATAGGGATAATATGTGATATGTTAATTAACCCTTGTTTTGTGGCAGTGTTTGAAAATGACATCCGAGAATGTTGAGAATAACAATGGAGCACAGGAGACCGTTGAGTCTCCACAGATCAATAATCAGGATAATGTGCATCAGGAAAGCGACAATCCTCAGGCAAACAATAACACTGATCAATTGATGAACGACGGTACACTTAGGAGTTTTTGAGAATTCATGAAACATCAGGCGAAGGTGGCTCTTGTACAAAATGTAGGTGGAAACACTGGCAACTCTCGGACGGTCACCGCTAATCAGTTCAAGGAACTGGGACTACCAGAGTTTTTTGGAGAGCCAAAATCACTTAAGGCAGAGACGTGGATAAAGTAGATCAACAAGATATTCGATGTCTTGGGATGCTCCAAGGAGCAAAAGGTTCACTTTGAATTTGAATAACAGGTTGCTTAGGAATATGAAAACTAACAACCTTACGAAAGTAATCAATTTCGGCATGATGAGTAGTTAACCTTAAAATCACATCAAAAGCAAATATCTCTATAGAAATAAGGTTAACAGGTAATGTAATATTGCAACCTGAATCAAGCAAGATTTCTAAACAACGGATGTAATGAAAGTTTCTCCTAACGGAGTCTCCATAAATAGGTCAAAGTCTAATTTCTTCGTAGTCAAGTTCAAACGCTTGAGCGCAAGCAAAAGAGAGATAAAAGAATGGGTAGAACCCAGGATTCAGTAAGGTATAAACTTCGCAAGAATTTATAATTAACTAACCTGCGTGCTAACTTCGTTCGGGTCCTCGCATTTTGACCCACCACGACAAACGCTCTTCCAGAACCGCTGACTTTGACTTTTTTCGGGACATCCTTTTGAGTCACCATTCCCATTGCCGGATCGGGTTTCGATACCGCATAATCTCGGCGATATGTCCTTCTTTTCCACAATTATAGTATACCTTAAACTGTCAGGCGCTTTGGTAATGATATGTCCTCTTTCCCCATTTGTAACATACGATCGGTGGTCTTTCTCCTCCTTGGAACCAATACATCAAGGGCCGACGCCTTCACATGGTCGTTGTTGAATCTCCTCTTTTAAAATCTCCTCCCGACTCGCTTCTTCTATTTTCATGGCCACGATTACCACGAGAGTGGTTACCACCTTTGTCCGTATTTTTCTTTCTCCGTTGGTTATCGTTATTCGATGATGACTTATCTTCTAGATGATCCTCGGTTATGGTCCCTCGGTTGAACGTATTTCGTTATCTCGCTTCTAACAACCGAGCCCTGCTGACAACATCCTGAATAGAGAGAAAATTTATGAGAAATGAGACACTGACGTATGCCGGGTTTCAAACCTCTCAGAAACATCCGCGTCATACGTTCCTCATTCTCCACCAAATGAGGTGCAAACCTGGATAACTCCGCGAACTTCGCCTTGTACTGGGACACCGTCATGTTATTCTGCTCCAGTCTAATAAACTTCACTTCCTTCATATGACAAATACTTTCAGGGAAGTACTTGTCATTGAACTGCTTCAAACGCTCCCACGACATCTTGAAAATTGGTTGGGTGGAGTGCGCTTCACGATTCCCACCAAGAAATCTTCCTCGCATTCTAACATAAAAGAGCGAATGGAACTTTCTGTTCCTCCGCCCATCCCAAGACATCGAATATCTTGGTAATTTGTTTGACCCACGCCTCCGCTTTAATCGGATCCGCTTCCCCGAACTGCAGTGGTCCCAACTCTTTGAATCGCTTTGTGCGTGACCACCCGTGAATTGCTATCATTTCCTCCTCAGATTTTGAACACGAGTCTCCTCGTTTGATTTTGCATGAACCGCAAAAGCTTCTAAACATCCCTCGCTTCATCATCTCGCTCGGTGGTGTTGTTCACGGAGGAATATTGCCTTCCTTCGTCAGACGCCCCTGGGTGGTGATTAAAGGTGTTTCCACTGGTCTCATTAACTCCACCATTAATATTCTCAGCTGCTATTCTTAAATACTGCCATAAAACAAGGGTTAATTAAGGAAATCAATATATCACATAATATTCCTATATACTAACCAACTAACAAATAAGCTTAGGTAGGACACACTAGCGAAGGATTTACTCATCTCTCCTCCTAGTTCTATTCCCCGATCTCCGCCAGATCATATCCCTAAGCTCGATACCAACCGTGGCGCCCCAAAATAGGTCCATTACATCCAACCCATTCTTAGAGTCGCCAAATACATGGTACAGAAATAACTACAACTTTATTAATACATTTGTCGTGCAAAATACGACAACATAATACTGTGAGTGTAAATACAATTATTGTCTTCTAGACAATATACATACCCAAGTAAATCCTCATCACAATTATTTATACATTATTTTACAAAAATAGTGAGGACTACTAAACAACTCTCTCTAGAACCTTCATTCCATACCCCGACTAGTACTCGCTAAATTCTCGCCTCCTGAGAAGAAAAATGGAACAAAAAGGAAAAGGGTGAGCTCAACTAGCCTAGTAAAAAATATTATGACTAAGATAATATACAACAAATTATCGTTAGTCTTCAACAGGGAAAAATCTAATAGAATACAATAGACAACCAGTTTTAAATCAACAACTGCAGCGGAAACAATAATTCATTAGAAGAGTTAAGTAGAGAATGCAAACTACTATCTTCTATATATGAATTTAAAAGTTCATCGTCGATATTTTATCCCTGTAAGTAACATCAATCAATATATATCTCGAATCAAATATTCATCTTTTGCACTACAGCCAAAGATATTCATCGATTCATGTTCATCTAAACACTGCTCATCTTTGCACTACGGCCAAAGATATTAATCAATCGGTCATGTTCATCTCAACACCTGTTCATCTTTGCACTACGGGCCAAATATATTCATCAAGAAATCATTCATCTTTGCACAACAGGCCAAAGATATTCAGTAATATCATCATTTAGGACTGAGGATGATGAAAAATATTTTAAAGGAAATGAATCCAGTGAAACAAAAGAACAAATATTAAGGATTCGTATTTTAAACAATTCAAGTTCAAAGATACTTCATAAATAACCGTAGTGAAGTAAAATTCAAGAATGATCAAAACATGGATATAATCAAAGCTAGTATCCATAATAGATATTTTGGACAAAAAACAAAAATTTAATTTTTTTGTGAATAGTGCCGTATACGTGAATAGTAACTCGTGAATAGTAACTCATGAATAGTAATCCCGACATGAAAAAGTTCCAAATTTGATAAAAATTTCCAACCAATATTTTGGCATAATGATATTGAAGAAATAATATCATTTTCGAATAAAATAACATCCCTTACCTCGAAAGATCAGTACTTCTAGCTGAAACACCGGATATAGGCTATGACTTGAACTTGCACCGTATAGCAATACTCAAAATATACTCAAAATACTCACAAGAATACGCTCGATAATATAGAGAGAGAAAACTTCAGTTTTTGGTGTAATTTTCAATTCTAACCTAAACACCCTATTTATAGGAAAATGCTTAGAACACCAAAGTAGAAAATTTATTAAAATATTAATATTAATATTACAATTCCTACGCTCACTTCTAAGGATCTGAATTCAGCATTTACATCACATGCAAGACCCACCTTTAATGATAAAAACGTTTTTCATAATAAAAATAATTAAAACTTCCAAAAATCAATTATTTTGGAACTCCAAAACTTCAATAATTCATAATAAATAGCCCTTTTATCAGAAAATTCGAATCTCACAACTTTTTATAGGAAATTCAATTCTCTACAACTTTGCAGAAGGAAGTTTTTCCAAATTCCAAACAAAAATTGACCGAAATCCATAAACGGACGATTTTACAGGCTATAATCAAATTTCGGTCAATAATTGTGTCCACCAACACACAAAATATGTGTTAAATATTTAATGCCACAAAAATACTCTTCCTCCTCATATACTCATATATCCCACATTCATTATAAAAATATCACCGTTAATATATTATTAAAATAATATATTTAAATGAATTATTTTATCAGAAAAAGATAAAATATTAATTTTCAACAATTGTCACATTAAAAATTTTCTCCATCTATATCCACATAAAATCAATATTTTCCTCATCATATAAATTAATAATTAATTATTCACAAATAATATTACAGAATCACAATCTCGCAACGGTGCCGCTCCTGTGAAAGAGGGGCTTTCCAATAAGGATCTCTCACTCTTGCGCCAAGCAATTAGGTGACCAAACCTCTCCTTAGATGTAACTTTCTAGACATTGCCAATAATGTTATCCAATAATATTATTCAGATAATATGAATTATTGCTCCGATAATGGAAAATACTGTGTAATGACAATTTATTGAAACAACAGTAATATAAAATATCAATGCAGCAATTATTGAATCAATAAAATAAAATACTGAATAATAATTACTGTAACAATTATTGAGTAGTGCCTTCTTACGTAAGAATCAATAATTGGTGCAATCTTTGTGCTTCTTCGCTTCAACAACGCGTATTAGTGTGTTTTAACCCAATTCAAGTATTCCAACAAGATTAATTGGTAATAACTACGCCAATTTATTTATAAATAACTTATATTTGTCGCTTTACTTCATCCGATCGCTTTTCCGCATGGGGCCCACAAAAAGATCACTACTGTCGTATTTAATATTCCCTGACAGCATTTAATATTCCACGACCAAACGAATATTCTCCGGCAAATAATGAATATTTTATAACCACTTGCTTATTCAAATATTTGCGATTTTACCCATAACTATCCACATTAATCAAATCAACCCTTACTATTTCAAAATAATAAATAGAGGAAAATAAATTTCATTTATTAATAATTTGGGATCTTACAATTAGCACCCGTTGTTAAGGAAGGAGAACGACCACCTATCATATGTTTCAAATGCGGAGGGGAGGGACATATCAGTCTAAACTGCGCGATGCCGTCCAAAGCATGTTATAATTGTGGAAAAGAAGGTCACCTAGCCCGATTTTGTCGTTCCCCGAACACAAGTTCAGCTAGGATGGAGGCACCAAAGGTAGTCCCGTAAAAAGTCAAACCTAGAAGTCTGAGGAGGCGTTTTTCGTGACTTCTCAAAAAGCGAAAGTAACCTCAAACGGTTAAGCACGGGTTAGTTAATTATAAATTCTTACGAAGTCTATACCTTATAAGATACCGGTTCTACCCATTATTTTATCTCTCTTGCTTGCGTTCAACGTTTAAATTTGACTCCGGAGAAGTTAGACTTTGACTTATTGGTTTAAACTTCGTTAGTAAAAAACCTTCGTTACCTCCACTATTTATAAATCTTGTTTGATTCAAATCAACACTTTCACGTTACTTGTCGATCTTATCTCTTTGAAAATACTTGCCTTTGATGTAATTTTAGGAATCGATTGGTTAACTACTCATAATTCTTTTGTAAGGTTGTTAGCTTTCATACTCCTAACCAAACTGTTATGCGAATTCAAAGTAACCAAATCACTAAAGTCAATCACTGTCATATCAAGCCATAAGTAAAGAGCCCCGATCCTTTCGCTGATGACTTCCTTGTGTGGAATGCACCGAAGCCAGACTTTCTGTAGGCGACGTCGTGAATAACAGTGGCAAGTTGATAGATATCAATGTGACGTGTTATCCAAGTCTTGGATGATGGTCACAGTTTTGAATGATATTTCTATTATTAATAAATTTTCTGACGTATTCTTGAAGACTTCCTAGCCTACCCCTAGGGAGTGAAATCGAATTTTGTACTGACCCCAGTACAAAACCCCATTTCTAAAACCCTTAAATATTTCTTCAACTAAAACGGGCATAACATGCGCCAAAGACGTTGGCTCGAGCTGTTGAAGATTACGATTATACCATTCAATATCATCGTGGAAGAGCGAACGTGATAGCTGACGCGTTGAGTAGAAGATCGTATGCGTTTACGAGTGTGACGTTGTTAACATAAAAATCCATTTTCGTATAACTTACAAATGATGAAGATAGAGTTAAAGACTCTATAGACCCACATGAAGATAGCGAATATACGAGTTGAATTGACTTTAATCGATAAAGTTAAAGCCGCTCAAGTTACTTTCTCAGAGCTGATGAATGGGAAGAAAAAGGTTCAAGAGGGCATTATTCTAGAAGCAAGAATTGATGAAGAGAAGAAATCTCAACCCTCGATTTAATTGGCCCATTTAAAATCCTCGATCGAGTAGGAACTATGGCTTATAGACTCGTTTTACCGCCAAATATGTCATGTGTTCATAACGCTTTGTCACGTATCGATGTTACGTAAATATGTGGGCGAATTCAACCACATTATTGATTTAGAACCGGACGAGATAGCGGATAATTTAACGTATGAAGATGTACTTGTTAAAATCCTGGAATATATTCTACGCTTAAAGGTTATACCTCAAGAGTTAGAATCTGATGAAGTGTACTTCATCCGTTTCTAAGATACTGAGTATCGTCACGTAAATTTCGAGGGCGAAATTTCATAAGGAGGCGCGATTGTAAAATCCCAAATTTTACTTAATAAAGATTTAATTTTCTCGATTTTTTTTTTTTGAATATTATGGTGTGAATTTGAGATAATATTATAGTTGTGGGTAATATTTATAAATTTTGCAAAGTATGCAAGTTGTTATACAATATTCGATTGGTCTGAATATTCTTTTTGTTTGGGGGAATATCCGTATGACGGCAAGACAATCATTGGTGGACCCCATTAACGGAAGTATTGTCGTAGTAAAAAACGATGTAATTATTTTTCTATAAAATAACTACGGAAGTTTTACTGGTTGATATCTTGTTGAACTACCCTAGTAGAAAAGTATAAGAATACGCTGTGGTCGCATAAGAAGACGCATTGGTATTGATTATTGATGCTTACGTGAGAAGTCACTCAGCTTATACTCAATTATTGCTACAATAATTGTCGTGATCATATCTCTCATATTATTGATTCGATTATTGTCACAAAGATCATCTCGCATAATATGTTATTTTATTAAATCAATAATTGAGATAAAAAAGTTATTCATATTATTAAATTGCAATATTTATAATGTCTAGAAGTTCTGTCAAGGAGAGGTTTGGTCACCTAATTGCGCACTTGATAGGGAGAAATCATTATTGGAAAGCCCCTCTTTCTTAGGAACGACACGGTTGATAAATATTGTGAGGTATAATATTAATGATGAATGTTATTAAAATTGAAGTTGTGTTCTGTTGAATTTGGAGACACGGACGTGATATTTGAGTCCTAACGATGAAATTAGTAAAATAGTCTATAAACACAAAATTTTACGAAATTCACTATTTGGTCAAAAAAATCAACATTGACTTTTTTAGGAAAAGTCAAACTTCGAAATTTCAAAATTTATATTTTTGATAAAAATGGTTTCATTGTGTTGGAATTATTTGTGTTAGTGAAAATCGACATTTATTTCGATAATAATTGATGTCTGGAGGTTATATTGACCAATCAGGTATTTAACTGGATAAATGAGCAATTGATTGCTATTATTTCACATGATTATAACTATTTGTTCACATGATTGTACTATTGATTTACATTCTTGTTACTATTAGGGGAGTTGGTGCAAGATTGATAATATTTGCATGACTAAGTTAAAAATGGAGGTATAGATGGAGTACTATATCTCGTAATTCATATTTTCACATGTCTTCGAACTATTGATTCACATAATTTACTATTGAATCACATTATTTACTATTAGGGGAGGTGGTGCAAGTTTGATAATACTTCCATGACTAAATTAAAAATAAAGGAAAAGTTGGAGGTATTGTACTGTAATTTTTCGAGCCCCAAAATGTGTAATTATCGAAACTATATTTTTCTATAGAAGCTCATTCTTCCTTCATTTCTCACCAATTCACTAAAGCTATAGAGCAATTATTATAGAGAGAAATTGTAGAGAGAAAATCTATAGAAGAAGAGAAGCCTGCTACCTCACTACTCCTATATCCAGTTTCTTTCAAAGGTAAGTGATATTATTTGTTGTACTTGTAGGGAGTATTATTTCTTTCTTATCCATGAATAAAACTTCTATTATTCCATTCTTTATTATTCTGTTGGAATAACCTGTATACGCGGGCTACCCTATACTTGGTATTCTTCTGTTATTCCATTCTTTATTATTCTGCTGGAACATCCTGTCTGTGCTTTACGCATGACCTGGTTCCATTATTTATTATTATGTTGGAATATCCTGTCTGTGCGTTTTACGCCGGACCGATTTCGCCTTTTTATTATTCCGTTGGAATATCCCGTCATGCATGCGTTTACGCCGGGACCGGTTCCGTTATTTATTATTCTGTTGGAATAACCTGTATGTGCGGTCTATCGCATGCTTGGTGTTTTCATTTGTTATTCCATTCTCTATTATACTCAGTTAGTTAAAGTTTTGACTTCTATACTCCATGAAATTAGTGGAATATCCTTGATATTTGCGCTTCATCCAATATCTTTTCATGAAAATATTTTTCTGAGCATTCTTAAAATTTTACTCCACAAAGAAGTATCATGTTGACAATTTGGACGTTATTGATTCCTGGATAAATTAATTCTTGAACTTGTTTTATTGAATTCTTATATCATTGTCATCATCCTCATGTTTATATTTTGTTGAAAGTGTTCTGTGGCCTGTAGTGCATAGATGGACTTGGTATGATTATGACCAGAGATTATTCGGTGTAATCATGACCGTAATGTTACAAATGATGTGGTAAAAGTCCTCATTGGCCCGTAGTGCATTGATGGACAGTTGTTGGCATGATTATGACCATTGTTGAATACATAAATATTCTTGGCCCATAGTGCATGGATAATTGTGGTCGTGATACTAAAGAATATCCTTGGCCTTAGTGCAGAGGTGATTCGATGATATGGATTATTTATTAAGCTGAGTCCCAACGATAAAAGTGATAAAAAACCTTCTAAATCATAAAAGATAGTAGATTTTATTCTCTACTGACTCTTTTAATGGATTGCTTGTTCATTGCCGCAGCTTAAACTTGATGGTTGTTATATTGTATCGGTTTAACATTTGTTGAAGGCTAACGATAATATATTCTGCATTATCTTAGTCATAATATTTCCTATTAGGCTAGTTGAGGTCACTCTTTTACTTTTATTGTTCTCTTCAGGAAATGAGAACGTAGCGAGGGACTAGTCGGGAACGGAGTGACGAACCGGATGATAAGCATTAGTAGTCTTCACTATTCAAAGAAATAGTGGAAAATAAATGTAATAATATTGAATTTGAGTTTGTATATTGTCTGACAGACAATATTTGTATTAAAACTCACAACTTATGTTTTGTCGTGTACTTTACCTACGGTGGTTGTATAATTAAGTTGTATTTGTATTCTGTATCATGTATTTGACGACTTAGAATAGGTGATGTATACCTATTTTGGGGGCGTCACATCAATAATATGAGATATTATGCAGCAACTATTGTAACATTTATTGAATACTGAGTGACTTCTTACGTAAGAATCAATAATCAGAGATATTGTGCAATACCGTGTGCTATAATGAAACAACGCGTATTACTGTACTTTTATCATCGAGTATGTCAATAGTTTAACGGTAAAAGTCTTACCGTTATTTTATGAAAAAGTTATTTTTGTGACTTTCTATATCCGACAATTATTCTGTTGTGGGGTCCACCAATGATTGCTCCGTCGTACGAATATTCTTCGACAAAAAGAATATTTCCCGACCAAACAAATATTTTATGACAACTTGTTTAATTTGTAAAATTTTCACATATCACCCATAACTATAGCATTATATCAAATCAATACCTTACTATTCAAAATAATACTTAAAAAAAATTAAATCTTTATTCATAAAAAGTTGGGGTCTTACCCTTTCTCCTTCCGATCTTCATAACTCGAGCTATACACGTTCAAATTAGTCTATTTTCGATTCTATGGATTTGTAATTCATAGAACAACAGCATACCAAAAAATCAACAATTTACATAAACATTGATTAACCCAAATATTGACCCAAAACTCATGTTCATTATCTGTTTTTCACGTTTTAACATGTTTAGCGTAATCAACCAGTACGAATTCGTTATTCAACCAAATATATTGATCCGTTTAACTTGCGTTGTTTTCGTATTTCAACATACTAACAACACCTATCATCAATTTCAAATTATATACATGATCTAACCATCAATTTAAGCCTTAAAATAGACCAAAATACATATACTATGCCATAAACCAAATCTCCTCTTCTAACACATGTTTCCACGAATTTGATTACATCAAAATTTGTTATAGATTACATATAATGATTATACATACCAATTAACATATATATATATATATATATATATATATATATATATATATATATATATATATATATCATTCTCTCTAACAATTTAACCCTCAAAACCAATTATAGAGAAGAACTTTTAAAAAATAAAAACTAAAACTAGAAACTCAAAAATTTACCTTTGATTCTTCTTTAAACTTAGAATAGATGATTAACAAGATTGATTCCCTTGATTTTCCAAAATCTCCTCTTCTAATATTTCTCAGAGAATCTCAATTTCCTCTCCCAATCTCTCTTTTCTTTGTTTTCTTAAACTTAGGAATAATAGATGTAAGCCAAATAAACTGGAAATAAAAAAAACAATCTAACGTGCTTTTACGTGGGTTGTCAGTTAACAAAATAAAAGATTTCATCAGTTTAAAATACAAAAGTCATTATGTCTTGTTTGACAGACACCCAAATAAGCCTCCTTATTCTATTTCCATTTTATTTCATTATTCATTTATATAATATGTTACACATGTCGCATCTCGTTTAATTAAATTCTAATATTTTAAATTGAATCAAATTAAACTTAATTCCTTAAGAAATAAAATTGACCGTATCAGTGAAATTATAATTTCTATTCAACCATTACAATTATAACTTTATTTAACAAATTCTCACTCCTCTAATTTAATTATTTATTTTTACTTTAACATATTACACTCATATGCACGTAATATATTACTTCCTTATTTGTCAAAACAAATATGCTTACACTAATTCACTATTTTAATTAAGTGAATTACTCATATTTTTATGAAATTTAATTCATAACAATTTCATCGTCAATCAAGGTATGATAATTAAATTATATTATTTCATAATATAATTTTTAACTTAATTAAATTAACTAATATTATTCAGTTAACTTCTTTTTCGTACTAATTTCATTTAATTTCCTCAATAGTTAAATTAAATTTCTCTCTCTAGTGCGCGTTTCATTATTTTTCCTTCTTTTTTAATCATCATATTTTCATATAATTAACCTATTTATCGATTCCAATAGATTATTGAATTCCGATAGAATTTCTGGTGCCTTCGTTGGCAGCGAAATCTAATTTCTTATAGACTTGTGTCTTCCAAAGACTGGTTATAAGTAACATGCAGATTTAAATAAATGCTCATCTAATTACATTGGTTACATATTAATTGTTTGCGATCTGTCACCATTATATTATATACAGTGGTTGAATGTATTTTTTGTGATTAAATATATTATAAAATATTGTAAGTTGTCTTCTTCGACATATAAATTAGAGGGCTAATAATTAGGCATGTTGTTTGTCTTCTTCGATATATAATTTATAGATTATATATCAAATCAAATCCAAGTGTATTAAATCAAATCAATGTTTGACAAATCATATTGTTCTTCAGTATATATCAAATCAAATCAAATCGAAATGTATGAACATGGCGATAATTAAACAAAGACCTAGCAAAATGTTAGACAAATTAAGACAAAATATAACCTTATACTTTCTCAATTTCAAAATTAGAGATTCATTTTTTTTAATCTATTCTAAAATTAGATAAATATTTTTATTTTAAAATTATAAAATAACATGATATTTTTAATTTGTCATTACCTTTTCACTATTATTATCAATATCACACAACCACAATCAAATTCCTGATTAAAACTAAAATTATATTTGAAAATATAAAATTATCATTTTATAAATATATCTCTAATTTTAAAACTGAAAAAGTATTTAATAAAAAATATTTTTTTAAAAAATTTTGGTTTCCTGATTGATACATATTATCCTCCATCATTATATATACCATCATTACTTGATTAACTTTTTATGTCCTCCCTCGCTCTACATGATAAGAAGAAGATTGTAGAATCTCATTAATTAATTAACTTTTTATGTCTCAGCAACTTAAGGGGATAAGAAGAAGATTGTAGAATGAATATTTTTCTATGTACGTACTAACATTTATATAGAATACATAATACTATATGCATAATAATTTGTACTAAATGTGTATTACACAAAAATTGTTTATATATGGGTCTTATTTTTTGAATTGGACTTGTGAATTATTTGAATTCGGTTAGTAAGGTTTATTGCTTCTTATTACATGGATTGTTAATGCCAAATTTTGTACGTTTGACAAAATTATCAAAATAGTAAGTTAAAATCACGCTAACAAGTTAATTGTATTGTTGTAAAATCAAACTCACGAAATATATTCACATAAACATAAACAAAGAGATATAAAATATGAACACAAGAATTTACGTGAAAACTCAATTGAAAAAAACCACGGAGAGAGAGAGAAATTAATCCACTATAATAATATGGAGAATTCAAAGTATTTAATTTGTGTCATATGCTCTTGTCATTGTGTTTTGTATCTCCCTAAACCATTGCTTATTGTTGTATTTATAATTGTCATATCCACTAGAATTTAATCAAGAGTAGAAGTCATTTGTAGAATCACTTTATAACTGCAATTAATGACTGATAGATTTCTTCCCAAATTAAACCTCTTTATCCCACCAAATAAGGAAACACAATTTTACTTTAATAAGGACTCTCCCACAGTCAAAATCTATCTAATAAAATACAAATGATTTTGAATTTTTCGTTCACTCAATAAATCATCTGGGCCGTTCAAAATTTGAGATAATTAAATCTCACCGTCCATACAGTACCGAAGGCACGGGACCCAACTAGTAAATATATATGACGGGTCAACACCAAATATAGTACATTAAATAAATTTGATTACATCTTGGCTAGACCCAAATAATCACACCCCAACATTGCCCCACAGTCTCTTATTTATAAGGAACTTAAAATAAGAGAGTATACAAATTTATACCAACTAAAAATTCATATATGCCGAAAGACGAACTATCACACCCGAACTCCATACGCCGAACGAAAATTTTTGGCTCCCCATATCGCCGCCTCACTCCTCTTGTTCACTACTAAGATAGATAAACAATTGTCCTTATTACTACCGAAGATATAAAGAACTAACCTTATACCAACCGAACCAACCTTATCACAACCGAAGATATAAAGAACTAACCTTATTATAACCGAAGATATAAAGAACTAACCTTATACCAACCGAACCAACCTTATCACTACCGAAGATATAAAGAACCAACCTTATCACAACCGAAGATATAAAGAACCAACTTTATCGCAATCGAAGATATAAAGAATCAACCTTATACAACCAAACCAACCTTATCACTACCGTAAATATAAAGAACCAACCTTATCACAACCAAAGATATAAAGAACAAACCTTATACCAACCGAACCAACCTTATCACTACCGAAGATATAAAGAACCAATTTTATCCCAACCGAACCAACTGTATCACTACCGAAGATATAAAGAACCAACCTTATCCCAACCGAACCAACCTTATCACTACCGAAGATATAAAGAACCAACCTTTTCACAACTGAATATATAGATAGTCGAGTCAACCTTATTACAACCGAAGATAGATAAATAACCTACTGAACACCAAAAAATCTCGTTCGCTCCCAGGAGCCAAACAGATGTCACCAAACATCAAAAAACTCTCGCTCTCTCCTAGGAACAGAACAAATTCCATCAAACACCAAAAAATCTCGTTCGCTCTCAGGAGCCGAACAGATTCCCCTAAACACCAAATAATCATGTTCACCTTCTAAGGATCGAACAGATTCCACCGAACACCAAATAATCATGTTCACCTCCTAAGGCTTGAACAGATTCCATCAGACACTAAATAATCATGTTCACCTCCTAAGGGTCGAACAAATTCCACCGAAAACCAAATAATCATGTTAACCTCCTAAGGGTTGAACAAATTCCGTTGAACACCAAAAAATCTCGTTCTCTCCCCGGAGCAGAACAGATTCCACCGAACACCAAAAAATCTCGTTCGCTCCCAGGAGCCGAACAGATGTCACCAAACACCAAAAAATCTTGTACCGTCCTAGGAGCAGAGCAGATATCATCAAACCTCCTTTATCACCAATGTTCGCACAAAGACTGAACGTATCTCCGAACATTAAATAATTGTTCGCCCAAAGGTTGAACACACACCACCGAACCTCCAAAAACACGAAAGTAGATAGCCAAAGCCAGAATGAAGCAGATATGACATAATCCGAAGTATACTGCTATCATCCAAAGTATCATAGGCAAACATCCCATCATATTAAAGCACTACCAATCTTGTGAATTACGCTTTGAACCAATTCAAATTTCCCGAATAAAAGAAGCCTAAATCAAATACCAAACTTATATCTTGCCCAAAAATATTTTCTCCTACTAATTTCGTTGTCATGCCGAAGAGAGTGACAACAGCCAGTAATCCAAGTCTGAAGTACTCCCCCACCAAGAACTCCTCAATATCTAAAAGTGAGACCCCAGTTTTATGAATAAAGATTTAATTTTCTCGAAATATTTTTTTTTCAATATTATGGTGTGGATTTGAGATAATGTTATAGTTGTGGGTAGTATTTATAAATTTTGCAAAGTATGCAAGTTGTTATATAATATTTCGATTGGTGGGGAATATTTGTTTTATCGGGGAATATTAGATGCGATGGCACAATCATTGGTGGACCCATGACGGAATTATTGTCGGATTGAAAAATGCGACAAAAATATTTTATGAAAATAACGGCGGAAGTTTTCTGAGATTAATCTTGTTGAACTACTTCGTAGTAAAAAAATACGATGTCTGGCGTGGTTGCATAGTAGCTGCGGTATTGATTATTGATGCTTACGTGATAAGTCACTTTCGGTTTTGTTTTATTATTATTATTAATGTAATAATCTGAAAATCTTTTATATAAAATAGAATACTTTTATAAAGTTATTACATAAATAGAATATATTATATTATATTATATTATGCATAGTGTTTTTATATGCATGTATGCGTAGTATTTTGCATAGTAAAATCTTTTTATATAAAAGAATACTTTTATAAAGTTATACATTTTTATTAGACAATAATTAGAATATATTATATTTTATTATGCATAGTGTTTTGCATAGTGCACTGCATAGTGTTTGCATAGTAAAATCTTTTATAAAGTTATTAGTTTTATTAGATTATAAATAGAATATATTATATTTTATTTAAAAGATTTTTGCTTTAAATATGGACCGTCAGTTAAATAAATCAATCTGGATAGTTCATGAGTTAATTCTTATCTGATCCATTTTTTACATAAATAGAAGCTCATTCATTCATTATTTCTTACGAATTCACTTTGAAACTCTAGAGAGAAAAACTATAGAGAAAAAGAAGAAAAGTGTTACTTTTTCTTCTTCTTTTTCTATATCGATACTCTTCTTTCTAAGGTAGGGAATATTATTTGTTGTACTACTCGTAAAGGGTATTCTTTCTTTTGTATTCATGAAGAGAACTTACATTATTCCATTCTTTATTATTACATTGGAATAACTTTTATGTATCTGTGATACTACCTATACTTGGTGAAATTCTTACATTATTTCATTCTTTATTTGGATATACTACATTGGAATATCACATACATGCGTTTTCTTCACGCGGGACTGGTTCAAATTCTTTATTATTATTACATTTGAATATATCACATGCATGCGTTTCTGTGGGACTGATTTAAAATCTTTATTAGTATTACATTGGAATAACTTTGTCTGTCATCACATGCATTCTGCATGCATGGTGATTTACATTGTTATTCCATTCTTTATTATTACATTGGAACATCACATGCGGTTAACAATTTACTTTGACACAGTTAGTTATTATTTATTATTGTATTGGAATAACTTTGTCATACATCTGAAATCTGCATGCATGGTGATTTCTTTTGTTATTCCATTCTTTATTATACTCGGTTGGTTAAAGTTTTGACTTCTATACTCCATGAAATTAGTGGAATATCCTTGATATTTGCGCTTCATCGATATCTTTTCATGGAAATATTCTTACGAGCATTCTTGAATTTTACTCTACAAAGCGATATCATGTTGACAATTTGGACGTTATTGGTTCTGGATAAATTAATTCTTGAACTTGTTTTATTGAATTCTTATATCATTGTCATCATCCTCATGTTTATATTTTTTTGAAAGTCATTACGTGGCACATGGTGCATAGATGGACTTGGTATGATTATGACCGAGGATTATTGGTTATAATCATAGTAGTAATATTACAAATGATGTGGAAAAAGTCCTCGTTGGCCGTAGTAGTGCATTGATGGACGAGTTTTGGTATGATTATGGCTATGGATTCTCTTTGGCCAGGTCAAAGATGAATTGTTTTATGGCATGATCGGGACCAGTTGATGAAAACATGATTATCTTTAAGCGTAGTGCATGGATAATTAAATGGTGTGATCTTAAAGAATATCCTTGGCACGTAGTGCGGGGGGATGATTTGATGATGTGGATTATTTATTAAAATTGAGTCTCGGCGATAAAAGTGATGAAAAACCTTTTAAATCATAGAAGATAGTAGATTTTATTCTCTACTTGACTCTTAAATGGATTGCTTGTTCATTTGCGATTAAACTTGATAGTTTGTTATATTTTATCGGTTTAACAACTTTGTTGAAGGCTAATGATAATTTATTACGCATTATCTTAGTCATAATATTTCTTCTTTGGGCTAGTTGAGCTCACCCTTTCTTTCATTTGTTCTCTTGAGGAAATGAGAATATATATTTGGGACTAGTCGGGGAACGGAGTGATGGTCTAGATGGTGCATTAGTAGTCCTCACTATTACATGAAATAGTGTGATAATAATTGTAATGAGGACTCCTTTTGAGTTTGTATACTCTCTAGTAGACAATATTTGTATTCAAACTCACGATTTATGTTTTGTCGTATTGTACACGGACAGTTGTATTATTAAGTTGTATTTGAATTACATACCATGTATCTGGCGACTCAAGATGGGTGATGTATACCTAATTTTGGGGGCGTCACGGTTGGTATCAAAGCTTAGGGATATGATCCTGGCTAAGATGTGAGACAAGAACTAGGAGGGAGAGCGGGGAATTCCTTGCTAGTATGACCTACTAAGTTTATTTGATATTTAATTGGTCGGTCGAGAGTATAGAGATAATATGTGATATGTTAATTAACCCTTGTTTTGTGGCGATATTTGAAAATGGCATCTGAAAATGTTGAGATAAGCAATGGAGCACGAGAGGCTGTTGATTCTCCACGGATCGATAATCGGGACAATGTGCAGCGGATGGCGATAATCCTCCTATAAACAACAACAACAATGATCGATTAACGAGCGATGATGCGTTTAGGAGCTTTTTAGAATTCATGCAACATCGGTGAAGCGGCTCCTGTTCATAATCTGAGGAAAAACAATGGCAACCACGGTTGGTCACAGCTAAAGCAATTCAAGGCTGGGACCACGGAGTTTTTGGGAAAGCGAGAACCACTTAAAGCGGAGGAGCGTGGTTAAGCGAGATCACCAAGATATTTGATGTCTTGGGATGCTCAGAGGAGCAAAAGGTTCCTTTTGCCACCTTTATGTTGCGTGAAGAGGCGGATCAACGGGTGGGAATCGTAAAAGCGTACCCGACTGGCCTTTTCAAGATGTCTTGGGAGAAGTTCGAAGGCATTCAATGACAAGTACTTTCAAAGCATTAAATCACATGAAGGAGGTGGAATTTATCAAGTTGGAGCAAAACAACATGGCCAGGTATCGCGATCTGAAGCCAAGTTTGCGAGTTGTCCGATTTGCGTCCCACTTGGTTGATAATGAAGAGAGAATGGCGGATGTTTTAAGAGGTTTGAAACGGGAGATCGTCGATATCTTATCTCTCATAAAGCGTGTTTTTATTGGATGTTGTTAATAGGGCTCGATTATTGGAAGCGCGATAATGAGTCAACCAAACCAAAAGAGCGGTAAACAAAATGATAATATCTGGGTGATACTTGATCATCAAAGCGGTGACAATAAGCATGGAGGAATCAACATGTCGAAATGGTAACCACTTGATTGGTAATCATGGCCAAAATAATAAGAATGGACATTTCAAGAAGAAGGTTCAACAATGATGTAAAGGCGTCGGCACCGACACCCGTTTCAAAGGAAGAAGAACGACCACCGGGTCGTATGTTTCAAATCTTGACGGGGAGGACACATCGAGTCAAGCTGCTGTGACAATCAAAAGCGTGTTTTAATTGCGGAAGAAAGGTCACCTAGCTCGATTTTGTCGTATGGTGAAGTCGATTCCAATTTGGGATAGTGATGCCAAAGGATGTCCCGAACAAAGCCAAAGCCGGTAGTTTAAGAGAGAGCATTTTTTTTTTCGTGACGAGGAACACGAATAAAATTATCACGGGTATGTTAGTCATAAACTCTTGCGAAGTCTATCTGAGTGTTAAATCTGGGTTCTACTTACTCTTTTATTTCACCTAGTTGTGTTCAATGTTTGAAGTTAACTCAGGAGAAGTTAGACTTTGATATATATATCTGTTTAAACTGGGAGAAACCTTCGTTACCTCCTTTATTTATAAATCTTGTTCAAATCAACACTTTCACGTTACTGTCGATCGTATCTCTTTGAAAATACTTGCCTTTGATGTGATTTTAGGAATCGATTGGTTAACTACTCATCATGCTTTTTGTAAGGTTGTTAGCTTTCATATTCTTAACCAACTTTGTTATCTGCGAATTCAAGCAACCAAACCACTAAAATCGATCATTGTCATATCGAAGCCATAAGTAAAGAGCCGATCCTTTCGTTGTTGACTTTCTTGTGTGGAATGCAAAGAAGCGGACTTTACGTAGGCGGCGTCGTGAATAGCGATGGCAAGTTGATAGGTATCAATGTGACGTGTTATCCAAGTCTTGGATGAGAGTCACGATTTTGAATGATATTTCTATTGTTAATAAATTTCTGACGTATTCTTGAAGACTTCTTAGCCTACCCTAGGCGTGAAATCGAATTTTGTATTGACCCGATCTGAAACCCATTTTAAAAACCCTCAAATATTTCTTCAACTAAAATGAGCGTAACATGTGCGCCAAAGAGCGTTGGCTCGAAATTTGTTGAAGATTACGATCGTACCATTCAATACCATCGTGGGAAAAAGCGAGCGTGGTAGTGGCGTGTTGAGTAGAAGATCGTATGCGTTTATGAGTGCGATGTTGTTAACACAAAGGCCCATTTAAATATAACTTACAAATGATGAAGATAGAGTTAAAGACTCTAGGGACCCAGTGAAGATAACGAATATCTGAGTAGAATCGACTTTAATCGATAAAGTTAAAAGCGCTCAAGCTACACACTTTGGGCGATGAATGTGAAGAAGAAGGTTCGAGAGGCGTTATTCTAGAAGCGAGAATCGATGAAGAGAAAATCTCAACCCTCGATTTAATTGGCCCATTTAAAAATCTCGATCGAAGTAGGAACTATGGCTTATAGACTCGTTTTACCGCCAAGTATGTTGCGTGTTCATAACGTTTTTTAACGTGTCGATGTTACGTAAATATGTGGACGACCGAACCACATTATTAAATTAGAACTAAGCGATATAGCGAGAAGATTTAGCGTGTGAGGAGATCGTGTTAAAATCTTGGATAAGAAGGATCGTATTCAACACTCGAAGGTTATACCTCAAAATTAGAATTTGAAATGAAGTCGAGGTATCTTCACCTCTTGACATACCGAGTGCGTCGTAAATTTTGAGGCAAAATTTCATAAGGAGGGAGATTGTGAGACCCCAGTTTTATGAATAAAGATTTAATTTTCTCGAAATATTTTTTTAATATTATGGTGTGGATTTGAGATAATGTTATAGTTGTGGGTAGTATTTATAAATTTTGCAAAAGTATGCAAGTTGTTATATTATATTAGATTGGTGGGGAATATTTGTTTTATCGGGGAATATTAGATGCGATGGCACAATCATTGGTGGACCCCATGGCGGAATTATTATCGGATTGAAAAAAACGACAAAAATATTTTATGAAAATAACGGCGGAAGTTTTCAGATTAATCTTGTTGAACTACTCGGTAGTAAAAGTGCGATGTCTGGCGTGGTTGCGTAGTAGCACGGTATTGATTATTGATGCTTATGTGATAAGTCACTCGGTTTTGTTGGTATTATTAATGTAATAATACAGAAAAATCTTTTATATAAAAGCAGAATACTTTTATAAAGTTATTACATAAATAGAATATATTATATTCTATTATGCATAGTGTTGCATAGTATTATATAGTATTTTGCATAGTAAAATCTTTTTATATAAAAGCAGAATACTTTTTAAAGTTATAAATAAATATATTATTATACTTTTATAAAGTTTTTGCATATTTTTTATATAAAGCAAATAATTTATAATATATTTTATTTTATTATAATTAGAATATATTATATTTTATTATGCATAGTGCTTTGCATAGTGCACTGTATAGTTTTGTATAGTAAAATCTTTTATAAAGTTATTCGTTTTATTAGATTATAAATAGAATATATTATATTTTATTTAAAAGATTTTTGCTTTAAATATGGATGAGTCAGATTAAAATAAATCAATCTGGATAGTTCATGAGTTAATTCTTATCTGATCCATTTTTCTATAAATAGAAGCTCATTCATTCATTTATTTCTTACGAATTCAACGAAACTACTAGAGAGAAAACTATAGAGAGAAAGAAGAAAAAAGTGTTACTACTTCTTCTTTCTTATATATCCGATACTCTTCTTTTTCTAAGGTAGGGAATATTATTTGTTGTACTCGTAAGGGTATTCTTTCTTTTGTATTCATGAAGAGAACTTACATTATTCCATTCTTTATTATTACATTGGAATAACTTTTGTATCTGTGAACTACCTATACTTGGTGAAATTCTTACATTATTCCATTCTTTATTATTACATTGGAATATCATGCATGCGTTTATGGGACTGATTTAAATTCTTTATTATTACATTTGGAATATCACATACATGCGTTTTCTGTGGGACTGGTTAAAATCTTTATTATTATTACATTGGAATATCACATACATGCGTTTCTGGCGGACTGATTTAAAATCTATTATTATTACATTGGAATAACTTTTGTCTATGTACGCATGCATGCATGGTGATTTACATTGTTATTCCATTCTTTATTATTACATTTGGAACATCTGTCGGTCTTTTTTACTTTGACTGGTTTAATTATTTATTATTACATTGGAATAACACATGTCTGATCTGAATCTGCATGCATGGTGATTTCTTTTGTTATTCCATTCTTTATTATACTCTCGGTTGGTTAAAGTTTTGACTTACATACTCCATGAAATTAGTGGAATATCCTTGATATTTGCGCTTCATCGATATCTTTTCATGGAAATATTCTTACGAGCATTCTTGAATTTTACTCTACTAAGCGATATCATGTTGACAATTTGGGCGTTATTAGTTCTGGATAAATTAATTCTTGAACTTGTTTTATTGAATTCTTATATCATTGTCATCATCCTCATGTTTATATTTTTTTGAAAGTCATACATGGCACATAGTGCATAGATGGACTTGGTATGATTATGACCGAGGATTATTGGTATAATCATAGTAGTAATAATACAAATGATGTGGAAAAAAGTCCTCGTTGGCGTAGTGCATTGATGGGCAATTTTTGGTATGATTATGGCTATGGATTCTCTTTGGTAGTAGTGCAAAGATGAATTATTTTATGGCATGATCGGGACCAGTTGATGAAAACATGATTATCTTTAGGCGTAGTGCATGGATAATTAAGTGGTGGTGATCTTAAAGAATATCCTTGGCACGTAGTGCGAGGGATGATTTGATGATGTGGATTATTTATTAAAATTTGAGTCTCGGTGATAAAAGTGATGAAAAACCTTTTAAATCATAGAAGATAGTAGATTTTATTCCCTACTTGACTCTTAAATGGATTGCTTGTTCATTGCGATTAAACTTGATAGTTATTATATTTTATCGGTTTAACAACATTGAAGGCTAACGATAATTTATTACGCATTATCTTAGTCATAATATTTCTTCTTGGGCTAGTTGAGCTCACCCTTTCTTTCCTTTGTTCTCTTGAGG
The DNA here is from genome assembly GCA_020205605.1 of Panax ginseng. NCBI lineage: Eukaryota > Viridiplantae > Streptophyta > Magnoliopsida > Apiales > Araliaceae > Panax > Panax ginseng. Next base: position 14,752,613 of record CM035138.1, on the reverse strand, counting down.
AAATGAGAATATAAATTTGGGACTAGTCGGGGAGCAGGTGATGGTCTAGATGGTGCATTAGTAGTCCTCACTATTACGTGAAATAGTGTGATAATAATTATAATGAGAGACTCCTTTTGAGTTTGTATACTCTCTAGTAGACAATATTTGTATTCAAACTCACGATTTATGTTTTGTCGTATTATACCACGACGGTTGTATTATTAAGTTGTATTTGAATTACGTACCATGTATCTGGCGACTCAAGATGGGTGATGTATACCTAATTTTGGTTTTTAAGATTTATGTAATCTAGCTTTATTTCAATTAAATCCTAACGAAAAAGAAATTTGTATTGTTAATTAATGTTTTTTACTTGCCCATAGTAAGTCTACTTCAAAATTTTATATCTATTTTTTTATAGTATGCATGGATCAAATATATCATGAATTTTTCAAAAAATATTGTGTCTTTAGCAATAGAAATGAAAACAATGGAGCAATTAGATAAATTATGTTTGAATACATGCATTTCATTTCGTCCTGGGCTCCTTGCCCCCAAAAAAGATAATGTTGGCTACGTCCCTACTGATTCATACCATTATCATCAGCCACATATATAATTGAGCACTAAACTACCATAATATCTTGAGAATAGATTAATAGATCATGTCTGCTCCTGCTGCATGCATGTATTTAATATCTTGAGAATAGATTAATAGATCAGTCTGTCTGATCAGGCCATACCGGCCATGTGGCAGTAATTAATTAGAGATTGATGCATGCATGCACCAAAATAATTGGGACACAGGAAATGAGACCCGGCTATATATATATATATATATATATATATATATATATATATATATATATAGGTGAAATGGCCAAACGTGTTCTCATCGGAAAGCAGACATTATTTTACAATACTAGCTGGCTACATAGCTAAGAATGGGTTTAACTGGTAAGTTGATATGCCAAACAGGAATTAAGTCAGATGGGGATGTGTTTCATGATCTTTTCGGTACCAGACCACACCATGTGCCAAACATTACCCCTGCTAATATACAGGGTTGTGATTTGCATGAAGGAGAATTCGGAAAAGTTGGCTCTGTCGTCATCTGGAACTATTCCATCGGTAAGAAAAAGAAAAAAAAATGTAGTACAATATTTACTTTTAATTTCCTTGCTACTAGTATCTAAGAAGATCAAATATTGTAAGTTTTAAGAGAAGAAAAAAGTTAATAAAAAGTAAACTTTCATTTTCAGATGGGAATGCACTGGTTGCAAAGGAGAAAATAGTAGCCATAGACGAGGAGGATAAGTCGGTGACTTTCAAGGTGGTTGAAGGACATTTGCTTGAGGAATTCAAGAGCGTTGTTATCAGAGTTCATGTTGACACCAAGGGTGAAGACAATTTGGTGACATGGACCTTCGACTATGAGAAGGTCAACGAGAGTGTCAAAGATCCGACGTCGTATCTAGATCTTGTACTTAGCATCACGAGAGATATTGAGGCTCATCATCTCCAAAGTAATTAATTAATGGTTCACCCAAGTACCTACGTAAGGGTTGATGCATGCATGCAGCAAAATAATTAACACTTGTCACTTATGGTGCAAGTGGGTTGGTTTGATTTGGTTTGGTTATGAATATTGTGCGAGTGTGTTTAAGTTATAACTATATATATGTATGTGCCTATATCCCTTAAATAAAAGTATTGTGTGTTGGTTGCTTCCTATTATAGTTATTGATTAATCTAATATACGTACACTAAGCATATCCCTAAAATTAATTTAAATAAAAACACCAAAAAAGTTGTTTCTTAAGTTATGATCCTGTTTTGACCCTTTTATACCAGTAATTCCTAAATAATTCTAAATGACTTCTCTTTATAATTTGGTTTGAAATATATGGGTTTTTGCATGATTTCCTCTTTATTTATATTGTAATAGCATCCGTTTGCAATGGGCTTACACATGCTTATTGTTCGGGATGAAGGTTAATTTGTTTGGCTGATAAAACATAAAGCTAAAGTATGCCTATAAGCTATGATTCAATTATATTCGACTCTGATGTATCAAATGTTTAGGTTTATGTAAAATGGCGCTATTCCTGTTTTATAACAATAAAGAGACAAAAATATTTTTTTATGAAATTGACAATTACACATAGAATATTAAAAACGAGTGTATATAAGTTAAGGACAAAAAAATCATTAAACCTTGTTTTCCAACTCTTTTAAAATTTTGTAGATATTATATATATATATATATATATATATATGTGTGTGTGTGTGTGTGAAAGTGATCCATAACTTGCGTTAGCTATGATCACTATTCTAGTTGACCCTTATCCGACCGTCCAAGAGAAGATTTAAGGGCTTAGATTTAAAAAGGCTTGGTTCTGGTCGCTACTCACTCCTGCAGTCAGCCAAACTTTTCATTTTGATTGGTCGTTATTCTCTCATGTGGCCAGCATGAAAGGTCGTAGAAATTAATCATGCATGAGACTTAAAAGTAATAGTAATTATAATTTAAATTAAAAAATATATGTAACACCTCAGTTCCACATCGAAAGATATAGGAAAATTTTGTCTTTGTATAAGAAATTAAGTTGTTACCAATAGTACATTCAAATCATGACATTTTGGGTGAGCCTGTGGTGGGTTAAGATGACTTAAGGAGATACTATTGGGCTAGTGGTTTAAGGCTTTATTTTGATGGATTTGATTCGGTTCAGACTTGGGATTTGACCCGAGATTTTTTTCGGACTCGGAATTTAACCCGAGTTGTTACATATAGTATCAAAGTTGACTCTCGAAAACTCGAATCGGGTCATCTGATCGGGTTGCCTGAGGTGGGGACACGAAGGCTGGTGGTATTATCCCAAAATGAAGTAATGGAGGTCCGGAGGTGGGGACACGAAGCCAGCTGGCATTATCCCACAATGGCTAGAGAGACAAAGATTTGTGGACCATGTGTGTGATCGATTCTGATGGGGACATCAGAAATTTAAGCGGGGGAGTTTGTAACACCCCAGTCCCACATCGAAAGATATAGAAAAAATTTGTCTGTGTATAAGAAATTAAGTTACAACCAATAGTTCCTTGAAGTCATGACCTTTTGTGTGAGCCTATGGTGGGCTAATCAGAGATACTGTGCAATATCGTGTGTTACTGTGCAACAACGCGCATTACTATATTTTTATCACCATGTATTTTAACAGTTTAACGGTAAAAGTATGGCCGTTATTTTATGAAAAGGTTATTTTTGTCGCTTTTTATATCCGACAGTTATTCCGTTGTAGGGTCCACCAATGATTGCGCCGTCGTACGAATATTCCATGACAAAAAGAATATTTTTTGACCAAACGAATATTTTAAGACAACTTGCTTACTTTGTAAAATTTGCACATATCACCCATAACTATAGAATTATATCAAATCAACACCTTACTATTCAAAATAATACTTAGAGAAAATTAAATCTTTATTCCTAAATTAAAAAGTTGGTGTCTTACAACCTCCCCTCCTTATGAAATTTAGTCCTCGAAATTGATGTATGTACCTGGTATTTCGAAGAGGTGAGGATACCTTATTTTTATTTCAGATTCTAACTCACATGTCATTTCCTCAATATCATGGTTTCTCCATAAAACTTTGACTTGAGGTATAACCTTTGAGTGTAGAATATGTTCCTTCTTATCCAAGATCTTTATAGGTACCTCCTCATACGTTAAATCTTCTGTTATCTCTTCTGGTTCTAATTCAATAATGTGGTTTGGGTCTTCCACATATTTATGTAACATAAATATGTAAAAAACGTTATGAACACGAGACATATTTGGCGGTAAGGCGAGTCTATAGGCCACAAATCTTACTAGATCGAGGATTTTAAATGGACAAATAAATCGAGGGTTGAGCTTTCAACTCTTTTCGAATCTCGTAACTCTTTTCCATATAGCAACACGTAACAATACATTGTCTTCGACATTAAATTTCACATCCCTTCGATGAAGATCAACATAACTCTTTTGTCGATTTTGTGTTGTTTATATACGTTGCCGGATCATTTGAATCTTTTCTGTAGTCATGCGTACCAATTCTGGTCACTCAGTATTCAATAATTACCACAATAGTTGTTGCATAGTATCTCATATTATTGATTCAATAATTATTACAGTAACATCTGCATAATATTTTATATTATTAAATCAATAATTGATACGACACAATTATTCATATTATTTGCATTATTGACAATGTTTAGAAAGTTATGTCGAGAAAAGGGGTTAGGTTATTTAATTGCGCGGGAATAAGGAGAAATCCTTATCGGAAAATCCCCTTTCCTGCGAACGATCTGGTTGTCAATATTGTGAGTTATAATATTAATGATGAATAATTATTGAAAGATTGTGTTAATTAAAGATAAGAATAATAATTTATGTGTTGAAGATGTTTGTTCAATTATCTTTTTAAATTGGTATTTGTTCTATTTGATTTTGGAAGATGCAAATTGATTTACGGAGGGGTGGCCCCCTAATTACCTTCTAATTGGTGTTTGTTCATTTAGTTTATTTAAGGATACATAATTCTTTTTTATGGCCCTCAATTACATTCAAATGAGGTTATTTGTTTTTATTTTGATTTGGCAGGTTATGAAATTATTTTTCAAAGAATGGACCTTCTTGGCCAAACTTTCCAATGATGCAATTCCTATTTAGTAACTTGTGAATTAGGGTGCCACATCATTGGATAATGTCTCCAAATTGGTATATTGATAGTCTTTCTTCATTGGCCAAAGCTTTCAAAAGAGAATACTGATAAGTTGAAACCCGTGACCTTCGTCCAAAATTTTTTATTGTTCGTCCGTAATTATTTTTAAATAGTATCTTGTCATTCTCCTATAAATAGGTTGCTTAGTTAAAAAATAAAAATCACACCAGAATTAGAAAATTTTTCTTCCATAATATTGTGAGTCTTTCTTTCTAGTATAAGAATACTTTGAATGTAGCTAATAGTGCAAGATTTTCTCAAGAATATCTTTGATATACCAGTCAGATCTAGTCTCCAACTAAGGTAAGGGATATTATTTTCGTTTAATATTCGTAAGGAATATTATTTTCTTCATACTCTATAGTATGTAAGTGATATTATTTCGTTTCATATTACTAAATCTACACTTACTTTGATAAGTATTGTTTCTATAATCCTTGAAATGATTAAAAATTCCTTGAGGTTTGCACTTCATCTAATATCATTTCATTTGTATATTTGTCTGAACTTTCTTATTAAATTTTCATATTTTCATGTTGGGGTACTATTCATCTATGGCACTATTCATACCAGAGTACTATCATATCGGAGTGCTATTCATCCAAGATATTATTCATGCCAGAGTACTATGATCACGAAGAATTTTAGTTTTTTTTCTTTGTCCAAATTATCTTTGAAATATTAATTGATGTGTTAAAATTATGTACTAAAAGTGCACAATGTCAAATTGAAGAACTGACAAATACAAGTCGAACCCACAGAGACTAGATTAATTTAATGTATCCTTAATATCTGTTTTAGGCGAATTAGAAATAAAGATTGAAAATTGATTAACTAGAATATGAAAATTAATAATGAGGAAACAATCTAGGAATCCGAATCCATTAAATAATAAACATAACATATAATTCAATCTCTTCTATTTTTATAACTCAATTATGATTTTGATCTCCATTCCCTTTAAGGATTAACTATAACCCATCAAAACTTCTTTGAGCAAACATGGATTATGAAAAACTCATATATTAACAATAATCTATCAAAACCTCTTAATTAATTTAAAATCACATAAGAATTATAAAACGAAGGTATTTCAATAACGAAACATGAAGGCGGAATCAATTAAGCATAAAAACATAAATAATAGAAGAGATGAAAAATATTAACACGAATAGTTATTTAATTTCATCTTCATCTTAGATATAAAAAATTAACTAGACATAAAAATAAATAAACTAACTAATTAAAATAAAGAAGAAGTAGAAGATTAAAAATAAATAAGAAACTCCATTTATTAACGATCCTCCAACAAGCGTACAATGAAACATAATTTAATGTACTCCTACTCCTAACCTAAAGTACGTAATACAATACCTAATACTTTTTCCTCTTTAAAACAATAGACCTATTTATAGGGAAAATAACTTCGAACCCTAATTTAGATTCATTGAACTTGGACACTTTTGTTCCCTTTCCATGTAGGTTTCAACTTCCTAGTGACAATCAACTTCTCAAAAATAACTTCTAGATAGACTTTTCTTTCTTTTGTTGGATTTGACTTGCACACCAAGATTGTTCAACCTCTTTCCTACTCCTTGCAGGATTCTTCTTGGATATTCCTTACATGAACAAGAGCATTAAATATCGCTTGATCGCCAAGATTTTGACTTTATTGCAATAAATATTAAATCCTACAAAATAAAGTAAAACATATTAATTTAATAAAGTAATATAATTAAAAGGACAAAATTATGGATAATAAAATGTATGAATTATGTGTCTATCAAATACCCCCATACCTTGCTTTTGCTCGTCCTTGAGTAAAATAAAAAGAAAATAAAAATAAAACAAAAAGTATACTACCCCATTTTCATAGGAAACACAATTGCACTTAGCATGTGCAACAAGCCTTTAAACCCCAAGGTTACCCCCCAAGTGGACGAGTTGTGTCTCGTGAGGGTTTGCAGTGAATATACCCACAAAATTTAAAAAAATATTTTTGGGTTCAACAAATTATGAAATTAAAAGAAAACTTCTAAATATCCATGGACATTATACATAAGCAAGAATAAATTCAAAATCACATTTTCACTTTATCAAAAATACTCAATCTTTATTTTAGACACCATCCTTCATTAAATCAATTTCATGTGATACATGCATTGTGTATATGATGTAACTCTTAATAGGGATTTTTACCATGAAAACCAAGCAAGCTCATTTTTTCTTTTTCTTTTTTTTTTTCAATTTTGATTCTTGACTTGTCAATATGTCTCATTTTCTTAGGCTTTTTAGAGTTACCCATGTAGAGCGTTGGACCAATAACTCCCAAACCAGATGGCTTTATGGCACTAGGTGTAGAGACACCCCTAAAGGCTTAATTACTTGAGTAACAAAGGCCACAAAACTAGACTAGTCAAGCTACTTTTATCCATCACACTTTTCAGCGTGAATATTGATGCTTCTCGAGGCTTGGATACCCAGTTATTTCATTTAATGGACATTGAAGCAGTTATTTATTTCTTTTTCTCTTTTTTTTCAACTTTTCTCATCTTTTTTTTTTCAATTTCTTTATTTTTTTTTTCAATTTCTTGTTTGAAATTACTCGAATCATGGTTTATATCCCACAACTAAGAATTAGTGCAAACGTGAAGTGCAAAAATGCTTATGAAATCAATTTTAATCCAGATGGTGTTTCGAACTAAGACTTTGTATCTTATCAAAAATTCAAGAGTTCTAAATCTTTCAATCTTACGTATGAGTTTTGCTCCACAAACACTTATTAGAATTAATTCAATCCATAAAAAGTCAAACAATATTTTTAATTTTTTAATTTTTTAGTGTTTTTTTTTTACTATTTTTTTCTTAAAAATAAAAAAAAATCTAATACAATAAGACAAACAAAGTCCCCCCATACCTAAATCATGCATTGTCCTCAATATGAACAAATAAAAAAAAGAGAACAAAGATGTGAAAAAATTGTACCTTGTATGCGGGGCATTTGTTCTGCAAGAAAATGTGGTGAGAAAGAAAATAAATGTACATATCTACAAATTTCATAAATCCTAAAAATTATGTGACTATACATGAATGATACAAATGGGTAAGTGAGTGTGAACTTTTCATTATTTTCAGGAGGTTTATGAAAATGAAAATAGTAAGAATTTTCATCACAGTTATGCTTAAGATTTACCTCAAGAAATTTTTCACTAACATATTCAAATGATGGAAGAATTGGTTCAAATACATGTTCTAGTTTAGTTGACTTATTTGTAGTGGATCTAAACAGCTCATTTACCTTATCTAAATATCCAGATTCATTCCAATTTTGGTCAAGGTGATTTAAGAAAAAATTAATTGGATCATTTTCAATCAAGAGTCTATTTTCAATTATTTTTTGGTCATTGACAACTCATGTATCATGTTTACTTTAATGGGTTGGTCCAAAAAATCACTAGGTAATTTTTTATGAATAAGTCTTTCAGGATATGGAGCTATAGGCTTATAGACTTTTTCAACACACTCATCAAATGCAACATTATCAATTTTAGACATAGACTTATAATTTTTAGACACCTCAAATTGTCTTGACTCAAACTGTGTAGAATTGAATACAAGATTTTCATTTTCCTCATCATTTCCACAACCATTAAAATTTTCAAAATTAACCTCAGAGTAACTAGAAAATTCGAATTCACCCAGCTCTTGTTCATTTATTATGGTGGCTAATCTATTCATTTGAATTTCTAGACGAGATATAACTTGATCCATGCTAAATTGATTTTCCATTAAAACTTCCATAGTTTTCTCCAAGGCACCAAGTCTTTCCTCTTCTTCATTTGATAATTCTTGTGGAATTTGATGTTCTGGATCTGAATATGGATATGAACTCATATAAGAATTTTCATAAGTTAGAAAAAATTGATTTACTTGGTGTGCATTAAAATTTTCGTAAGGTTCTTGATTCAAAGCAAAATTATTATTCCAACTATAATAAGAATCCATTTTTCCACAAATAACAAAATAAATAGACAACTAACCACGAAAGTCGCACACACAAAAATATTAAAAAAACAAAACAAAAAACTAAACTACTATTTTTTTAAAAATAAATAAATATGGAGATACGAAGTACCGAAGAAAGCGCAGCAACAAAATCTTTATCTTTTCGCTCCTTCGATCCACTTCAATAAATAAGGAAAAAAAATTACAGTTAAAACTAATTCAAATAAATAAAAATTAATTCTAGTCCCCGGCAACGGGGCCAAAAACTTGATGTGTTAAAATTATGTACTGCTAGTGCACAGTGTCAAATTGAAGAACTAGCAAATACAGGTCGAACCCATGTAGACTAGATTAATTTAATATATCCTTAATATCTATTTTAGGCGAATTAGAAATAAAGATTGAAAATTGATTAACTAGAATATGAAAATTAATAATGAGGAAACAATCTAGGAATCCAAATCCATTAGATAATAAACATAACATATAATTCAATATCTTCTATTTGTATAACTCATTTATGATTTTGATCTCCCTTTCCTTTAATTTAGTAATTTATAATTAACGTGGGCAAACATAGACTATGAAAATCTAAGAATTAACTATAACCCATCAAAACTTCTTTGAGAAAATATGGATTATGAAAAACTCATATCTTAACAATAATTTATCAAAATCTCTTAATTAATTTAAAATAACATAAGAACTATAAAACGAAAGTATTTCAATAACAAAACATGAAGGCGAAATCAATTAAGCATAAAAACATAAATAATAGAAGAGATGAAAAATATTAACACGAATAATTATTTAATTTCATCTTCATCCTAGATATAAAAAATTAACTAGACATGGAAATAAATAAACTAACTAAAATAAAGAAGAAGTAGAAGATTGAAAATAAATAAGAAAACTCCCTTTATTAACGATCCTCCAACAATCGTACAATGTACTCCTACTCCTAACCTAAAGTATGTAATACAATACCTAATATTTTTTCCTCTTTAAAACAAGAGACCTATTTATAGGGCAAATAACTTTGAACCCTAATTTAGATTCATTGAATTTGGACACTTTTGTTCCCTTTTCATGTAGGTTTCAACTTTCCTAGTGACAATCAACTTCTCAAAAATATTTTTTAAATAGCCTTTTCTTTCTCTTGTTGGATTTGACTTGCACACCAAGATTGTTCAACCTCTTTTCTACTCCTTGCAATATTCTTCTTGGATATTCCTTACATGAATAAGAGCATTAAATATCGCTTGATCACCAAAATTTTGACTTTATTGCAACAAATATTAAATCCTAAAAAATAAAGTAAAATATATTAATTTAATAAACAAATATAATTAAAAGGACAAAATTAGGGATAATAAAATGTATGAATTATGTGTCTATTATTAATCTTAAATATCATTATTGAACTTTACTCCACAATTGGTTATCATGTTGACAATTTCAACATTCTTGAACTTCGATAAATTAAATTATAAATCTCTAATATTTATCCTTGACCTCACTAAATTCATTCTTTATATCATTGTCATCATCCTCAAGCTTATATTGTGTTGAAAGTCATCTTTGGCCCGTAGTGCAAAGATGGGTTGTTGATTGGTATGATTATAACAAGGAATTGTGTATTGGTATAATCATGAACTTTAATATTACAGATAAAGGTTTGTGGTAAAAGTCTTTTTTGGCCCGTAATGCATAGATGAACACGTGTTTGGTATGATCATGACCACGGGTGATACAAATGATTTTCTTTGGCTCATAGTGTATAGATAATTAGTTGATTGGAAATAATTATTGATTGGTGTTATAGGGATAAAATATTGATGATGAACTTTTAAATCATAGAAGATAGTATACATCATGATTCACTTGACTCTTATAATATTTTGCTATTTTCATTGCAGTTGTTGATCTAAAACTTGTTGTCCATTATATTTTATCTAATTTATTATTGTTGAAAGCTAAAGATAATTTATTCTTCATTATCTGTGTCATAATATATATTCTTTACTTGGCAAGTTGAGCTCACCATTTTCCTTTTTATTTCATTGTTCTTCTAAGGTAATGAGAATGTCACTGGACTATTCGGGGAGCAGAGTAATGGTCCGAGATAGTTCTATAGAAGTTTTCACGATATAGTAAAAATAATGTGACAATAATTGTAATGAAGACTTATTTTGAGTGTATATTGTCATATTATATAAGACCCCAACTTTTTATGAATAAAGATTTAATTTTTTCTAAATATTATTTTGAATAGTAAGGTGTGACGCCCCCAAAATTAGGTATACATCATCCATCTTGGGTCGCCAGATACGTGGTACAGAATTCAAATACAACTTACTAATACAACTGTCGTGTACAATACGACAAAACATAAACTGTGAGTTTGAATACAAATATTGTGTACTAGAGAGTAAACAAACTCAAAAGGAGTCCTCATTACAATTATTATCACACTATTTCACAGAATAGTGTGGACTACTAAAGCTATTCTTTGGACCATCACTCCGTTCCCCGACTCGTCCCAGCTATATTCTCATTTCCTGAAGAGAATAGTGAAAGAAAGGGTGAGCTCAACTAGCCTAGTAAGAAATATTATGACTAAGATAATGCAGAATAAATTATCATTAGTCTCCAACAATGGTAAACTGATAAAATATAATAGACATCAAGTTTAACTGCAGCGAAACAAGCAATCCATTAAAAGAGTCAAGTAGAAAATAAAATCTACTATCTTTTATGATTTAAAAGGTTTTTCATCACTGTAATTGTTGAGACTCAGCTTAAAAAATATTACACATCATCGAATCACCCCTGCACTACGGCCAAAGATATTCTTTAGTATCATGACCACAATTATCCATGCACTACGGGCCAAGAATATTTGTGTATTCATTAATGGTCATGATCATGCCAACAACTGTCCATCAATGCACTACGATCCAGTGAGGACTTTTATCACATTATTTGTGATTACGGTCATGATTACACCGAATAATCCCTGGTCATAATCATACCAAGTCCATCTATGCACTACATGCCACGAGATGACTTTCAAAAATATAAACATGAGGATGATGACAATGATATAAGAATTCAATAAAACAAGTTCAAGAATTAATTTATCCAGAACTAATAATGTCCAAATTGTCAACATGATCTTTTGCTTTCAGAGAGTAAAATTCAAGAATGCTCGTAAGAATATTTCCATGAAAAGATCTTTGGATGAAGTGCAAATGTCAATGATATTCTACTAATTTCATGGAGTATAGAAGTCAAAACTTTAACCAACCGAGTATAATAAAGAATGGAATAACAAAAGAAATCACCATGCATGCGGATTTCAGACAGACAAAGTTATTCCAAATAGAATACTCAATAACGGAACCATGTCGAGCAAAATTGCGACTTGCAAGCGATGATGTTCCAATGAGAATAATAAAGAATGAAATTACAACAAAATCACCATGCATGCGGTACTTCGCGTAGGCAAAGTTATTCCAAGAAAATACTAATAAGATTTTAATCGGTCCCAGTAAACGCATGGATACATGATATTCCAAATGTAATAATAATAAAGATTTTAACTAGGTCCCAAAGAAACGCATGACATGTGATATTCCAACGGAATAATAAAAGATTTTAATCGGTCCCAGGCGTAAAAGCGCATGCATGTGATATTCCAAATGAATAATAAAGACGGAATAATAATAGAAGAATGTCACCAAGTATAGGGTAACTCACAGTATACAAGTTATTCCAATGTAATAATAAAGAATGGAATAATGTGTTCTCTTCATGAATACAAAAGAAATAATACTCCCTACGAGTACAACAAATAATATTCCTTACCTTAAGAAGAAGAATCTCGGATATATAAGTAGTGAAGTAGCAAAATACTTTCTTCTTTCTCTCTATAGTTTATCTCTCTAGAGTTTCAAAGAATTAAAAAGAAAATAATGAAGGAGTGAACTTCATTTATAGAAAAATGGATCGCATAAGAACTAATTCTGAATCTGGTCCAGTTGATTTACTTTAATCGGAAGGTTCATAAAATATTCTAATAAAACAAAACTTTTAAATAAAATATAGATAATATATATATATATATATATATATATATATATATATATATATATGCAACCTGTGAATACACCCCTGTGAATCGTGATGATTCACGTGAATTTCAAATAATCTCTCTATATATTATATACATATAGCACTTCTTTTCTCCATCTTATATATATATATATATATATATATATATATATATATATATAACAAAAAAGCACTCCATCCTATACTAGCCAAAAAACTTTCTCAAAGACATTTCATGTTCCCTCCCCACCTACTTGATTAACACGTATATATATAAGTATATAATACTTATATATATATATAACAAGATTGATATAACTTTCCACCAACAATTTTGAAAATGGGTAAATGGGTCTAAATAATACGCCAAACTTACAACAAATACTATAACAATAATTGAACAAAACCGGTGACTTATTACGTAAAGATCAATAATTAATACTGCAGTCTTGATGCAACCACACAGATTACTATACTTTAACACCGGGTGTTTTAACAGCTAACTGTAAAACTTCCGCCAAGTTTTCATATAAAGTATTTTTTGTCATTTTCTCAATCCGACAATTACATTGTTAGGGGTCCACTAATGATTGTGTCGTTATACGAATATTCCTCGTTAAAGCGAATATTCTCACCAATCGAATATTATATAACAACTTAGTACTTTTGCAAAATTTATAAATATTACCTACAACTATAACATTATATCAATTTCACTCAATAATATTCAAAAATAATATTTATAGAAAATTCATCTTTATTCAAAAAAAAGTTGGGGTTTTACATAAGGTGTTGATTTGATATAATGCTATAGTTATGGGTGATATGTTCAAATTTTACAAAGTAAGCAAGTTGTTATAAAATATTCGTTTGGTCGGGGAATATTCTTTTTGTCAGGGAATATTCCTACGGCGACGCAATCATTGGTAGACCCTACAACGGAATAACTGTCGGATATAAAAAGCGACAAAAATAATTTTTTTATAAAAAATAACGACAAAACTTTTTCCATTAAACTGTTGAAATACCCGGTGAGAAAAGTATAGTGGTACGCGTTGTTCCACAATGGTACGTGGTATTGTACAGTAGCACACGGTATTGTACATTATCTCTGAATATTATTGATACTTACGTAAGAAGTCACTTAGTTTCATTCAATAATTGTCACAGTAATTGCTATATAGTATTGATTCAATTATTATCACAATATTATTTGCACAATACTTTGTATTATTAAATCAATAATTGACACGACATAGTTATTCATATTATTATTTGCATTTTTGACCATGTCTAGAAAGTTCTATCAAGGAAAGGGGGTTAGGTTATTTAATTGCGCGCCAATGAGAAAAAAACTTATCGGAAAGCCCCCTCTTTCTTGGGAACGATCTGATTTTCAATATTGTGAGCTATAATATTAATGATGAATAATTGTTGAAAGATTGTGTTTATTAAAGATAAGTATAATAATTAATGAGTGGAATATGTTTGTTCAATTATATTTTTAAATTGGTATTAAATTTGTTCTATTTGATTTTAGAATATGCGCATTGATTTACAGAGGGGTGGCCCTTCAATTACCTTCTAATTGGTGTTTGATCATTTAGTTTTTTGAGGATACATAATTATTTCATATGACCCTCAATTACCTTCAAATGATGTTATCTGTTTTTATTTTGATTTGGCAGGTTATGAAATTATTTTTCATAGAATGGACCTTATTGGCCAAACTTTCCAATAGTGCAAATTCCTATTTAGTAACCTGAGAATTGGGTTGCCCCCTCATTGGACAATGTCTCCAAATTGGTATATTGATAGTCTTTTCTCATTGGCCAAAGCTTTCAAAAAAGAATACTGATAAGTTAAAACCCGTACGTGAATTTCGTCCAAAACTTAATTTTTACTGTGTCCGTGATTATTTTTATATAGTGCATGTCATTCTCTTATAAATATGTTTCTTAGTTAAGAAATAAAAATCACACCAGAATCAAAGAATTCTTCTTTTATAATATTGTGTGTATTTCTTTTGTGTATAAATATACTTTGAGTGTAGCTTATAGTACAAGATTTCCTCACGATAATCTCCTACATATCAGACAACATCTAGTTCTTTACTCAGGTAAAGAGTGTTATTTTCTAAGACATACATAAAAGTATACGATAATTTAAAAACAGTAAATAGTTCGGAAAGTCACTTACCTCAATATTGCGAAATATAAAAAATATTAGTTGAACAAATCCTAAATATAAAATTAAAACAAATAAAATTATCAGTATACAATATTATAACTTATTCATACTCTTTACTCAAATCTTATGCACATAAATCTTAATTTTAAATTCAAAGTTTTAGTTAATTATTATATTTAATATTTTAAAATTAAAAAAAAGAAGTTTTTGTGTTGATTAAAATATAAACTTTGAGACTGTAACAATAACAATAGCTAGGGAATCTGTTATTATTTAAAATTCACGGTTTACATATAAAATACTACAAAAGAATTATTACAGTATAGCTATGGTATATGCGCAATTAACCCCACTGACATAAATAATATGCATATATACAAGTGTGTTTATTGGTTCAAAAGAATTGAGATACCAAAAAAATCCACTGGAGATAGAAATTTATTTGTTGCATATGGACATATTTCCGGGCCATCAACCTCTTTCATAGTTGATAGTACATCCATAAATGCAGGACTATATATAGGACTATAACTCCTAATGACTTTGGCAGGTGCATCCATAAATTTCGGAAGTGATTAGTATGAAGTTTATTTTTGAGTAAGTTAATCAATTGGTCAATAGAATGCTGACATACACACGAAGCTCTATGTGTGTCGACATTCTATTGGCCAATTGACCAACTTACCAAAAAATAAACTTCATGCTAACCGGATCCATAAATCCCACCATGTAATCATAATATATATACATATACCACGTTTCACAATACACTTTTATATATATATATATAGAGAGAGAGAGAGTTCAGATCTTAAGCTCACCCTTTATTCAATTCACTGAAGTCACCCCCTTTAGCGACGGACGGATGACGTGACGATTGGTCATACAAAACCGTCGTCTATACTTTTAGCGATGGACAACATATAGCGTCGTTAAAAGTATAGACGACGGTTGTATATTAACCGAACTGCTTCGTCCGCTCTCTAAAGGTGTGAGCTTGGGTGAGCTAGATAAGTGAGATGTATTTAAGATCCTAACCGCATATATATATATATATATATATATACACACACACGGACATGTATAAAATATTATAACCACAAATTATGACTGCCACAATTTTATACAAAATACATATGCTGCACACAAGCAATATATATACATATCATTATTTCATAATTTTTATCAGGGTCAAAATTTTAAGTTTTAAAATATATTTTTACATGTATAGTACATAATCATCTCATAATTGAAGAAGAAATATTTAGCTTTATTTTTTTGAATGTTCTTCTTTTCTGTTTTGCAGTAATTCTAAAACCAAATAACTGTTTTACATTTTTTTTCTCTCTCTTTCTCATCTAATATTTCTTTCTCAAACTCTCATTAATATTATCTCAATCCCAGCATTTTAAAAGATGAGAACAAATAGATGTTAATTCAAATTTAAAAGCTATAGTTATCCCTTCATTTTTAAAATATAACACACAATCCTTAAATGTAAGATTTAGTTAACAGATATATCAATTATTTTCTTACTATTTAATTATTATTATTATTATATTAGAAAGCCCGATTGTTACAGTCGTCTTCGCTATGTAATTTATAGATTGGAGGGAAAATAATTAGGCATGTTGTTATCTCCAAGTATATATAAAATGACATGATAGTTTCTAATTTGTTATTACTTTTTCACTATCATTTTCAATATCACAATACCACAATCAAATTCATAATTAATATTAAGCTTATATTTGAGAACATAAAATTATTCCAAATTAATACTAAGATGTATTATATTTGAGAACATAAAATTATTCCGAATTAATACTAAGATTATATTTAAGAACATAAAATTATTTTTAAAGTTGTTGTTTTATAAATATATTTTTAATTTAAAAATGGGTGAAGTACTTGATAAGAATTTTTTTTTTTAAATGGTTTTCGAATTGATACATATTGTCCTCCATCACTATATCCTCATGAATTAATTAACTTTTTATTGGAAATGGATTTGACAAAATAAATATTAAAATATTTTGAGGCTTAATTTAATGTGGACCCATGCCACACTCCGAAAATGCCGGGTTCATGCACCAATGTGTTCTCCTCCGCAAGGAGTATAACGTGGTATACTTATTTGTTCAAATCCATTAAAAATTGAATGAGAAAATTGACTCCAAATTCACCTACTTGAAATGTTGTAAATTGCATAGTCCCACATAGGATGTTTGAAGGAAATGTGAAGAATTTATATATGAGATGTTTGCTCAATGGGAAGGGCCTCAAGGGGCACCCCACTTTTGTGGAAGGGAGAGGACCTAGCCAAGACTTGGTTCAAACCCACACGCGCGCGCCTTATACCGCCACCGTCCCGTCTGGTAGGGCTTGGCTCTCGGGTTGGTGGGTGGGTCTTGATATATAATTTTTTTTGGACAAAATCTGTTTAATATATTATCAGCTTTTGTTTAAGCTATTATCATATCTCTTTAGCGTCGTTTAGATTATTGGATGCTTGCCCTTAATCCATTCATATCCTATCTTAACAGTCATAATTTATTCTATAAATAAACCGTGTGGGAGCGCATTTCAACATATGAGTTTTCCCTCCATTATGTTCTTTCCCGTTTTTCTGCATTCTGATTTTTGCAGTATATGTTCTTCTATTCCAGTATATTTCATTCCCTTATCACATATCATATCATCACAGTCAAGTTCAAAGTTCGAGTACATTACATAGAAATTGAGTTCGTAGAATTCTTAATTTCGTAGTGCTGGCAATTAAGAATTGAAATCCGTTTTATCTTGGGAAGCATTTATTCAACAAATCCTTTAGCACCAGTGAAAAATAAATTTGCTTTAAGAAACTTTGTGAATTCAAAGGACTCGAATTTAATAATCTTCTATTTTCATATTCTGATTTTACAAGTAAGTATACTTTACGTTCTTAATCTGATTTGCATATCATATTAAATATTATTATAGATTTACAGAAGTATACATTCTAATTAAATATTATTATAGATTTACAGAAATAACACTTTTTATGTCGCAGTAACTTAAGGGGCCCTCGCTTATATGATAAATTGTAGATTGAGGATTTTTATATGTAGTCATAGTTATTGATGAGTGTATAATATTCTATGATTTTGATTATTTTATATTTGATTTTATTACATGTTATATGTGTATGAGGATTTATTAAGGTATTTATTGATTTCAGGAGGATTTAGAGCTACATATGGAGAAAGATGGAAAATAGAGGTAAAAAGATGACGTAATTTTTCTTGAGTTTTTCCAAATTTCTTTCCATATTTCAGAATTCTATTGTAATTAGGATTTCTTTTTACTGACATTTTCTTTCCAAAATGATTTTATTTACTTATGGAAACTAGGGTTATGGTTTGTAATTCTTATTAGGATTTGGATTTCTATTTTTTTTAGGTTTAGGACTTTGTCTAGCACTATAAATATATTGTAATAGTCAGGATTATTTATTCTATCTTCTACATTGGAATTCAACACTTGTTTTTGGGAAGATTGAAGACATGAGTTAAGTTCTTTATTTTTCAGTTCTAAGGTATGTGGAACCATATTTACAGTTAATGGTTAATTGAGTATTCATTATTTATTCCTTCGTGCATAAAATTTATTCTAATAATCTGTTTCAAATTCGTATATATGTTATTCAATTTACTAATTTGATTACTGCAGGATTAAATTAGTTAATTGATATCATCTGCTAGATTAAGGTATGATATTAAGCAAACGATGGTATACCTGATCACAAGTAGTACTTAGTAATACTTAATTATGGACAAGCTTTTGGGTATTATTAAGATTATCAGAAGACAAGTTAAATAATCTCTGATTGTGTGATTGTTACTTGAAATAACTTAATTCTCTAATTCTTCATGCTACTGTTATATTAAATTTAAACTGATAGTTATAGGTTGTATGATAGTTAGACTCTATTGAGGCAATTGTCACATTAAATTTATAACATAAGGAAAATTACAAGCATTTAGGAGTTGTAGTGTGCATTTGATTATTTCTTCTTCTTTTTTGGTTGTTTTAGGTATCCACTGTAAGACCCCGAATTTTATGAAATAAAAGTATTCAATTTTTCTTATAATTACAATTCAGTAAATGGTTAAATTGATAAAAGTTAAAGTTAAGGGTGATATATGAATTTTTTTCAAAATACACAAGTGATTATAAATATATTCATTGTTGTCGGGGAATATTCGTTTGGTCGTGGAATATTCTTTCTGTCGGGGAATATTCGTACGATGGAGCAACCATTTGTGGGCCCCATAATGGATAACTGTCGGATGAAGAAAACGACAAATTTGAGTTTTTAAAAATAACGGCGTAATCGTTATCAAGTTAATCTTTGTTGGAATACACGGTGGATAAAGTAAAGTAATACGCTGGCGTTGTTGCACAAGATGCTTTGCGGTATTACGCGTATTGTTGAATTATTGATTCTTACGTAAGAAGACACTACTCAATAATTGTTACCGTAATTCTTGCTCGATATTTTATTGATTCAATAATTCTTTGCGTTCTTAGTTTATATTATCGTTGTTTTAATAATTGTCACTACACAGTATTTTCTATTATCGAAGCAATAATTCATATTATCTGAATAATATTATTAGAAAACATTATTGGCAATGTCTAGAAAGTTCTGTCTAAGGAGAGGTTTGGTCACCTAATTGTGCGCCAGTAAGGAGAAATTCTTATTGGAAAGCCCCCTCTTTCCTGGGAACTGTCTGGTTGTCATTATTGTGATTCTGTAATATTATTTGTGAATAATTAATTATTTATTTATATGATAAGAAAAATATTCATTTTATGTGGATATAGATGGAGAAAATTTTTTAAAGTGACAGTTGTTGAAAATTGATATTTTATCTTTCTGATAAAATAATATTTTATTATATTATTATAATATAATAATGATGATATTTTTACAATGAATGTGGGATATATGATTATATAAGGAGGAGGAGTATTTTTGTTGCAAAAGTTGTTTAAAAAATGTTAAACATGTCTGTGGGCCCATTTCTTGACTGAAATTTGATTATAGCCTGTAAAATTGCCCGTTTATGGATTTCGATCAATTTCTATTTGAAATTTGGAAAAATTTTCTTCTGCAAAGTTGTAGAGAATTAAATTTCCTATAAAAACACGTCAAATTTGAATTTTTTGATAAAAGGGCTATTTATTATGAATTATTGAAGTTCCGAAGTTCTGAAATAATTGATTTTTGAAAGTTTTAATTGTTTTAAATATAAAAAACGTTTTTTTGCTGGTTTTGGTTGAGGTGTGGCTGATGTTGGACTAATTGGGTGCGTAGGAAGTTTAAGAAAAAAAATATATTATATTTTATTAAATTTTCTGCTTTGGTGTTCTAAGCATTTTTCTATAAATAGGGTGCTTAGGTTAGAATTGAAAATCACACCAGAAACTAAAGATTTCTCTCTCTATTATATCGAGCGTATTTTGTGAGTATTTTAGTACTTCGAGTATTGCTATACGGTGCAAGTTCTTTTAGCACTATATCCAGTATTCCAGTCAGAAATACTATTCTTGCTGAGGTAAGGGATATTATTTTTTAAAAAATGATATTATTTCTTCAATATCATTATGCCGAAATATTGGTTGGAACTTTTTATCAAATTTAGAACTTTTTCATGTCGAGGTTACTATTCATGGTTACTATTCACGAGTTACTATTCATGAGTTACTATTCATGAGTTACTATTCACGAGTTACTATTCACGAGTACTATTCACGAAGCATGATAATATTTTTTGTGAAATTTCTATCTTTTGGTGTTAGAGTTACAATTCACGTATACGACACTATTCACGAATACGGCACTATTCACAGAAAAATTAAATTTTTCGTTTTCGTCCAAAATATCATTTATGGATACTAGTTTTGATTGTATCCATGTTTTGATCATTCTTGAATTTTATTCCACTATGATTATTTATGATGTATTTTTGGACATGGAATAAATTTAATCTGAATCCTTAATATTTATTATTTTGTTTCAATTGGATTCGTTTTTCTTAAAATATTTTTCATCATCCTCAGTCCTAAATGATGATATAACTGAATATCTTTGGCCTGTAGTGCAAAGATGAATGATTTCTTGATGAATATCTTTGGCCGTAGTGCAAAGATGAACAGGTGTTGAGATGAACATGACCGATTGATCAATATCTTTGGCCGTAGTGCAAATATGAACAGGTGTTTAGATGAACATGACCAACTGATGAATATCTTTAGCCTGTAGTGCAAAGATGACTTGTTGATGAATATCTTTGGCTCGTAGTGCAAAGATGAATTTATTAGTAGGATTATGAACATAAACTGTGATTTGGTATAACCATGATCTTTGATGTTTCAGGTGATGAAAATTAACTTTGTCCTGGATGAGGAAAGGAATTTAGAACTACAATTACGATTATGAGTTATACACGTGATTGTGGACAGAAATTATTGATTAATGTTACAGGGATAAAACATTGTTGATGGACTTTTAACATGGAGAAGATAATAGATTTTATGGTCTATTTGACTCTTCTAATGGATTGCTCGTTCCGCTGCAACTATGGTTGAAAAGTTTTATCATCTACCATCTGTTCTAAATCTCTGATTTATTACTGTTGAAGGCTATTGATAATTTATTTATCTTTAGTCATGATATTCTTTACTGAGCTAGTTGTGCTCACCATTTTGCTTCACAATTCCTTTCAGGTAATAAAAGTGTAGCTAGGTCGAGCGGGGGATAGCGAGGGAATAGAATGGTGGTCTATAGATGTTGAGGGTGAGGTGAATTTAACTTAGAAGGGTGTTTTGCCACTATCATACAAGATGTCTAATGACATACAACCTCGTGTCATCATAAGACAAGGTTGTGCTCATCCACTTGCTGAGTATATTTACAAGCACTACCTATATAATCTTGGTGTTTGTTTGGAGTTTAATTTTCAATTAGAGACAGTGGGGATAATGATATGTCAAGAGAAGACTCACCATTGGGAAGAATATGATAGTAATCCTCTCGTTTTTCTTTGGGGTCTATTGGGTCAACCAAGGATAATTCTGTGGCCATATGATATCTATCATAACCTATACGCATGGTCTCCCATGTACGAAGGTTTCCTTGAGCACTTCTCAAAGATTTTAATTTCTAAAACAGTTTTCGACTATACCTTTATGTAAGGTGTCATTATGAAGTGTTGTCCATTGATGGGACATTTGTCACAGTTGGTATATATTTGTATTTAAATTCACAGTTTAAGTGTTGTTGTATTTTGCACGATAATTATTATAATAAAATTATAATTATTTTCTGTACCATGTATTTGATGACTCAAAATAAGTTGAATGGAATGAACCTCTATTTTGGATTGTTACATCCACATTCCGAATTTCAACCTTTATTGTTCTTCACCGAAATCAGTGTGCTACATTATCTAACTGCAGGGCATGTTGTTTGTCTTCTTCGATATATAATTTATATATAATTTGGCGATGACTAAACAAAGACCAAGCAAAATGTTAGACAAATTAAGTCTAAATATAACCCAATACTTTTTCAATTTCAAAATTAAAGATGTATTTTTCTTTTAGTTCATTTTAAAATTAAATATATATTTTTATTTTAGAACTATAAAATGACATGATATTTTAATTTGTCATTATATTTTCACTATTATTTTTAATATCACACCATCGCAATTAAATTCCTAATTAAAATTAAAATTATATTTAAAAATATAAAATTATCCTTAAAAGTTATCATTTTATAAATGTATTCTAATTTTGAAACCGAAGAAGTACTTAATAAAAATATATTTTTTTAAAAATTTTGGTTTCATGATTGATACATATTATCCTCCATCATTATAACTTAATTACTTAATTAACTTTTTATGTCCTAGTAACTTAAGAGTCTCTAGCTCTCTCTATATGATAAGAAGAAGATTATAGAATCTCATTAATTAATTAACTTTTTGTCTCAGCAACTTAAGGGGATAAGACGAAGATTGTAGAATTTTATTACTCCCTCCATCCAGGATAAAAGTCCTTATTATAATTTTGGATTATCCTATGTTAAATATCCACTTTCCTTTAATAACCAAATTTTTACATATTTTTTTCTATTATGCCTGTAGCATTAAATATCTCATACTTTTTTTATTCTAATTCTCTCTCCATATTTAATGACATTATTATGGATAATTTTGTCATTTTATTCTTCTTCTTAATATGCGTAAAAAAATCTACCAGAATTTTTATCCTGAGACAGAGAGAGTAATTAATTAACTTTTTATGTCTCGGCAACTTAAGAGGATAAGAAGAAGATTGTAGAATGAGTATTTTTATATGCAAAAACTCTGTGAATATAAAAGTTGGAAATGAGTGTTTGAAATTTTTTTATTTGTATTTTGACCCTAATATGATAAAAATATAAATAGGTGAAATTAAAATAAACTCGTGTTTAATTTCTATGTCCAATTTTCATATTAGTAGAAGAGCTCTTTTATATGTACTAACCATTATATAGAATACATAATACTATATGTATAATAATTTGTACTAAATGTGTATTACACAAAAATTGTTTATGGGTCTTATTTTTTGAATTGGAATAGTGTATTATTTGAATTCAGTTAGTAAGTTTTATAACTTCTTATTGCATGGATTATTGAAAATATTGCATGGTTTGGATTTAATTCGTATTTGTTTGACTAAAAATTTGATTCGAACTCGATTCGAAATATAAACGATTCAAATATGAGTAAATTTTAAAATTCGATAAATTATTCGAGCTTTTTCAAATTATAATTCTCATACTCGAATCATATTCGCTCGAAAAGTTCAGACGGTTGGGGTTAGATTCAAAAGCGTACTCGACTCGATCGGTAGTTAAATTAGTCTCAATCAAACCTTATTTCAGACTCGATAAATTTTATAAATTACCAAATATGAGCAACTCAATACTCAACTCGGTTCATTTACTTTCCTAATTGTGGACAATTAATCTAGAAAATATATTTTAACTCTTAAATTTTGAAAATTTTAAGATTTATGTAATCTAGCTTTATTTCAATTAAATCCTAACGAAAAAGAAATTTGTATTGTTAATTAATAATTTTTTATTTTCCGATACTAAATTTAAGTAGTAGTCAAAAATTTAAATCCATTTGTCATGATATTATACATTTATCAAATATATCAGAGTAAATTCTTCAAAAAATATTGTGTCTTCCAGAAATGAAAACAATGGAGCAATTAAATAAATTATGTTTGAATACATGCATTACAATATTACGTCCGTGCCCCCAAAAGATAATGTTGGCTTCGTTCCTACTGATGCATACCATTATCATCAGCCACATATATAATTGAGCACTTAACTACCACAATATCTTGAGAATAGATTAATAGATCATGTCGCTGCCAGCCTGCCTCGTGCTGCATGCATGTATTTAATATCTTGAGAATAGATTAATAGATCATGTCGCTGCCTCGTGCTGCATGCATGTATTTAATATCTTGAGAATAGATCAGTAATTAATTATAGATTGATGCATGCATGCACCAAAAAGTTGTATATGACCACCTCAATTCTAGAATTTGAAGCATGTTAATATTAATTAAATTTGATTTTTATTATAAGATGATATTAATTTATTTATTTTTACATATTTTTTCACTTATAATAAATTAACAATATTACTATAAGATAAAATAATATTAAATAAGTTTGATAATTAATTAATTAATATTACACTCTGTGAACAAGAAAATCGTGTCTTGCTATTTAGGGTTTCGTATTGGCTGAGGAGGAGAGAAATCCACGAAGAGAACATAATTGGTTGATTGATTGAAGAGGGAAGTAAAACAGGTGGACAATTACTCCAACGACACGTGACAGAACTCCTAGAATCCGGAAACCGTGTTAGGGTTATTGGGATTCCAAGAGCCTTCTTCTTGAGTCCTTCCACCCCTAGAATCCGAAAACCTTGTTAGGGTTATTGGGATTCCAAGAGTCTTCTTGAGTGTTGAGAGAGAATGTCCAGGTCCTTCGATCTTCCAAGAGTCCAAGTCATGCGTCTGAAGAGAGGTCCCCCTTCCCAATGGAATGGAAGGAGTATTTATAGGATTTTCTGAAAAGTGGCATGTGTCAGGCACATACTTTTAGGAAAATTACAGAAATACTCTTTAATCATCAGAGTAATGCCCAGATCGTCATGTCCTTCTAGCCACCAATCCAATCTCTCAATCAATTCCCAAAACGAGCCGCCTCTATGAACTTTTTGCCTCGGGACACGTGGAGACTTCTCCTGGATCTAGCATATTTATTTCCGACTTTTCCGTCTTCATTCAATTAGGTCATGTAAACCCTAATTTTTCACTTAGGCCCACATTTGCCCCCTGCGTGAGTCGCATTCCCAAATAGACGATCGTGCAAGAATACTTCAAGCATTTGAATGATTTTTCGGGACTTCACTTTACATGGTCCTAGTAGAGGGAACCCCTAGGGAGCCAAACCCTTGGGGTTAAACCCTAGGGAGGCAAAACCTAACAGGGCTCTTCCTTAGACATATTGGGAAATCCTCCAAAAATATTTCCATAACTTGCCCAAGATTTGTTTCCTTATTTTTCTGAAAATTAAGACAAGAAAAAATAATCAAATATCACCAAATAAAATTCAATCTAATAGAATTCTTCTTTTGGTAAATCAAATCTTTCCTTTATTTTGGAAAAAAAATCAAATCTTTCTTTACAAAATCAAATCTTTCTTTATTTGATCTTGAAAGCAAGAAAGATTTTTTTATTTTTTTTTAATCAAATCAAATCTGTTTTTTGGAAATAAAATAAAATCTTAATTTTCCTAAAATAAAATCTTATTTTATTATTTTTTTTGGAAAATAAATAAAACATTTACTTATCTTATTTTTTGAGAAGTAAGGAGTCGATATTCATAATTCATGACCACATGTCTTGCATCCAAATTGAAGAGAACAGCCCCTAGGTGGCCGAAGCCTATATGGTCGAACCCTATAGATTTTTATTTTTTATTTTTTTTAGGATGAAGAGAACAGTCCCTAGGTAGCCGAAGCCTATAGGTTTTGTTTTTTTTAAGGGATGAAGGGAACAATCCCTAGGTGACCGAAGCCTACATGGCTGAACCCTATATATTTAAGGATGAAGAAAACATCCCCTAGGTGACCGAAGTCTACATGGCCGAACCCTATAGGTTTTTTTTAAGGGATGGATGGAACAACCCCTAGGTGGATGAAGCCTACATGGCTGAACCCTATAGATTTAAGGATGAAGAGAAATAATTTTAGGTGGTAAAAAGCCTCACATGGTTGAACCCTATAGATTTAAGGATGAAGAGAATGACCCCTAGGTGGTAAAGCCTACGTGGTAGAACCCTATAAGTTTTTTAAGGGATGAAGGAACAACTCTGGGTGGTAAAGCCTACACGCATCGAACCCTATAGATTTAAGGATGAAAAAAATGATTTCTAGGTGGTAAAAGCTTCACGGGTCGAACCCTATAAGTTTTTTTTTAAGGGATGAAGGGAACAACTCCTAGGTGGCCGAAGCCTACATGGCTGAACCCTATAGATTTAAGGATGAAGAGAACAGTCCCTAGGTGGCCAAAATCTATATGGCCAAACCCTATAGCTTAAATCTCAGACTTCCCTACCTCTTTGTCATGGTGAGCACTTAAAGTTCAAATGCCTCATTTCTTGCTCTTTAGATCCCTTATGCTGAATTCTTTTTTCTTGCAGGCCCTCCCCGTTGAACATTCTGCAGACTTGGGAACAACCAAAGAGGCCCCATTTCTCAATGATTGGGGAATGGCTCCCCCTCCTTTGGTCTTTTCGACGTCTTTTGGAAGCAAGTCCAGACTTATGACCATACAATTTTTCATCCACCAGATTCTTTGTTGCATCTAGCTATGCAGGGACATTCGTATCCACTAGGACCATGGTGCTCCTTAGACATGGCAAAAGAGGCCCAGGCCCGCCCGAAAAAAAGTGGGCTATGGACTTTATTATTGCAGCCCACGTAAAGTTGGGTCATTTTAGCCCGGCCCATTTTTGGCCCAGTCCATACTAGCCAAGCCGGCGGGTGGCTCGGCCCGCCCATGAATTATTGCTTTAATAAAATAATGTTACTTGTGAGGGTTGAACATAAGACACCAAGTCATTAAATAAGAGTTCAATCCAACTGAACTACAACAGTTACTTGTTTTAACATGCATGCATCTAAATAAAAGTACAAAAAATAAAAAGATAACCGTTTAAACAAAATGTACAATCTCTAGTTTTAATTTGTTTGTATTTTTAAATGAGTTAAATTTGAATCATAATTAAAAATATTAGATTTAAATTTATTTAAAATTTAATTATATCTAATACATAAGTTTCTCAAACATTGGAAAATGTATTTATTTAACTCTAAATAATATAAATTTTGAGATTAATAAAAAATTTAGATAGTTTTACTACATTCACGATTACTCCATATTAATTAATTAATATTGTATAAGGTAAATTAATGTAGATTATTTATTAAAATTTATTAAAATTTATTGGTGAGTTTCACTAGTATAATATAATGTTACGAATACCTTATATGGTTTATATTTTAATCATTTAAATACATTTTATTAACTCTCATAATTTTAATAGAATTGATTAGTATAAATATATGTTTAACTTAATTAATTTTAAAGCCCAAATTTATCAACTCAATGTTATCCAATACCCATTATGATTTACACAAATTAAATATAAAAAAAATTCAATTAAAATATATTACCCGTTTTCCAGGTATAGTGCTCCTCTACATGCATATTTATCACTTCTTGGGAGGAATACACCTCTACTCTGGAGGATGTCTATGCCATCTACCAGTAAGCATTTGGCCCTTGCGCGTGAGTCACGCATTTGGTGAGATGATCGCGCAAAATATTTGAAGTGTTGAAGTCTTGATTCCAGTTTCTAAACACTCCGCGGGGCTTGATGTTTTGCAAGCCTCGAAAATGAAAGCCCTAGGAGAGGGAACCACTAGGGGAGAATACCTAAGAAGGGCGAGCCTTAAAGGAGTTCTCCTACTTCTTTGAGGTGGAATCCTTCTGAGACTATTGTTGATGTTCATCCTCCCAAGGAGGATTCCGCCGAGTTGGTGATTGCTCAGGAGGGTATTATGGATAACACTTTGGGTGGGTTGAATGACCTTCCGTCTCCCGTGGCATCTCCTATCTCTCCTTGGACATGTCTCCTTTCCGTGAAGGTCTGATAGCCTCGAAGGTCTGATAGCATTGAAGACCTGATAGCCTTGAAGGCCTGATAGCATTGATGGCCTGATAGCCTTGAAGGCCTGATACCATTGAAGGCCTGGTAGCCTTGAAGACCAAGCTTTAGTTATTCCCCTTTCTTCAGTTCGACAGGTCATGGGCTTTAGATCATGAACTTTCTTAGTTTTTTCCATTTCCTATATCAGAAACTTCATGTATATATATTTCATTCATCAAATTGTAGTTTCTTTAACCTTGCTGATTGGTTTTTGTAAGACCCCAACTTTTATAAATAAAGATAAAATTTCAATAAATATCATTTTTGAATATTATGGAATGAATTTAATATAATGTTATAGTTGTGAGTAATATTTATAAATTTTGCAAAATATGCAAGTTGTCATATTATATTCGATTGGTCGGGGAATATTCTTTTTGTCGTGGAATATATTCGCATTTGACGACACAATAATCATTAATGGATCCCACAATGGAATTATTATTCGGATTGAGAAAACGACAAAAATACTTTATAAAAAATAACGGCGAAAGTTTTACCGTTAACTATTGAAACACCCGGTGTTAAAAGTACAGTAATACGCGTGGTTGCATAGTAGCACACGATATTGATTATTGATGCTTACGTGAGAAGTCACTCAGTTTTGTTTAATTATTGTCACAGTATTGTTGTGAATTTTGGCGCTACTCATTTTTCAAAATAGTGTGGTATGAGTGTGATATATATATATATATATATATATATATATGTATATATATATGTTTAGGATGTTACGGGTGGGTGGGGGTTTTTTTTTTTGGTTTTAGTGGCATGAGTTTATATTATATGTATATATAATATAAATCAAGTGGGTTGATGATGGGGGGGTAGAAATTTAATGGACGGGTGGTGTACTTTTATGTATTATATATATATATTGTCGGTTGGTTTGCAAGTTGGCAGAGAAGGAGTACAATCATTATTATTATTATTATTATAATTATATATATGCAATAATTTGATTGTTTAGCAGGCAAAGTTCACGGGGTTCACAACCCGTGACTAGTGTTATATATATAATGTGTATATATAATATATATATTATATTTTATTTAAAAAAAATTTGCTTTAATTATGGACCGTCCGATTAAAAGTAAATCAATCTGGACCGTTCATGGGTTTAATTACTTATCACGATCCATTTTTCTATAAATAGAAGCTCATTCCTTCATTATTTCTTACGAATTCACTGAAACTCTAGAGAGAGAAATTATAAGAAACTATAGAAAAGTATTCTGCTACTTCCCTACTCTTATATTCAGTTTATTTTACGGTAAGGGGTGTTATTCTTTCTTATTCATGAAGAGAACTGCTTTTATTCCATTGCTTATTATTATTCACTTTGGAATAACCAAAGATATCTGATGGACTACCCTATACTTGGTGACATTCTTCTATTATTCTCGTCTTTATTATTATTCTATTGGAATATCACATCAGGCGCGTTTTCTGGCGGGACTGGTTCCATCTTGATTATTATTCATTTGAATATTACATTGCATGCGTTTTACGCCGGACACGGTTCCATCTTTGTTATTATTCTTTTGGAATATCCTGTCGCATGCATTTCGCCGGACTGGTTCCGCTCATTATTATTATTCATTGGAACATCTCACTTGGTCTGCAATTTCTCGACTTCGGTTCCGCTACTTATTATTATGTTGGAATAACTTTGCTCTATCTAAGTACCGCATGCATGGTGATTTCTTTTGTTATTCCATTCGTTATTATACTCAGTTGGTTAAAGTTTTGACTTCTATACTCCATGAAATTAGTGGAATATCCTTGATATTTGCGCTTCATCCAGTATCTTTTCATGGAAATATTCTTCTGAGCATTCTTGAATTTTACTCTACAAAGCAGTGTCATGTTGACAATTTGGACGTTATTGATTCATGGATAAATTAATTCTTGAACTTGTTTTATTGAATTCTTATATCATTATCATCATCCTCATGTTTATATTATGTTGAAAGTCATCTGGCACCAGTAGTGCATAGATGGACTTGGTATGATTATGACCGTGGATTATTCTTGTAATCATGGTAGTAATGTTATAAATGATGTGGAAAAAGTCCTCATTGGCCCGTAGTGCATTGATGGATAGTTATTGGCATGATCATGACCATTAATGAATACACAAATATTCTTGGCCCAGTAGTGCATGGATAATTGTGGTCGTGATACTAAAAGAATATCCTTGGCAGTAGTGCGGTGATTCGATGATGTGGAATATTTATTAAAATTGAGTCTCAACGATAACAAAGATGATGAAAAACCTTTTAAATCATAAAAGATAGTAGATTTATTTTCTACTTGACTCTTTTAATGGATTACTTGTTCATTGCAGCTTAAACTTGATATTTGTTATATTGTATCGGTTTAACAACATTAAGGCTAATGATAATTTATTCTCGCATTATCTTAGTCATAATATTTCTTCTTCTGGGCTAGTTGAGCTCACCCTTTCTTTTTCATTTGTTCTCTTGAGAAATGAGAATATAAATTTGGACACAAGTCGGGAACGGAGTGATGGACCGATGATAGTATTAGTAGTCCTCACTATTCTGTGAAATAGTGTTAACAATTGTAATGAGGTCTCCTTTTGAGTTTGTATAATCTCTAGTAGACAATAATTGTATTCAAACTCACAGTTTATGTTTTATCGTATTGAACACGACAGTTGTATTAGTAAATTGTATTTGAATTCTGTACCATGTATCTAGCGACCCAAGATGCGTGATGTATACCTAATTTTGGGGGCGTCATAGTTGGTATCAAAGCTTAGGATATGATCCTGGCTAAGATGTGAGAATAGAACTAGGAGGGAGAGGACGGGAATTCCTTCGCTAGTATGACCTACCTAAGTTTTTTTTTATTACTTGGTCATTCGAATATAGGGATAATATGTTATATGTCAATTAACCTTTTGTTTTGTGGCGATGTCTGAAAATGACATCCGAGAATGTTGAGAATAGCAATGGAGCACAAAGCGATAGTTGATTCACCACATATCAATAATCGGGATAATGTGCATCGAGAATGCGATAATCCTCATGCAAACAACAACACCGACCAAATGATGAATGATGGATTGTTCGGAGGTTTTATGCAATTCATGCAACAAAGAAAGTGAGAGCGGATCTCATCCCAAAATGTAAGTGGAAACACTGAAAACTCTCAAACGGTCACCGCTAAAACAATTCAAGGAGTGGGACCACCGGGAGTTTAAGGGAGAGCTAAAACCACTTATGGCGGAAGCATGGATAAAGCGAGATCACCAAGATATTTGATGTCTTGGGATGCTCGAGAGCAAAAGGTTCCTTTACACGCCTTTATGTTGCTTGCGGCGAGGCGATTCTTGGTGGGAATCGATAAAACGTACTCAACCTGCCGTACTGAAGATGTCTTGGGAGAAGTTCCAAGAGTTGTTCAACGACAAATACTTTCCCGAAAGTATTCGTCACATGAAGGAGGTGGAGTTTATCAAATTGGAGCAAAATAATATGACCGTGTCGCAATACGAGGCAAAATTTGCGGAGTTATCCCGGTTTGCGTCCCACTTAGTGGATAATGAAGAGAGAATGGCGCGAATGTTTTTAAGAGGTTTGAAGTTTAGATACGTCCAACATCTTATTTCTCATAAAAGCTGTGTTTGTATTCGAGATGTTGTAAATAGGGCTCGATTAGTGGAGCGCGATAACTAGTCAACACAACCAAAAGAGAGCGATCGTCGAGCGGTGACAACAAGCGTGGAGGAATCAACGGGCGAAATGGTAACCACTTCCGGTGGTAATCGGGCAAAACAATAAGAATGGACATTTCAAGAAGAGAGATTCAACAATGATGGAAAGGCGTCGGCAAGACCAAAGACCGTTGTTAAGGAAGGAGAAAGACCACCTATCATATGCTTCAAATGCGGAGGGAGGACACATCATCCAAATTGCATGATGTCTTGTCTAAAGCATGTTATAATTGTGGAAGAGAAGGTCACTTATCCCGATTTTGTCATTCACCGAAGACAAATTCAAATTTAGGATGGAGGCACCAAAGGTCGTCCCCGGAAAAGTCAAAGCCGGTAGTCTGCAGGAGAGTTTGTTGTGACCTCCCGAAAGCAAGGAACCCGAATGAGGTCATCACGGGTAAGCTTATCATAAACTCTAGCGAAGTCTATACTTTATTTGATACCGGTTCTACCCATTCTTTTATTTCTCCTACTTGCGCTTAACGATTAAATTTGATTTCGGAGGAATTAGACTTTGACTTATCTGTGAAAACTCCATTGGGAGAAACCTTCATTACATCCACTATTTATAAGTCTTGTTTGGTTCAAATCGGTACCCTCATATTACCAGTCGATCTTATTTCATTGAAAATACTTGCATTTGACGTGATTCTAAGGATTGATTGGTTAACTACTTATCATGCAAAAATTGATTATTTTCGTAAGGTTGTTAGCTTTCATATTCCTAATCAACCTATTATGCGAATTCAAGCGACAAAACCATTAAAATCAATCACGATCATCTCAAGCCATAAAGCTATTTCGTTTATTGAAAAACTGGATGTCAAGCTTTCTTAGCTCATGTCATGATCTAAACAAAATATATACGACTTTGAATGATATTTACATTGTTAATAAATTTCTGACGTATTCCCCAAAAACTTCCCGGCCTACCCCAGGCGTGAAATTGAATTTTGTATCGACCTTGAATCCGGTACAAAACCCATTTCCAAAGCCCCATATCGAATGGCTCTATTGAACTTCGTGGAGTTAAAGACCCAATGCGGAATTATTAGACATTGGCTTTATTCATCCTAGTACTTCTCCTTGGGGTGCTCTGCTACGTTACGTGAAGAAGAAAAAGATGGGAGTATGCGACTTTGTATTGATTATCGGGAGTTGAATCATGTCACCATCAAAAATAGGTATCCATTGCCACGTATTGATGACTGTTTGACCATTGCAAAAAATTCTTTTCAAAGATTGATCTTCGTTCCGGATATCACCAATTGAAGATTAGAACCGATGACATTCCAAAGACGGCTTTCGGAACTCTAAGACGGGCATTATGAATTCTAGTCATGTCCTTTGGATTGACGAATGCTCCTGCTGCCTTCATGGATATGATGAACCGAGTATTCAAGGAATATTTAGATCACTTTGTGGTCGTCTTTATTGATGACATCTTTATTTATTCCAAAAGCCGTGAAGATCATGAGCAACACTTGAGGCTGACACTCCAAAAGCTTCGTGAATATAAGCTTTATGCCAAATTGAAGAAATGCGAGTTCTGGCTTGAGGAAGTAGCATTCCTTGGGCATGTGATATCAAGTCATGGAATATCTGTTGACCCAGCAAAGATTGAAGCCATTCAAAGCTGGGAGCAACCTAAATCGATGATCAAGTCGTAGCTTTTCTCGGTTTAATTTTTATTATTATCGGAGATTCGTGGAAGGATTTTCTCGAATCTCTACAACATTGACTCAGCTGACTCAGAAAGATACAAAGTTCGGTTGGAGCGAAGAATGTGAGAAGAGTTTTCAAGAACTCAAGAGAGACTCATTTCAAAGACTGCTACGACAATGCCATCTGGTTCGGAGGGATTTATCATCTACAGTGATGCTTCGGGCAAAGGGTTGGGATGTGTTCTCATGCAACATGAAAAAGTCATAGCCTATACCTCAAGACAACTCAAAGAATATGAGAGGAATTATCCTACTCATGATCTAGAGTTAGCATTGTTGTCTTCGCGCACCAAAGATTTGGAGGCATTACTTGTATGGGGAGAAGGTGGAGATCTTTACGGATCATAAAAACCTCAAATATTTCTTCATTCAAAAGGAACTCAACATGCGACAACGACGCTGGCTTGAACTGTTGAAAGATTATAATCATACCATCCAATACCATCCTGGAAAAACGAACGTGGTAGCTGACGCATTGAGTAAAAGATCATATGCAAGTGTGAATGCGATATTGTCAACACAAAGGCCCATTTTGTGTGACTTACAAAGGATGGAGATAGAGTTAAAGACTCCAAGGACCCATATGATGATGGCGAATATACTGAGTAGAACCGACTTTAATTGATAAAGTTAAAGTCGCTCGAGCTACGGACACTGGAGGCGATCGTATGAGGAAAGAAAGTGCAAGAATGTCTTTATCTTAGGAAGCAAGAATCGATGAAGAAGGAATACTTGAGTCAACTCCGGACTTTGTGTTCTAACGACCACGATTTAAAGTATAAAATCATGATGGAGGCGCGCACAACATACCATTTGCAATCCATCTTGGGAGTACCAAAATATATCATGATATTCGTTATATATTTTGGTGGAACAATATAAAGAGAGATATAGCGTTATTTATCTCAAGGTGTCTAACTTGTCAACGAGTTAAAGCGGAGCATCAAGTACCAAAAGGTCCATTGCAACCACTTGAAATTCCGGAATGGAAGTGGGAACACATTACCATGGATTTAAGTATCGGTCTTCCTAAGGTTTCTAGTATAGATGCGATTTGGGTCATTGTTGATAGATTGACCAAGTCTGCTCATTTCTTCTGCGATCTGAGAAACTTATACACTTGAACATCTTGCTTCAGTATTTACATAAACGAGATTGTAAGATCGCATGGTATCTTGCGGTATCCATAGTTTCCGATCGAGACCCAAGATTCACTTCACGATTTTGGGTTAGTTTGCAAAAAGCTATGAGCACGAGAATTACGATTTAGCTTTCGGCATATCATCCTCGAATTTGACGGACAATGGAGAGGACTATTCAAACTCTTGAAGATCTATTAAGACGCGTTGTATGGAAGAAAGTGTCGCTTCTCGAAGATTTGGGATGAGGTGGGTGAAACAACGTTGTTGGGACCGGGAGTTGATACGTATGACTACGAAAAAGATTCAAACGATCCATCAACGTATAAAAACCTCACAAGATCGACAAAAAGAGTTATCTTGATCTTCATCGAAAGGACGTGGAGTTCGATATAGGAGATCATGTGTTGTTATGTGTGTTGCTTTCCGTGGAAAGGTGTTACGAGATTTGGAAAGAGAGAAAACTCAATCCTCGATTCATCGACCCATTTTAATCCTCGATCGAGTAGGAACTCGTGGCCTATAAACTCGCTTTTACTGCCAAGTATGTCTCGTGTTCATAACGTTTTTCACATATCCATGTTACGTAAATATGTGAAAGACCCGAACCACATTATTGAGTTAGAACCGGACGAAATAGCGGAAGATTTGACGTATGAAGAGGTTCCTGTTCAAATCTTGGATAAGAAGGAACATATTCTACGCTCCAAGGTTATACCTCAAGTCAAAGTTTTGTGGAGGAACCACGATGTTGAGGAAATGACTTGGGAGTTAGAATCTGAAATTAAATCAAGGTATCCTTACCTCTTCGACATACCAGGTACGTACCCTAATTTCGAGGGAGAAATTTCATAAGAAGGGGAGGTTGTAAGACCCCAACTTTTATAAATAAAGATAAAATTTCAATAAATATCATTTTTGAATATTATGGAATGAATTTAATATAATATTATAGTTGTGGGTAATATTTACAAATTTTGCAAAATATGCAAGTTGTCATATTATATTCGATTGGTCGGGGAATATTCTTTTTGTCGGGAAATATACGTCTTTACGGACAATCATTAGTGGACCCCATAACGGAATTATTGTTTGGATTGAAAAAATGACAAAAATACTTTATGAAAATAACGACGAAGTTTTACTGTTAACTATTGAAACACCTTGTGTTAAAAGTAATGCGATGTCTGGCGTGATTGCATAGTAGCACATAGTATTGATTATTGATGCTTACGTGAGAAGTCACTCAGTTTTGTTTAATTATTGTCACAGTATTGTTGTGAATTTTGGCGTATTTTATGGACCCCCACCTACTCATTTTTCAAAATAGTGTGGTATGAGTGTGATATATATATATATATATATATATATATATATATATATATATATATATATATATATTATGTTACGTGGGGTTTTTTTTTTTGGTTTTAGTGGCATGAGTTTATATTATATATATATATATATATAAATCAAGTGGAGTTGATGAAAGGGGGGTAGAAATTTAATGGACGGTGGTGTACTTTTATATATTATATATATATATTGTCGGTTGGTTTTGCAAAGTTGGCAGAGAAGGAGTACAATCATTATTATTATTATAATTATATATATGTAATAATTTGATTGTTTAGCAGGCAAAGTTCACGGGGTTCACAACCCGTGACTAGTGTTATATATATAATGTGTATATAATATATATATATATATATATTATATTTAAAAAGATTTTGCTTTAATTATGGACCGTCCAATTAAAAATAAATCAATCTGGATCGTTTATGAGTTAGTTACTATGCAGTCCATTTTTCTATAAATAAAGCTCATTCCTTCATTATTTCTTACGAATTCAATTTGAAACTCTAGAGAGAAAATTATAAGAAACTATAGAAAAGTATTCTCGCTTACTTCCATACTCTTATATTCATTTATTTTACGGTAAGGGTGTTATTCTTTCTTATTCATGAAGAGAATTATTTTTATTCCATTGCTTATTATTCTCTTTGGAATAACCAAGATATCGCGACTACCCTATACTTGGTGACATTCTTCATTATTACATCTTTATTATTATTACATTGGAATATCATCGTCTGCATGCGTTTCACGTGGACCGGTTCCATCTTTATTATTATTCATTTGAATATCCTCACATGCATGCGTTTCACGCGAAGACACAGTTCCGCTTTTGTTATTATTACATTGGAATATCTTGTGCATGCGCTTTCTGGCGGGACTTCGTTCCGTCTCAGTATTATTACATTTGGAACATCCACGTGCGTGCGTAATTTTGCGGACTGGTTCCGTCTGTTTTTATTCTCATTGGAATAACTCCATACATGCGCAAGTACCGCATGCGTGGTGATTTCTTTTGTTATTCCATTCGTTATTATACTCGGTTGGTTAAAGTTTTGACTTATATACTCCATGAAATTAGTGGAATATCCTTGATATTTGCGCTTTATCCAATCTCTTTTCATGGAAATATTCTTCCGAGCATTCTTGAATTTTACTTTACAAAGCGATGTCATGTTGACAATTGGACGTTATTGATTCATGGATAAATTAATTCTTGAACTTGTTTTATTGAATTCTTATATCATTGTCATCATCCTCATGTTTATATATTATGTTGAAAGTCATATGTGCTGGCACAGTAGTGCATAGATGGACTTGGTATGATTATGACTAGGGGATTATTCGATTGTAATCATGGCCGTAATGTTATAAATGATGTGAAAAAAGTCCTCATTGGCCCGTAGTGCATTGATGGATAGTTGTTGGCATGATCATGACCATTAATGAATACACAAAATATTCTTGGCCCGTAGTGCATGGATAATTGTGGTCGTGATACTAAAGAATATCCTTGGTAGTAATGTGAAATGGGTGATTCGATGATGTGGAATATTTATTAAGCTGAGTCTCAGCGATAACAGTGATGAAAAACCTTTTAAATCATAAAAGATAGTAGATTTATTTTCTACTTGACTCTTTTAATGGATTGTTTGTTCCGCTGCAGTTAAACTTGATGTTTGTTATATTGTATCAGTTTAACACTGTTTAAGGCTAATGATAATTTATTATGCATTATCTTAGTCATAATATTTCTTACTGGGCTAGTTGAGCTCACCCTTTCTTTCATTGTTCTCTTCAGGAAATGAGAATATAGCTGGGACGAGTCGGGGAACGGAGTGATGGACCAGATGATAGTATTAGTAGTCCTCACTATTCTGTGAAATAGTGTATTAACAATTGTAATGAGGACTCCTTTTGAGTTTGTATAATCTCTAGTAGACAATAATTGTATTCAAACTCACAGTTATGTTTTGTCGTATTGAACACGACGATTTGTATTAGTAAATTGTATTTGAATTACATACCATGTATCTGGCGACCCAAGATGGGTGATGTATACCTAATTTTGGGGGCGTCAGCAATGGAGCACGAAGCGATTGTTGATTCACCACATATCAATAATCGAGGATAATGTGTATCGAAGGCGACAATCTTCATGCAAACATCAACACTCG
Source organism: Panax ginseng (assembly GCA_020205605.1). NCBI lineage: Eukaryota > Viridiplantae > Streptophyta > Magnoliopsida > Apiales > Araliaceae > Panax > Panax ginseng. The sequence goes on along the minus strand of CM035138.1, from coordinate 14,714,004 downwards.
ACCAAATGATGAATGATGGATTGTTCGGAGGTTTTATCGCAATTCATGCAACAATGAAAGAGAGCGGCTCTGTCCAAAATGTAGGTGGAAACACTTGAAACTCTCGAGCGGTCACCACATTAAACAATTTAAGGAGCTGGGACCACGAGTTTAAGGGAGAGCCAAAACCACTTATGGCGGAAGCATGGATAAAGCGGATCACCAAGATATTTGATGTCTTGGGATGCTCGAGAGGAAAAGATTCCCTTCCCTTTACGCCTTTATGTTGCGGCGGTGAGGCGATTCTTGGTGGAATCGGTAAAAGCGTACTCAACTTTCTGCCGTCTTGAAGATGTCTTGGGAGAAGTTCCAAGAGGCATTCAACGACAAATACTTTCCGAAAGTATTCGTCACATGAAGGAGGTGGAGTTTATCAAATTAGAGCAAAACAATATGGCCAGGTGTCGCAATACGAGGCAAAATTTGCGGAGTTATCCCAGTTTGCGTCACTTAGTGGATAATGAAGAGAGAATGACGCGAATGTTTTTAAGAGGTTTGAAACCGGAGATACGTCAACATCTTATTTCTCATAAACTGTGTTTGTATTCAGATGTTGTAAATAGGGCTCGATTAGTGGAGCGCGATAACTAGTCAATATGACCAAAAGAAGCGATCGTCGAAGCGGTGACAACAAGCGTGGAGGAATCAACGGGCGAAATGGTAACCACTTGGTGGTAATCGAGGCCAAAACAATAAGAATGGACATTTCAAGAAGAAGCGATTCAACAATGATGGAAAGGCGTCACCAAAGACCCGTTGTTAAGGAAGGAGAAAGATCACCTATCATATGCTTCAAATGCGGAGGGGAGGGACACATCAGTCCAAATTACGCGATGTCTTCAAAAACATGTTATAATTGTGGAAGAGAAGGTCACTTAGCCCGATTTTGTCATTCACCGAAGACAAATTCAGCTAGGATGGAGGGACCAAAGGCCGTCCCAGAAAAGTTAAAGCCGGTAGTGCAAGGGAGAGCGTTTGTTGTGACCTCCCAGAAAGCAAGGAACCCGAATGAGGTCATCACGGGTAAGCTTATCATAAACTCTGAGAAGTCTATACTTTATTTGATACCGGTTCTACCCATTCTTTTATTTCTCCTACTTGCGCTCAACGATTAAATTTGACTCCGGAGGAATTAGACTTTGACTTATCTGTGGAAACTCCATTGGGAGAAACCTTCATTACATCCACTATTTATAAGTCTTGTTTGGTTCAAATCGGTACCCTCATATTACCAGTCGATCTTATTTCATTGAAAATAGTTGCATTTGACGTGATTCTAGGGATTGATTGGTTAACTACTTATCATGCAAAAATTGATTATTTTAAAAGGTTGTTAGCTTTCATATTCCTAATCAACCTATTATGCGAATTCAAGCGACCAAACCATTAAAATCAATCACGATCATCTCAAGCCATAAAGCTTTATTCGTTTATTGAAAAAGCGGATGTCAAGCTTTCTTAGCTCATGTGATGATCTAAACAAAAATATGTCGACTTTGAATGATATTTACATTGTTAATAAATTTCTGACGTATTCCCCAAAGAACTTCCTCGCCTACCCCGGGCGTGAAATTGAATTTTGTATCGACCTTGAATCCAATTACAAAACCCATTTCAAAGCCCCATGCTCGAATAGCTCTATTGAACTTGAGTTAAAGACCCAACTGCGGGAATTATTAGACATTGGCTTTATTAGTCCTAGTACTTCTCCTTGGGGTGCTCTGTTTACATTACGTGAAGAAGAAAGATGGGAGTATCGACTTTGTATTGATTATCGGGAGTTGAATCATGTCACCATCAAAATAGGTATCCATTACCCGCGTATTGATGACTGTTTGACCGATTGCAAAATTCTTTTCAAAGATTGATCTTCGTTAGGATATCACCAATTGAAGATTAGAACCGATGACATTCCAAAGACGGCTTTCAGAACTCGGTACGGGCATTATGAATTCCTAGTCATGTCCTTTGGATTGACGAATGCTCCTACTGCCTTCATGAATATGATGAACCGAGTATTCAAGGAATATTTGGATCACTTTGTGGTCATCTTTATTGATGACATCCTTATTTATTCAAAAGCCGTGAAGATCATGAAAGCAACACTTGAGGTGACACTCCAAAAAGCTTCGTGAATATAAGCTTTATGCCAAATTGAAGAAATGCGAGTTCTGGCTTGAGGAAGTAGCATTCCTTGGGCACGTGATATCAAGTCATGGAATATCTGTTTGACCCGGCAAAGATTGAAGCCATTCAAAGTGGGAGCAACCTAAATCGATGGCCAAATGCGTAGCTTTCTCGGTTTAAATTTGGTTATTATCGGAGATTCGTGGAAGGATTTTCTCGAATCGCTACAACGATCGACTTCGGTGACTCGAGAAGATACAAAGTTCGGTTGGAGGCGAAGAATGTGAGAAGAGTTTTCAAGAACTCAAGAGGAGACCCATTTCATTTTGTTACGACAATGCCATCCGGTTCGGAGGATTTATCATCTACAGTGATGCTTGAACAAAGGGTTGGGATGTGTTCTCATGCAACATAAAAAGTCATAGCTTTATACCTCAAGACAACTCGAAAGAATATGAGAGGAATTATCCTACTCATGATCTAGAGTTAGCATTTATTATCTTCGTCTTAAAGATTTGGAGCCTTCTACTTGTATGGGGAGAAGGTGGAGATCTTTACGGATCATAAAACCTCAAATATTTCTTCATTCAAAAGGAACTCAACATGCGACAACGACCGGCGGCTTGAAGCTGATTGAAAGATTATAATCATACCATCCAATATCATCCTGGAAAAGCGAACGTGGTAGCTGACGCATTGAGTAGAAGATCATATGCAAGTGTGAATGTGATATTGTCAACACAAAGGCCCATTTTATGTGACTTGCAAAGGATGGAGATAGAGTTAAAGAAACACTTGAATTCATACTCTTTTTTTTAAGAAATCAAAAAAAACATTTAAGTATATGTTTGTCAATTCATTGATAATCAAATTGCTTTTACTGAAAAGCATAACATTTTATATAATAAATCTTGTTTTTGTCAAAAAAAGCATAACGTTCACCAATTTTAGAGATGTAACTTTTTCGTGGTTGAGGGCTTATACTCAGGCGCCTCAATTACTTTTAAAGTTGAAAGTATAAATTTTCGGTTATGAGGACTTATAGTCAGGTACCTCGTTCACTTTTTATGATAAAGTGTAACACTCGGGTACCTCGTCACTTGGGTCATCCAATTTCTTAGAAAGTGCAGTCTACGAGGACTTGAAATCGAGTGGTCGTCACTTGGGTCGTCCAATTTCTTGGCAAGTGAAGTCTACGAGGACTTGAAATCGGGTGCCTCGTCACTTTTGTCATCCAATTTCTTGGCAAGTGCAGTCTACGAGGACTTGAAATCAGGTGCCTCGTCACATGGGTCGTCCAATTTCTTGGCAAGTGTATTTATGAATATTTGGCCACCATTTAGAGTGGACCACCATCTTGGGTGGATTATTTTTTTTTTTTAATTCGTCAAATCTTGTGCCTCTTCCCTTGGTCATCCAAGCAAGGGATACTCCTGAGGACTTAAACCACCATTTTTTTGGTGGACACCATCTTGGGTGGATTTTTAATTAATCTGAAGTTCAGAGTTCTTTCGATGGTAGAGCCAGTATTTGGGTTCTTGACTTCCGAGACCGCACCTTGAGTGATAGTGTTGCTAGTTTCTTCTCCTAGTTCAATCTCCCCGGCCGCCAGCTTCTAATGGTATATACTCCGCAGACTGTAACAGTCCATAGTGGAATGCCCTGCGTATTGGTGGTATACACGGAAGTAGATCTGGTCTTCTTTTTATCTCTTCCGTCACAACCAACCGGGGCCTTGGAGGTTTCACCACTCTGTGCTTCACCCATTGTTCGTACAGGCTCCTGAATGTCTTCTCGCTGCATGTGATAGCCTCCAGAACTGGCATTCTGGTATATTTGTCCCCATATTTTTCTCTGCTTCGCTCAAATTTCTCATTCTTCTCCCCCTTGCCCCCTTGTGGTTTTGATTGAGAATCCACCAAAGCCACAGTTATTGTCCTCTTACTCTTCCATGTAGCCATCGCATGGCTGGTGGGAAATTATGTCATGATTCCCTCCCCCCCCCCCCCAAGTCTTGTGCAAAAGATGAGAGGATCGCAAATGAATCACAAGCCTTTGTGATGAGGTGGGGCTTGAAGGCATCTAAAGCACCATTGTTGCATATGCTAACCAAGTTCTTTTCTTCAATTGGCTCTGCACACTTCTGTGCTTGGGCTCTGAACCTATCCACATAATCTGACAGCTCCTCATTTGGCTTCTGCTTGAATCGCATGAGCTCTACGATGGTTACATGTTTCTGCACATAGAAAAATTTCTTAAAAAATTATAGCAATTTTAGATCATCCCAATCATAGACTGATCCTTTATCCCTTCTCCAAGTTGTAGTGAAAGTAGTATGCACACAAGCCAATCATGTTTGATGATAAAGCATATACTTTGTAACAATCTTATTCATTTATTAATAAAAAGTATTAATTTATTAAAGGCTTTTAAATTATCTACATGATGTTGTTTTATAATATGTGATAAACCCATAGTTTTAAGCAATGCTTTTAGAATAATGATGATGATCATTCTAATGAGATCTAAATTCTTAGAAAGCTTAAAATTAAAATATTTCCCAATCGTTGGATTACTAAATTGGGGATTAGTGAATCCGGATAGATTGGTACATACGTTGCTTGCTTATTGGATGAAGATGATTGATCTCATGATCATTTATGTGGACTTGTGGAGACACTAAAGCAAGTATGTAGGTGCTTATTAGAGAATAAGTTCACTGAACGTGGCTCGCTAAGAAATACCTAATAGAGTTTTACTTATCTGTCAATAGAAATTCCTATAGTGATAGTAGTACAAGTGATCCTTGGACTTGAGATCATCATAGTACCTTGTGTATGATGAGTTATACTTTGACTTATTCCTTAAGACCCTTAGGGTATATCAAAGGGTATGCTTGGGTATAATAAGTTGTACATGGAGATAATGTATGATCAATAAAGAATCTACCGCTTCTAGTAAAAGAAGAGAAATGTCCTATGTGATTCGATAAATGATCGATAACCCAGTAGTCCTTAACCAAGGCAGAATGAAATTAGAAAGGAGTTTCTAATTTGCATTATTTGGAGTTGTGCATTTAATGGTCGAAATACATATAATTAAATAAAATAAGACTTGACAGTAATTTCATATCTTATATTTAATTGGGACATTGTTTGGTGGAAGGATTGAATTGTACGGTAACTATTTACTCAAAGGTTCTTTTATGATTAATGTTAAAATCTATATTATCTCGAAAGTCGTTGATCGCTAGGGGAGAACATCCTATTATTGAGAATAAATATTATTTATTTAAATAAATTAATTATTTAATTTATTTATTTAAATAAGATTAGAATTGTTCTAATTGATTTATTCACAACCGGTTTAATATGGAGAACCTAAAGGGTCACACCATAAAAGGAAGAATAATTATTTAAGAAGTTAATGGCATAATCGTAATAATATATTAAGTATATTTAATTTAATCTATGGTGATAGAATAAATTAAATAGCTTAATATTATTATTTAATATTTTAGAAATATTAAATATAAATTAATAAGAGGAGTCTTATTAATATTATTACAATTATTATTATTTTAATTTCTAAAAGTTTATGAATTAATTTAATATAAGTACTCTTATTTATTCTAATAGGATTAGGAGGAAAATTAGTTAAAGGAGTTTAATTATTTATCCCTAATAAGATTAGGAAGCCCATTTAATTAAAAGAGTTTAATTAAATAAATAATATCTTATTTTTAATTAAATAGGGTTACATGATATCTTTATAAGGAGAGTCTTGTATCAGATATCAAAACATACGCAACTCCAAGAGTTGAAGAGTACGTTCTTTTTCTATAGAGATAGAAAACTAGGCTTTAGCCAACCACCCTTCTTCTTGAATCTTTATTCTTTCTTGGTGGATCACCTCTAGAGGCCAAACACTTGAGTGGCTAACGTTGATCAAAAAAGGAACCAAACCCGGTGGATTCAAGTTGAACGTAAAAAGGATTGGAAGTGAACTTGTACCTGAGGAAGCTCGAATCTCCAAGGGTATGATTCTTATTCTTCATATCTTTTCGTTTAATTAATAATTGTGCATAAAGGATGATCCTGGGTATATGGTTTGTAAAATTTTAAAACTCTTGTTTATCACGTTTCCGTTTATTTTGTGCAATTTGATTGCATTTATGAATCTTACAAACCTAACAGTGGTATCAAAGTCAAACTTTTATGCGAATTATTAATTGTTTTAATTTGATATATATATATATATATATATTGATATGTGTTTAGAATAATTTAATTGGGCATAATTTATTGTATAAAATTTATTTTTAAAAAAAATTCCGAAAATCAATGTGATGTTGATTTATGCGTTTTGGTTTTTGTATATATAGATCACTGATGTATTTTTCCAAACGTTGGTCCTACACATGCTTCTGTTAAATTGTGAATTGATTGTTAACTTTTAATAGGGGCATAATGTGGTTTTATATATATATATATATATATATATATATATATATATATATATATTAACTCGAATTCATATTATATATATAGTAATCTTAATAATTTTATAATTAAAATAAAATTTTATTTTAATTTTAAAATAAAAAGTTTATTTTAATATTAAAATAAAAAGTTTATTTTAATATTAAAATAAAAAAAGTTTATTTTAATTTTAAAATTAGATTTCATGCTAACTAATTGGAGTTGGAATTGGATTCCATGATAACTAATTGGAGTTGAAATTGGATTCTATGTTTCCTTAAATAAAAGAGTTTATTTAGATATGAAATAAGATTTCATATTATTCAAAATAAAAGAGTTTATTTGTGAATAGGAAAGAGAATCCTAATTTCCTTAAATAAAGGAGTTTATTTAGATATGGAATAAGATTTCATATTATTCAAAATAAAAGAGTTTATTTGTGAATAGGAAAGAGAATTCGTGTTTCCTTTAATAAAAGTTTTTTTTTACATGGAATTGGATTCCATAATTAATTAAAATAAAGGAGTTTATTTTGATTAAAGATTTTGATTAAAATAAAATAGTTTATTTTATTCAAAATTGGATAAATTAAAATAAAATAGTTTTATTTTGATTTAAATTTGGATTAAAATAAAGGAGTTTATTTTTATTCAAAATTAGATTTTATACTAACTAAATTTGCCCATTAAATGATATCAATATATACATTGAATGTTTATTATTCATGAGATTAATGTTATTTATTGATGCATATGGCGATGTGTATGATAATAAATGAGATTGATTATGGACTATTGACCAATGTGATTGGATTTTATTTTAGTTAGATGCATGAATGTATGAGTTTTATTAAATGGGTTACATACCTCGTCTTCTCTAATTTTTTCTTAATGTAAATTTTATCTCCTCCTATGTACTTCCCTTGATTTCTTGATCAAGGTTTCTATTTATTTTAAATAGTTTTGTAATAGAAATAGTTAGAATTAATTTTGAAGAATTGGAGATCAAGGAACAGGGGAGCGTGAAGACCCGTTTGTAATGGAGCAGGAGTTTAAATGTAATAGTTATGTTTAAATATTAATTCTTGCACCCCTAGGGTTTGACCTTTTAGTTCACTTGGTGGCTCTAGTAAACCAAACTAGAATAAAAAGTCCATAATCAATCCAAGTAGAATATAGTATTCTATATGTGCATGCTTATCTTGTATATATTATATATTATGCAAACATCTTGTATTAATGTTAATTAATATAACGTGTATTTTATATATATATATATAAATGCTAGCTTAAACAAGATGAGACAAATTAATAACAAATCTCTCAAATTTTTTATATTAAGTCCTAAGCGTTCAAAGATATTTGGAATATCGAACGTCGCCTTCTAGCATGATAAAATAATAGAGTATCAATTAATTATTATAAGTTTGTTGTGTCACCACAAGGTTTATCTTAATTCTTTGAGATGTTAATTTTATCACATTTGATGCTTATAAAGAAAATTGAACAATGTTATTTTGATGTGTCACCACAAGGACAATATTTTTTTTTTTTGAATATATGGAGTGCTAGGTTGGACTTAACTTGGATAATTTTGATTCGGATGTGCCACCACTTGATCAAAATAATCTAAGAGACAAAATACAAGGAGTTGCATAGTTGATGTAATTGACAAGAGTTGTCTACCTATTTATTTATATATAGTTTATTGTGTCACCACAAGGCTATATACATTTGAAATGGGATCCTTATTCTCACTAGCATATCTTTAATTAGATTTTGTCGAACTATATAAGTGAGGGTAATATAGTTTGATGAAAATAGTGGGAGATACCAATTTAAAACAAGACCTAATTTATTTTGGTAATTAATAAAAGAATGTATGTTAAAATATTGTTAATTACAAATTTATTTACGAAAATTTACAATGTCTAAATTATTATCACTGCGAAGCATATTAGATGATATTTAACCGGATCGTATTAAACGGATTGGTTTAGGAAATTGAGAAAAGTTCTCACGACTGAAAAGCTATATTATGTCCTTAATACGCCTATCCTTGCAATGGCTGCAGACAATGCCTCTGAGGAAGAGATTGCTACTTTTAGAAAGTGGCAAGATGATGCACAGTTGGCTAAATGCATCATGCTCTCATCCATGAGTAGTGAGCTTCAGCGTCAGCATGAAACTATGGATGCTCCTACTATATTCTTGCACATCAAGTAGTTGATGGTGAGGAAAGTAATACTGATAGATATCAGATATCTAAGGAGCTCTTCCGATCTAGAATGACCAATGACACTATAGTACAGATAAAAGTCCTTAACATTATCAATTTGATTGATCAATTAGGACAACGGGTTTTGTCATGGATGGAGAGTTGAGCCAAGATTTGATCTTGCATTCACTCCCGGACTCCTTTCACAATTATTGTGAATTTTTCATATGAACAAGCTAGATATCAGCCTCGCTGATTTGCTTAACATGTTGAAAAATGTTGAGAGTCACTTTCCAACCAAGAAAGACCAAGTCTTACTGGTAGGGGCCAAAGGATCTTCTGAAAAGAAGAACGATTCTAAGAAGGTAAATAGAAAGGCAAAAACAAAGGATAATAAGAATAAAACTGATACGGATAGCAAAGGAGTTTGCTTCCACTGCAATAAGCCTGGACATTGGAAAGAAACTGCGAGAAGAATCTTGCAGAGGCTAACCAAAGAAGCTTAGTGAAGTTTCGGTTACAAATACAAATTTGTTCATGATTTAAAATAAATTTGTATTTAAGTCAAGGTTCTATTTGGGTATTGGATACCGACTTTGGTTATCATAAATATAGATTTATGAAGGGACCAAACAGAAGTAGAAAGCTAAACAAATATAAGTAATCCTATATGTGGGAAATGAAGCAAAGGTTGTCACATTAGTCATAGAAACTTATAGTTTAGCAATGCCTACGGGCAAATCTATTAAGTCAATAAGTTGTTATTGTATTCCAGTTCTTGTTTGAAATATTATTTCCATTTTATTGTTGGACAATAAAATTTTTGGTATTATAATTAAGAACAATTGTTGTTCTATTTATAATAATAATGTTTTGTATAGAACTGAAATATTACTTAATGAATTTTGTAAACTTGACTTAGGTGAAAAATTATTTTGCAAATTGAACAAACTAGTATAAGAAAAGGAGATGATCATTCAAAGAGTTGAATGTGTGTATTTGTTGAAATACAAGTGTGAATTATTTGAAAGGTTCAAAGAATTCAGAAGTGAAACAAATTGGCAAATTATTAAGATTCTTTGATTAGATCAAGGAATAAATACTTGTGCAATAAGTTTCTAGATCATCTCAAATGGTTTTCTCATAATGGACACCTCCTGATACGCAATAATTGATTGATGTATCTGAAAGGAAAAATCTTACCTTGTTGAACATGGTACGGTCCATAATAATTTTACCGATATTCCAGTATCTTTCTTAGGTAATGTCCTAGAAATGGTTACATATCTACGAAAAAGGTAACCTCAAAATCCAGCCCTAAGACTCCATCAAAGTTATGGACAGGGAGGATTCCTAATCTTAAGTATGTTAAGATAAGGGGTTTCCAACTTATGTGAAAAGGTTTCAAAGGATAAGCTTAGGACAAAATTTGACAAGTACAGATTTGTGGGACATCCTAAAGTAAGTTTAGGGTATATGTTCTATAATCCAACTTAGCAAAAGGTATTTGTTGCAAAACACGCTACCTTCTAAGATAAAGGTGTTTATCATTAAAGGGGCTAGTGGGAGGATAATAGATCTTGAAGAGTTCAAGAACCACAATACTATAAGTTAAATAAGAGGAACTCAGTAGATGAACTGTTATTGTACCACAACCCAGAATCATAAATGAATAATATCTGAAAGAAACCTAGGAGGTATGGATTCATCATAGATGATGATGATGAGGTACGCATCATAGAAGATGATGATCCAGTTACATACGATGAGGTAAGAGTTGTAGACACTCAGAGAAATGGATTGAAGCAAGCTTCTCAAAATGGAACATTCGTTTTGATGAAACAAATCAAAAGAGTTTGATTTTATCACAAATAAGAATGAACTTAGTGTGTACAAAAGGGTCAGTGGGAGCGTCGTGACATTCCTAGTATTATATGTTGATATACTACGGATAAGGAATGACATACCAATGCTACAATTAGTAAAGATAAAGTTATCTAAATATTCCTCCATGAATGATTTGGTAAGAGTATCTTAATTGGGGATACAAATCTATATAGATAGATTTAAAAGGATACTCAGCTAAACCCAAATAACGTATATTCATTTGATGCTAAAGTCATTTAGCATGGCAAACTCCAAGAGGTGTCTCATGTTGATGAGTCATGGAGTGTATCTCTCTTTATAATCCTCATAGACTCCTAAAAAGAGAGATCGCATGAGTGACAATCATATATGCAATGAAATATACGAGACACGATGATGATCGATCGTATTGCGGAGAAGTTCACTTTGTGAGTCGGTGAAAACATCTTAAAGTACTTAACCGATACTAAGGATGTGATTAAAATTTATGGTGGGTCTAAATTAAAACTAGAGGGCTTAATAGACTCAAGTTTTTTAGACAGACCAAGACGACAGAAAATCCACCTTAAGGTAAAGGGTTACCTTGAGCAATTAGTGCGAAGAATTGGAAAGGTTCCAAACAGCAAAGAGTTGTTGGTTTAGTGATAAAGACAAAGTATATAACTATAAATGAAGCTACAAGTTGATTGTTTGGATGAAAAGTTCATAACAGAACTAGGAATAGTTCCTAAGTCTCATCTTGGATCTAAACATGTGTTGTGGCACTTTCATTTGATTGTAAGAATCATTGAAAGATGGGAAATCACTATAGAGATAGTGGGCTCTCAAGAACAACATTACATATCCATTTACTGAAGCTTATCCAACAGCAGGATAATCGTCACTTAGAGAAGAATGGTATGAGATACCATGGCGATTGGCTTTAGTGCAAGTGGGAGATTGAAAGTAGTATGCACACAAGCTAATCATGTTTGATGATAAAGCATATACTTTGTAACAATCTTATTCATTTATTAATAAAAAATATTAATTTATTAAAGGCTTTTAAATTATCTACATGATGTTATTTTATAATATGTGATAAACCCATAGTTTTAAGCAATGCTTTTAGAATAATGATGATGATCATTCTAATGAGATCTAAATTCTTAGAAAGCTTAAAACTAAAATAGTTCCCAATCGTTGGATTACTAAATTGGGGATTAGTGAATCCGGATAGATTGGTACATATGTTGCTTTTTTCATTGGATGAGGATGATTGATCTCATGATCATTTGTGTGGAGACACTAAAGCAAGTATATAGGTGCTTATTAGAGAATAAGTTCACTGAACGTGGCTCGCTAAGAAATACCTAATGGAGTTTTACTAGCCTATCAATAGGAATTCCTATAGTGATAGTAGTACAAGTGATCCTTGGACTTGAGATCATCATAGTATCTTGTATATGATGAGTTATACTTTGACTTATTCCTTAAGACCCTTAGGGTATATCAAAGGGTATGCTTGGGTATAATAAGTTGTACATGGAGATAATGTATGATCAATAAAGAATCTACCGCTTCTAGTAAAAGAAGAGAAATGTCCTATGTGATTCGATAAATGACAACCCAAAGAGTGAGTCATGGCGGCATAATGAAATTAGAAAGGAGTTTCTAATTTGCATTATTTGGAGTTGTACATTTAAGGATTGAAATACATATAATTAAATAAAATAAGACTTGACTGTAACGACCCCAAAATAGGTCCATTCCATCCAACCCATTCTGAGTCGCCAAATACATGGTACAGAAAATAATTACAACTTTATTAATACAATTGTCGTGCAAGATACGTGAACACTTAAACTGTGAGTTTAAATACAAATATATACCAATCGTGACTCGGTCCTAACCTTGGATAGGGACGTCACAATGACACCTTACATAAAGGTACAGATCAAAAAGCTGCTTTTAGAAATTAGAATCTTTGGGAAGTGCTTCAGAGAAACCTTTGTACATGGGAGGTAGTGAATGATAGATATCATATGCCCACGTAATTATCCTTGGTTGACCTGAATAGACCCCAATGAAAATGAGAAGATTACTATCATATTCTTTCTAATGGTGAGTCTTCTCTCGACATATCATTATCTCCACCGCCTCTAATTGAGAATTATACTTCAACCAAACTCCAAAATTATATAGGTAGTGCTCAGATATATATCTTTCGTGCAAGTGGATGAGCACATCCACGTCTTATGATGATATGAGGTTGTATGTCATTAGACATCTTGTATGATAGTGGCAAAACACCCTTCCAACGTTGGGTTAAACTTCACCCTATTTGATTCAACAAATATAACTACTAAATGATGACCACCGTTCTATTCCTCTGTTAGCCCCGCTCGACCCAGCTACACTCGTATTACCTGAAAGGAATTGTGAAGCAAAAAGGTGAGCACAACTAGCTCAGTAAACAATATTATGACTAAAGATAAATAAATTATCAATAGTCTTCATCAGTAATAAATCAGAGATTTAGAACATATGGTAGATGATAAAACTTTTCAACCATAGTTACTTGTGGAATGAAAGCAATCCATTAGAAGAGTCAAATAGACCATAAAATCTATTATCTTCTCCATATTAAAAGTTCATCAACAATGTTTTATCCCTGTAACATTAATCAATAATTCCTGTCCACAATCACGTGTATATCTCATAATCGTAATTGTTGTTCTAAATTCCTTTTCTCATCCAGGACAAGATAATTTTCATCACCTGAAACATCCAAGATCATGGTTATACCAAATCATAGTTCATGTTCATAATCATACTAATAAATTCATCTTTGCACTACGAGCCAAATATATTCATCAACAGACCATTTTTGCACTACATGCCAAAGATATTCATCAATAATTCATCTTTGCACTACGGGCCAAAGATATTCATCAATAAGTCATCTTTGCACTACGGGCCAAAGATATTCACTAACAGATCATCTTTGCACTACAGGCCAAAGATATTCAACAACATGTCATCTTTGCACTATAGGCCAAAGATATTAATATCTCAAAGAAATATATAATCATTTCAAAATTTATATAAACAATAATTATAACCATGTTGATCAATTCACCTTTGCACTTAAGCTAAAGATATTCAATTATAAATTTAATGGTCATGATCATACCAGTCAGAATTCAACTTTTCACCACTGACCAAAGAGAACCCTAGTCATGATCATACCAATAATCTACCCATCTTTACACTCCAGTGAAAGAAAATTTCAACATCAGGGTTATAAAAATGTTATATATGATAATAAAATCAATATAATCAATACGTAGTTTTAATCTCCAGAGTAATATTCATAAATCAACTATAATTTGGTTAGAAAAAGAAACCAATTTTGTAGTAAATAGTACCCGTGAATAGTAACTCATGAATAGTAACTCGTGAATAGTAACTCATGAATAGTAACTCATGAATAGTAAATCGTGAATAGTAACTCATGAATAGTAACTCGTGAATAGTAACTCATGAATAGTAATCCCGACATGAAAAAGTTCCAAATTTGATAAAAATTTCCAATCAACATTTTGGCATAATGATATTGAAGAAATAATATCATTTTCGAATAAAATAATATCCCTTACAATCCCTTACTATCCCTTACCTCAAAGAGCAGTACTTCTGACTGGAATAACGCTGAACGAACATGCACCGTATAGCAACACTCAAGATATCAAAATACTCACAAGAATCCACTCGATAATATAGAGAGAGAAATAGAGAGAAAACTTCAGTTTCTGGTGTGATTTTCAATTCTAACCTAAGCACCCTATTTATAGGAAAATGTTTAGAACACCAAAGCAGAAAATTTAATAAATTAATAATATAATTATAAAATTTTCTTACGCACACCCAAGAAATCTGAATTCAATATCTAACATGTGCAAGTGGGGCCCACCCACTTGTTAAAAACGTTTTTCTTTTAAAAATTATTTAAAACTTCAAAAATTAATTATTCCGGAACTTCAATAATTCATAATAAATAGCCCTTTTATCAGAAAATTTGAATCTCGCGACTTTTATATGAAATTCAATTCTCTACAACTTTCCAGAAGAAAGTTTTTTCAAATTCCAAATAGAAATCGACCGAAATCCATATACGGACGATTTTACAGGCTATAATCAAATTTCAGTCAAGAAATGGGTCCACCAACATGTTTAACATGTTTTAAACAACTTTTGTAACAAAAATACTCTTCCTCGTCATATACTCATATATCCCACATTCATTGTAAAAATATCACCATTATTATATTATAATAATATAATAAAATATTATTTTATCAAAAAAGATAAAATATCAATTTTTAACAATTGTCACTTTAAAAATTTTCTCCATCTATATCCACATAAAATGAATATTTTTCTTATCATATAAATCAATAATTAATTATTCACAAATAATATTACGAGAATCACAAATCGACAACCGAGCAGCGGTTCCTGTGAAAAGAGGGGCTTTCGATAAGAATTTCTCACTTCTTTGGCAAGTGATTAGGTGACCAAACCTCTCCTTAGACGAACTTTCTAGACATTGCCAATAATGTTATCGAATAATATTATTCGATAATATGAATTATTGCTTCGATAATAGAAAATCTTTGTGCGGTGACAATTATTAAAACAACAATAATATAAAATATCAACGCAAAGAATTATTGAATCAATAAAATAAAATACTTTGAGCGATAACTCATCATAATAGCTTATTATTGAGTAGTGCCTTCTACGTAAGAATCAATAATTGGTGCAATACTGGTAATCTTTCTTTGTGCAACAACGTATTCATCGTGTTTTAACCACCGTATTCAACGGTGTTAATTCAGAATAACTACGCTGTAGTTATTTTAAAAACTCCCTTTTTAGCTTTTCTTCATCCGACGCTTATTACATTATGGGGCCCCTACAAATGGTCGCGGCAAATAAATTTAATATTCCCAAACAAAAAGAATATTTTATAACCACTTTGCATATTTTAAAAAAAATTCATATATCACCCTTAACTTTAAACTTTTATCAATTTAACCATTTTCTGAATAGTAATTATAAGAAAAAATTGAATACTTTTATTTCATAAAATTCAGGGTCTTACATGACAATAATTTCATGTCTTATATTTAATTGGGACATTGTTTGGTGGAAGGATTAAATTGTACGGTAACTATTTACTCAAAAGTTCTTTTATTATTAATGTTGAAATCTATATTATCTGGAAAGTCGTTGATCGCTAGGGAGGTTTATCCCTATTGTAGAAGAAATATTATTTATTTAAATAAATTAATTATTTAATTTATTTATTTAAATAAGATTAGAATTGTTCTAATTGATTTATTCATAACCGGTTTAATATGGAGAACCTAAAGGGTCACACCATAAAAGGAAGAATAATTATTTAAGAAGTTAATGGCATAATCGTAATAATATGTTAAGTATATTTAATTTAATCTATGGTGATAGAATAAATTAAATAGCTTAATATTTATTATTTAATATTTTAGAAATATTAAATATAAATTAATAAGAGGAGTCTTATTAATATTATTACAATTATTATTATTTTAATTTCTAAAAGAGTTTAGGAATTAATTTAATATAAGTATTTCTCATTTATTCCTAATAGGATTAGGAGGGAAAATTAGTTAAAGGAGTTTAATTATTTGTCCCTAATAAGATTAGGGAGCCCATTTAATTAAAAGAATTTAATTAAATAAATAATACCTTATTATTAATTAAATAGGGTTACATGATATCTTTATAAGGAGAGTCTTATATCAGATATCAAAACATACGCAACTCCAAGAGTTGGAGAGTACGTTCTTTTTCTATAGAGATAGAAAACTAGGCTTTAGCCAACCACCCTTCTTCTTGAATCTTTATTCTTTCTTGGTGGATCACCTCTAGAGGCCAAACACTTGAGTGGCTAACGTTGATCAAAGAAAGGAACCAAACCCGGTGGATTCAAGTTGAACGTGAAAAGGATTGGAGGTGAACTTGTACCTGAGGAAGCTCGAATCTCCAAGGGTATGATTCTTGTTCTTCATATCTTTTCGTTTAATTAATAATTGTGCATAAAGGATGATCCGGGTATATGGTTTGTAAAATTTTAAAACTCTTGTTTATCACGTTTTCGCTTATTTTGTGCAATTTGATTGCGTTCATGAATCTTACAAACCTAACATGCAGTACCAACTGAAGGCATTATTCGTCAAAGTCTTGTTGAATTCCCTCATCAACAAGTTGTGATTGTTCATTTCATCATATCCTAACCATGGAGACATCGACTCCACGAACCTGGCAATGTGTTCCCTGGAATTTCCCTTCTCCCCATTATATTTTGGAAATTACGGGGGATGCTCGATATACCCTGCCGGGTAATGTTGTCTCCGAATATGTGTCGGGTAAGGTGGAGTAAAGTCTAACTTTGAAGGTCGGGATGTCTGCTTGTGAAGTTGATTGATCACATTGATCATATCATCATTTGTTATATATATATTAGCTCGCGGTATGGACTCTCTGTGGTGTTGTGATGTATGGCGACATTGGTCGTGTGTATAGTACAGAAATTGGTTGATGTACACTGGCATCATATAAATTTTGTATCGGTTGTGCTTGTGGGTTGGTTTGTTGGACAAGGCTTGGGATGGTTGGTATCTGCACTTGTGAAAATGCGGGGATAGTGGTCGAAATGATGTTTGTTTGAGGCTAGCTGACTTCTAGTCTGGGTTGTGGCATATCACCACTGTTCTGGGGTTCCAAGTGGATGATTGGAACAGACAGATTCTCCGTTAATGGAGGTGCAGTCTGATTCTCCTTATTGATGTTATCGTTGTTGTTGTCCTCCACTCCTGCATGTTCTCCTTGTGAATTGTCTGGGAACATGACCTTGAAAGCGGGAATCTGCATCAACTGCTGGTGGAAATTAATATCCCATTTCCTCTTGTTTCCTCTGCATCTCCAGCATCATAGTCATCATCATCCATTGTCCTTCACGTGCTTCCTTCAATGCCTTGAGCATCTCCAGCTGCACTGCATTTGCCTGCTCTCCACTTTCTTCCTCGCTTTGCCTTCCCGCGCCTGTCTGCCTGACATTCGCTAGTTATTGATCTGCCATGTATGGTGATGTTCAACTTCCTTTCGAGGCATCTTCAAGGATGGGTTGATCGAGATTTAGATTCACGCCTTGGAAAGCTTGACTTGATTGCCTTGGAACTGGATCCGGTGAGATAATGTTATTTATTGGTGAAGCTCTTCCTGTTGTTCTCCCACTTCGAGTTGTGGGCATGCCCTTCACGAATTCTACACCTCCCCAGCAGAGTCGCCAAAAAAATGTGGGCAAGAAAATCGCGTCTTGCTAGTTAGGGTTTCGTATTGGCTGAGGAGGAGAGAAATCCAAGAAGAGCACGGAATTGGTTGATTGATTGAAGAGGGGAGAAGAATTGGTGGGAAATTACTCCAACGACACGTGGCAGAACTCCTAGAATCCGAAAACCGTGTTAGGGTTATTGGGATTCCAAGAGCCTTCTTCTTGAGTCCTTCCACCACTAGAATCTGGAAACCTTGTTAGGGTTATTGGGATTCCAAGAGTCTTCTTGAGTATTGAGAGAGAATGTCCAAGTCCTTCGATCTTCCAAGAGTCCAAGTCATGCATCTGAAGAGAGGTCCCTTTCCCAATGGAATGGAAGGGGTATTTATAGGGTTTTCTGAAAAGTGGTCATGTGTCAGGCACATGCTTTCAGAAAAATTTCAGAAATACCCTTTAATCATCATAGTAATGCCAAGATCGTCCTGTCCTTCTAGCCACCAATCCAATCCCTCAATCAATTCCCAAAACAAGTCGCATCCACGAGTCTTCTACCTCAGGACACGTGGAGGCTTCTCCCGGGTCTAACATATTTATTTCTGACTTTTCTGTTTTCATTCAATTAGGTCATGTGAACCCTAATTTTGTACTTGGGCCCACACACTCATTTGTCTTACTGACTTAATCATAAATTGGTATCAATTTTTTTATAAATGAGAATAACTTAATTCATTTTTTGCTTAGAGTGGCTACTCTCAGTTGTCTCCAAATAAGATGACCATAACCACAATATAAGGTTTTGAATATATAATATTATAATTTGTAATTTATCTATAAAAGTAAATAGCAATCATGTGAATAGCAACGTGAAAATATTAAATACAGTTTACTACAATGATCATATTTATAATTAGGCCCTCAAAGAATTTGGGCTTACATTTTATTATATAAAGTGTCTAATTTGATACAATTTAATCCCCGATTTCCGAATCCGACCAAAACTGATCGGAATACCTAATTTTCCGGTCATATAAAAATTATATACGGTTTGACCGTATAGAATACAGGCTAATAACACTTATGTTATATCAAGTACCATCAAATTCACAATTTACTACATCAAGTACCTAATTCGTATAAAATTTGTATAAATACTTATTTTGATGTATTAAATCTATATAAATCCTTACAAATAATTATTATATGTTAAATTATTAAAATTAAATATTAATACAAAGATTAATAAATATAACATTTTTTATTATAAAATTTAAAAAAAGACTTAATTACCAAAAAAAATTAAAAACTTTTAAACATACAAATTATATTTTTAACACGAATAACATTAAACTTTTAAACAATTGACAAAAGTGCCTAAAATTTAATTAGTTAAATAATACCATTTTTATATTGGAAGAGCAAACAAAAGGAGAGAAAAATTGAAAAAATAAAAAAAATAACTCATTTGCTCTCTCTTCTTGATCCTTCTCCCTCTCCTTTAATCCTTCAAATTAGACCTCGCAAACAGGTCGGGCCTGTGGCGGGTCGAGCCAAAACGGCCCGGGTTTTGGCGGACCAGAAAATGTAAGCCCAAAGTCCGGTTTTTGACGGGCGGACCGGGCCGAAGTCGTTTTATGTCTACTTTTTGGGCTTTTTTTGGGTTTAGCCCAAACAAGGTTGATTGGTAGGAAAAAAAGGCCCGAGTTTTCGAGGGCTAAAAAATGCGATCAAAGCTTGGGATTTTTCGTGGTGGCCAGATTCTTACAAGTCTACTTCAAATTTTTTTGTTCCTTCAAATTTGAAAATTCCAGCACCTTGAATTTGGAAAGTGAGTTATTTTTATTTAGTTAAAAGATTTTTCAAACAAATAGTAGTTAATTAGTTTATCCAACAACACTTTCTTTCTGTCCGTTTTTCATTTTATTTTTCAAACAAACAATAGTTAATACATATATTGTATTTATAAAAAAGAATTAATTTTAAAATTGTATATATAATTTAACAAATTGTATGTATAAATTTTACAACTTAAATCTTGTAAATTATAAAATATATCATAAATTATAATTTTTACGTCTTAAATTTTACAAATTATATCACAACTTAAATTTTACAAACTGTATTTATAAATATTTATAATTTTAAATTGTATTATAATTTTATACCATATTTCTACTTATTAGTTACTTTTTTTAAAGGGCTAAAAATTATTATATTTATAATTTTTTTATTCTTTGGGGTCGAATCGTGAATATAGTGGTACTTGATGTAACTAAACTGTAAATAACCATTTTTTAAATTAAGTCAAACCATATATTTATATGGTCAACTAGTATTAAATACACAAGACCCAATCGAATTCTTGGGCGGGTCAGGTATTCCAGCCAATTTTGGCCGGATTCTGAAATTAAGAGCTAAATTATATTAAATTAGACACTTGATGTAAATTGTAATCCCAAATTCTTTGAGGGCTGAATTATAAATTTGATGATACTTCATGTAACAGAAGTGTAATTAGCCATATATTAATTGTAACAATATTCATATCCCTATAGAAAAAAAACAAAAATAAAATTAATCAAATTTTATTCCGTAGTTTATTATTAATCATAACTTTCTTTATTTGTGACCAATTTGACATTAGTACATTGACCAAGTAAATTTTAATGTTTTAACCATATTAAAATGGTGTCTTGGGAGGTCTTTTAACACACAAATTTTATGAAAGTAGATGTTACATGACCTTTTTGTTGGTGCAATCATAATAAACTATCACCTGCAAGATCATGAAAACCAAACAACCAGAAAGTACTCTAAATGTATTTTATACAAAATTATTAGATACTCACCAAACCGATTATATATACATACTCTTGTTCCAGTTTTGAGCCCTAAACAGTGAGCCATAAACTGCAGTATGCTATACACCAATTCCATTATGGACCTCTCTCCTTGATTAAATTTTAGTTAACTTCAAAACTTATCAGATAAGTACCTTAAATACGAAACACTGAAGACAAAAATCTCTCGAGCTTTTTTCTGTTTCTGAACTACTGTGTCCCCAAATGGACTCTTTCTCTAAGCCTTCTTATGACATATCAGAATCTTTTTCAGTTTTTCCCCCCTCAATGCATGAGAATGCAGGGAAGAAGGTGCTCAAGATTGGAGGATAAGAGAGGGAGAGGGAGAGGGAGAGGGAGAGAGAGAGAAGACAGGTGTTTTAAAAAATATCTACCATTATAATCCAAGCTCAAAAATACTAGTACTATTTTACTAGATTATTAAAAACAAAAACCAAAAAAAAAAGGGGTGGGGGATGATAGAACAAAGCTTACCTACAGTTTCCTAGTTTCCTAGTTTCCACCACTACCATACCAACTCTGCATAGTAAAAAGCATGACACCAAAAGCATTCTAGACTATTGTATCTGTGACCGTGTTTGTGTCTGTACATTATAGCAGATGGTACGGGACATGTATTTAATATGATTCTTGCAGAGGCTAAAATTCATAATCTGAATGTACCTTACACTATATTGTCGTCCACAAGACTAAACTTGTTTAGCATTTCCTCCAAATCTTGCAATACAGCCTCGTAATGTTCTCGGGATTGTGCCCCTTCTTCCACAATTTGAATGACACGCCTGTACAGATGATTATACCAGTATACTGGGTTATTCATATCAATATCACTGAGACCATATTCTTGGGGAAATTTGCGTTTATAATCCTTGGTCCACCGAGGAAGAATATACTGTGATGGGATTTCTTCCACACCATTATAATTTAGAACATTCAATGCGTGCCTGCATAAATAGCCTTTGAAGTTGAACAAACTGCAAATGCATCGTATTTCCACTTGCGTAGTCTCATACAAAACTTCATAAGACTTGACCTCCTCATTTCCATTCACTTCAACTCGTTCTTTAACTAAGTATGTTATTATTGGCCCAGTAACATCCACTTGCCTTGTGTTGAAGCATGAGAACATCCCCTCAACCTCGTACTGAAACTTCTGAAAAATTTCCTTTGTGTATAACTTGGAGAGCTGCAACTCGAAATTACATTTCGTTTTCAGCTCAAAGTTCAAATTTCTCGACTCCAGATCCCCCATGGCTTCTTTAACGTGTTTTCTTTGTAGAGCTAGGTCATATTTATCAACAAATTCCTTAAATGATGTGTGTTTATGTACATAACCATCAAAAAATGCATTCAAGCTTTCTGTTTCTTTAATAGGGATAATTCCTGCAAAAGAGGTGTCCTTTAGGTAAACTGGGACCCATTGTTCTCTATCTTCGTACAATGTCTGAAGCCATTTATTGTCCACAAGTCCATGGTATTTCATCAGCTCATCCCAAGAAGTTTCAAACTCTGCAATCTTTAATGAGTCATAAACAGATTTATGCAATTGCATTCTTATTGCTTCATATCCCTTCAATCCTCCCAACTTCTCAGGAATTCTTTTCATGATATATGACAAACAATAACAATGATGAGCCTGAGGAAAAACCTCAGAAACTGCAATTTGCAACGGCTTGGATTGGTCGGTAACAATAACCTGTGGAAGCCGCCCCAGCATACATGCAAGCCATGCCTTAAACATCCAAATAAAGTACTCTACAGACTCATCTCCAAGAAAGCCGCATCCCAACAACACAGTTTGACCATGGTGGTTTACTCCAACAAATGAAATCAGAGGGATCTCGTATTTGTTTGACAAGCTTGTTGTGTCAATTGAAATTGAGTCGTAAAAGTAATTATATGCAGCCCTAGACCTGGCATCAGCCCAGAACACATTTCTTAAGCGCCCTTCTTCATCTAGATCCATCAAGTAAAAGAAGTTTGGATTCGTCAACTTCATGCGACAGAAGTAGTTATAGAGTGCATGTGCATCCCCCTTTAAGTTCCAAATGCCTCGAGTGATCAACAGGATTTCTACCATCACTTTGATCAACATCAATGTATCCGTTAGATCCAGCATCCACAGCAGCTGTTCTATATAACTTAATTGTATGTATTTCCTTAACAGGTTCAGACTGCTGTGCTTTTTTGGCAGCAAGAATCATTCTTTTATGCGACTTATAAAATCGTTTGATTTCTGGATTTACTTGATGGTTGTGTTCAAGCTCAACCTCAACAATTCTCCACGTTTTAGAGTCCACAAGCTTAATGACTATCATTGCAGGACAACCAGTTCTTGTTTCTGGTCGAGGGTTATTTGCTTCACTCTTCTTCTTAAACCCTGCACTACTGCAGCTAAGCTTTGCTCTATACCGCTCTTTCCTTTTTGATCTAAACCATGAATTGCTAACTCTGATTCCAAATCCTTGTTCCTTACCATACATGTTATAGAAATCATAAGCGTCATCAAAAGATTCAAACTCCAAACCCACAGTGGGTAGTGGGCGTCCCTTCCTTATCCTAGTTTCATGAACTTCATCATCATGTTCTACCATAGTGCTGTATCCTCCTTCCTCATATTCATCACCATCATCAAAAACTGGCTCACTGTTTAGACAGACCGCCTCCATCTGCATCACAAATTGAGCCCACTAATTGACCAGGTCTAAAAGTATTACATGCTATCAGAGAGTTAAAATCAGATAATGGATTGTCTGTACAATGCAATTCCCACCGTTAACTTTATTTTATAAAAATAAATGTAAAAATCTATACAAAGAGTAGTTTTAGAAGACGATCAAGACATGGTAAAAAGCAATTTATTATGTTCTTGAGTAACACGGTTGACAATTATTGACTTCCATTTTACACCTGGAACCAATATTTAGTCCCACTCTCTTTGGATAGACAAAAAAAATCTACACATATAATAACTAGACAAAATCATCGTTCAACCCTAAAATTTTAGGAATGACCCTTCAACCCTAAAATTTAAGAATAAATCCTAACCTGGGCCCCGAATTTGAAAACCCTATAGGGTTAGGGTAGGGTATGGGATTTTGTCGCCCCACCCCGACCGATTATATATTAAATGTACAGAATTTCATAATATATACATATATATTATTTAGTATTTAGCATTTAAATTTTGTGAATCAAGTTCACAACTTTAATTGAATTCTAGTGTTTGCTGTGTAGGAAACAAATTAGAAGGAAAAGGAAATGTTAGTGTTTAGAAAGAATATTATTCTTGGACATATTTGCATCCCCGTGTTTATGGTGTTTAAGTACATTTATTAAGATTTTTGACTGCTTTCTTTATATAAGTTTGCACCTATGCTAATAGTTTCTGTATTTGCTAGTAAAATATTATTTATTATGCACTTTTAGTTAATTTTGATTGCATTGATCACAATTATCCGAAAAAAGGGAGAGGCAATTAAACATCCTTTTAAGTTAGTCAGGTCAGGCAGGCGGGGCGGGGATGGTATAATTTAATCGGGTCCGTCAGGTATGGGTTTGAAAATTATAGACAGGACAGGTATGGCCTTTCAGCAGTGTCGGAGCTTTTCTAACCAAAGTAACAAAAGTTTTTCCCACCAAAAAGAAAAATGATAAAAGGATCAACAATCTCTACCTCAAAGCAAATATAGGAGGGCATTTGGCAATTTAGAGCCTCGGGAATAACTCATTTTATTCTCTCTATAACAAACTGCTAACGAACTTTTACATTTAAGGAAATCAAGCATTTTGAATCTGTTTGACACAACAGGCATAAAGTGATTGGCACTCCTAATATATTTTCATATATGGAAGTATAAGCAACAATTATGTATCAAGCACATATATTTTCAAAAGCTTTAGGTCCAACAAAATTTCCTTTTCACTAGGTGACCTAACGAATGGCGAACTAGTTTGCGCGACTCAATTTGCGGTGGGTTCGCGCACCCATTTGCCAAAACCAGCGAATTTCAAATAACATGCATCGTCTCCAGAAATTACAGTGAAAGGAGATGGATACCTGGTTAGAAGAATCAAACTTGCAAGAAAGATCAGAAATTACAGTGGGATAATTGTATTTTGGTCACTATCGACTATACTAAGGCCTGATTTTCATTTTGGTTACTATTACTTTTTTATTACAATCCCATTATCAAACTAATTAAATATTTCAAACAAATGATTATATACTTTTCCGTCTAGCTAATCTAACAGCTGTCCTAAGTGGCTAGCATCTGACATATGAAAGCATGAGGTGTACATTTCGGACCCATTTTTTTAATTTAAAATAAATAAATAAAAACTATTTAAGTCTCAACCCAGTTGTAACAAGATCAGACCCCAACAACTTACTTCACTTAAGTACCAAACCTTCTATTTAACCAAGAGACTCCACAGCAGCAGCAGCTGAGCATTTCTAACCAAAGCAACAGAAGTTTCCCCATTAAATAAAAAAAATAAAAATAAAAAAAGGATAAAGGATAAAGGATAAAGGATAAAGGATCGAGCCTTCGACAATTTAAAGACTTGGGAATAACTCATTTTATTCTTCCTATTACAAAACTTCAATCAAACTTTTACATTTAAGGAAATCCAGCATTTTGAATCTATTTGGCACAACAGATGTAATGTGATTGGCACTCCTAATATTTTCAGAACTGGAAGTACAAGCAACAGTAATGTATCAAGCGCATATTTGGTGAAACAAATATTCTCAAAAATGAAAAAAAAAAAATTTAATTATGAAGCAAAGAAGCCACTTCTACATAAAAGACATTGCATCTAGTATAAAGCTCAGCTAGGGCCTAAATCATGGGGGATTGAGGGTTACCTAATTCGCTAGGTGACCTAGCGAATGGCACACCAATTGGCAGTGGGTGTGCGCCCAATTCGCCAAATCCAGCAATTTTCAAATAACATGCATCGTTTCCAGAAATTCCAGTAAAGGAAGATTGATACCTGTTTAGAATATTCAAACTCGCGAGAAAGATTAAGCATCCAACAACTCATTACTGTATTTGCTTAATGGATCTTTGAATTCGATTGAGTATTGTATAAGTCTTGAAGAATGTGTGCCATCCATCAGAAATCTTCATCCCTTTCTATTTTTCTGGTTTGGTTTGAATACTGTCTATGCTGGGGAAGAGAAAGAGACATGGCAGGAAGACCTACAAGAGAGAAGATTCTCCTTCAGTGCCAATGAAAAATTTGAAAATTTTGAAAATTATAAATAAAAGTAGAAAAGAGGAGATAGAATTAATAATTTATCATTTTATTAATAATGAGTTCCACAGTGATATATTAAAAAAATCTAAGAATAATGGATCTTACCAAAAAAAAAAATAAGAATAAAATAGATTTTGCATAACATTTTAAATTTAAATTATGTGCTTTAAAAAACTTTATACTTTAGTCATTTTTATGTGATAGAAACAGTAGTATATACACCTTAAATTTTCACATCAAAACCAAATTGTAATTATTTCAATTTTAAGGTTTAAATAGAAGTTTTATCTATGTACATGGTTAAAGAAAAATTAATTAAGGACACAAATAAGAAAAGCACACAACGTTTGGGCGGTAAATTGCATAAATAATCGTCAAAAATACTAAACTACTGCTCCCTCCGTTCCTAAAAGATTAACGTTTTAAGAAATAATTTTTGTTCCAATATATTTGACGTTTATAATTTTCTATAAGAATAAATTATTTATTTTCTTATATCACCCCTACCTTGTCTCATCGTCCCAAAAAATTATCTCCCTTATTAATAGTTTTCAACTTCTCATAAAGGATTATTAATGAAATTTCACACAAATTTTAATTATTAAATTATACTCCCTCCTATTCAGATTAAATGACGTTTTAGGAAGTTTAATTTTATTCTATATAAGTGTCGTTTTGGAATCTCTATGCAATATTGTACTATTTTTTCCTAATTTATCCCTCTATTTAATATGTTTAGTAAATGCAATTGTGGAGAGAAATAATTAATTATGGACAATTGTGGAGAATGAGAAAAGACAATTGTGAAGAGAGAAATAATTAATTAGAGACACAAAAAATATTTTGTGTTATTTCTTAATAAATGTGTTTAACTCTAAAATGATATTTAATCTGAATAGGAGGGAGTAGTATTCAATGACTTTCTTAATCCATATGCAAAAATCTTAAACGATAATTTTTTAGGAACAGAATGAGTATAAGCCGAGACTAATGATTATGTCAGAGTGAAATCAGAAAATATACGGATCTCAAATATTTGTTTTTTAATGGGTACCCAAATGATATGTACTTATTATTATTTTTAGTTATCTCAAGTTAAATATCTATTTAATTTAAATAATATATTTTTTATAATAATTTATATATAATACTTTTAGTATTAATTGTCAAATTTATATTATCTATATATGTCTATTTATGAAGTATCACTAGTCATAAACAGAAAATTATACAATTAAATAAGAATTTAAATATGAATAATTTTATTATTTTATTATTTTTTTTAATATAGGCAAAAAGTTAACTATAACTTTTATCTTTGGATGAAAGAGGTATAGTCAATAACAGGAGATTAACAAGTATAAAATAATATTTGAGACCCCTATTATTAATATCTCCTCGAAACCAAAAGTGAAGGTGGCTCCAATCTCCCGTTAGGGAAACTCAACTCATTTTGTTGCTCTTTTATTCTAGTTTTATCCTTAAAATTCCTTTGTAAGTATCCCAAACAACAGCCTCCCTCTGAAGTAAGAAACTTTTTGAATCAAAGAGCTACCATTTCACAAATTTTGGAGAGAAAACAACATTAAAGATGACATATTTTAAGCAAATAAAAGGTCTAATACCTCTCTCTTTTTTTAATAATCTCTTCTACTCGTTAGTTATATTCCTTAATTTATATTATATTTGAATTGAATACTACTTAATCAATAGGTACTTAAGTAAAAATTGTCATGCAACTTTGTTTTTCTCTCTTTTCTCTATACTATTTCTGGTATAAATGCCCTACTCTCTATTTTAAATATGGGGCTCTCCTATTATTTGGAGTAGACCTGACAATTTAAATTGAAAATTATATAGTTAACCAAAATCACTTGAATATATTGGGTTGGTTAACTAATTTTTAGGTGATGATTTAGTTTGGTTTTGGACCCATATTATTATGGGTTCTTTACATAAGTATACAATAAATAGAAAGTAATTATAAAAAAAGTGCATCAACCAAATAATTACAAAAAAAGTGTAATTAGGACTCATATTACAAAAATAGTACAATTCACATTAATAAGGAAACCTAAAATCAAAGACAAATAACTATCATAATTAATAATTCAAATTCAAATATTTGGATCTAACAACAAAAACAAATTCAAATTCAAAATAATAATTCAAATTTAAATATTCAAATTCAAATCTTAATCTCCCTCACATACACTTTGAAATAATAGTCCGCCACTACACCTCACATACTCCTCGCCGCTACACCACTTGAATCTTACGTTGTCCAAAACGCCATGAGAATAAGAAGAAGATTCGCCCTACAAAAAGTTTAAAAATAAATAGATGTAACTTTTAATGTTCTGAAAATTTTTTTATAACTATTTTGTTACTCATAAATAATAAAATGGTTATCTTTGTATGAATAGTTGGCTACCAACTGCATCACATTCAAACGAAATTGGTAACTTAATAAAATTGAATTGGTTACCTTGGTCTGAAGGTTTGGCTACCAACTGCACTATGAAAAAACTGCAGGTGTGGATGTGAATTAGTTACTTTGGTATGAAGGTTTTGTTATCTTGGTACAAAAGTTTGCTTACCTTGATCTGAAGGTTTGGTAACCAACTGTACTAAGAAAAAATTTAAAGTGTGGAGGTTGATTGGTTACTTGGACATAATAGTTTGGTTACCTTAGTATGAAGGTTTGGTTACCATCATCCAGTATTCATATCCATCGCCACCACCGCTTGAATCTTCATACCCACCTCCATTTTGACCCTTCATTTTGAAAAGCTACTTAAGATATACAACTCATAAATATATACAGAGCGGCTTCAACAAACAACGGCCTCGATTAAAAGTTCATCATCCAACGATTAGTTATATATCTCATATTTAAGATATAATATGACTTCTGTGTCCTCTGCAGCATCGAAAAGTGTTCTCTTTCTCCCTCGGTCATCGCCTTTCTTGTCGACAAACTCCATAGCAAAGACCATCAAGAAGCTTCGACTCTGATTTTAGAGGTGAAGTCTCAATGTAACGCCTTGGACCAAAACCTATCAGATCTTACCCAAACCCTTCAATCATATCTCTTCGCTTATGTCTCTTATTCTGATCAATTCACTTGCCTTATCACTGCTTTTAGTGAAAAATTGACCGATCTTCACTCTCTCTCCCTCTCTCTCTCTATACACACACATGCATATCCGTTAATCTATTATATATATGTTTTGAATTTGG
The DNA here is from genome assembly GCA_020205605.1 of Panax ginseng. NCBI lineage: Eukaryota > Viridiplantae > Streptophyta > Magnoliopsida > Apiales > Araliaceae > Panax > Panax ginseng. Next base: position 14,684,548 of record CM035138.1, on the reverse strand, counting down.
TATTTACGACTAACTATATATATATATATATATATATATATATATATATATATATATATATATATATAAAAAATAATCGTTGAATGAAGAAGAAGGGTGATGACTAATTGCACAGTTGTTATAGATGAGGAGAGAGAGAAGAAGTCATAGGTATAACTAATCCCTAAATTAAAGAATTCTAATTGAATACTAATTCCCTAAATTAAGGAATCCTAATTGCTCTAATATTGTAAATAAATATGAATGTGTATTAGTTGTGTAAAGATTTTATGAGTGCACTATTGTTGTAATTATTTTAAAAAATGTAATAGAATATGTAATTCATCCTATTATTATTACAAGGCTTAAATATATTTTACTACCCTAAACTATTACTCATTTTCCTTCGATGATTCACTTTTTAATTTTGTCAATTAAATGAGTAAACTATTAATTTTTTTCCACTTTTGTCCAAATTCACTTGACACATCAGAAATTGATGACATGTCATTCTGAGTGGGGTCGTAGAAAGCTGGTGTGTGCTTAAATAATACTAGTTCCATCATTTTATTAATTTAAATTATTTGTGCATAAATTTGGCAAAACTTAACTGAAGATGAATCGTTGTTGTGACGCCTCCAAAATAGGTATACATCACCCATTCTGAGTCGTCAAATACATGGTACAGAAATAACTACAACTTGATTATTACAATTATCGTGCAAAATACGACAACACATATACTGTGAGTTTAAATACAAATATTGTCTTCTAGACAGTATTCAAACTCAAATAAGTCCTCATTACAATTATTGAACACTAATTTACAAAATAGTGATGACTGCTAAAACAACTGACTGGAAACATCACTCCATACCCCCGACTAGTTCCCGCTATATTCTCGCCTCCTGAGAAGAAAAATAGAACAAAAAGGAAAAGGATGAGCTCAACTAGTCCAGTAAAGAATATTATGACTAAGATAATATAGAACAAATTATCGTTAGCCTTCAATAAATCAGATAAAATATAATGGACAACCAATTTTAGATCAATATTCGCAGCGGAAATAACAATTCATTAGAAGAGTTAAGTAGAGAAGAAAATCTACTATCATTTATGAATTTAAAAGTATATCATCAATATTTTATCCCTGTAACATCAATCAATATACATCTTGAATCAAATATTCATCTTTGCACTACGGGCTAAAGATATTCATTTGTATCACCAGTTGGTCATGTTCATCTTTGCACTACGACCCAAAGATATTCATCAAGTATTACCATTTAAGACTGAGGATGATGAAAAATATCTTAAAAAAATGAATCCAGTGAGATAAAAGAACAAAAATTAGGGATTCGTATTTTAGATAATCCAAGTTAAAAAATACTCCATAATAAATCATAGTGGAGTAAAATTTAAGAATAAAGATCAAAATATGGATACAATCAAAGATAGTAACCATAATAGACATCTTGAACAAAAAAGAGAAAATTTTATTTTTAGGTAAATAGTGTCGTATTCGTGAATAGTATCGTATACTTGAATAGTAATCCCGACACAAAAAGGTAAAAATTTCACAATAAAAATCATAATTCGTGAATAGTACTCGTGAATAGTATCGTATTCGTAAATAGTGCCGTATACGTGAATAGTAACCTTAACATGAAAAGGTAGAAATTTCACAATAGAATTCATACCAATATTTTAGCATAATGATATTGAAAGAAATAACATCATTTACGAAGAAAATAACATCTCTTACCTCAAAAGAACAGTACTTTTGAATGGAATATCGGATATAGTGCTGAAGGAAACTTGTACTGAATAGTAACTCTCAAAGTATCTAAATACTCACAAAATACGCTCGATAATATATAGAGAGAAACCGTATGATTCTGGTGTGATTTTCAATTCTAACTAAGCACCCTATTTATAGGAAAATGTTTAGAACGCCAAAGCAGACTAACCTGCTACCTGATGACTTTACCTGCTACTATTCACGCCCACCACTTTTGAAATAAATTTTCAGCACATTTCTCACCAACCAAAAGTGGGGCCCACCATATTTTAAATAAAAACATTTATTTCTGAAACTTAAATAATTCATAAAAAAATAGCTCTTCTATCAGAAAAATTCAAATATCATGTCTATTCCATAGGAAATTTAATTCTCTACAATTTTGTAGAAGAAAGTTTTTCCAAATTCCAAACAGAAAATGCCCGAACTCCACATACGGATGATTTTTCATACCTCATTTCTGACAAAATACTAATAAAACACCTTAACATTAATTCTTTCATTTATATCCACATAAAAATAAATATTTTTTTATCATATAAATCAATAATTAATTATTCACAAATAATATTACAGAATCACAATTATGACAATCAGGTCGTTCCCAGTAAAGAGGGGTCTTTCCGATAAGGATTTCTCCTTATATACTAGCGCGTAATTAGGTGACCAAACCCTTTTCATAGACATAGCTTCCTTAGACATTATCAATAATGCTATCTAATAATATTATTCAAATAATATGAATTATTGATCTGATAATGAAAAATACTGTGCAGTGACAATTATTGAATCAACAATAATATAAAATATCAACGTAGCAATTATTGAATCAATAACATAAAATATTAAATAGTAATTACTGTAACAATTATTGAGTAGTGTCTTCTTACGTAAGAATCAATAATCCAAAATTATGTGCAATATCGTGTACTACTATGCAACCACGCGTATTACTGTATTTTAATCACCGGATATTCCAACAGTGTTAATGGTAACAACTACGCCGTTATTTGTAAAAACTCAAACTTGTTATTTTCTTCATCCCAATAGTTTTTTTGGTATATAGGGCTACAAATGGTCATTTAACCATCGCATTTAATATTCTCCGACAAATGAGAATATTCCACGACCAAATGAATATTCCCCGACAAAAATGAATATTTTATAACCACTTGTTTATTTTGCAAAATTTGCATATTTCACCCATAACCAAAGTATTATATCAAATTAACACCTTATTATTCAAAATAATAATTAGAGAAAATTCAATTTTATTTATAAAAAGTTGGGGTCTTACAACTGTGTTCCATTAAAACAAATCAAAATAAATTTCAGACAAATCTCCATTTAAGCAGAACAAAACAAATCTCAAAAAAATATCTACCTCCATGAAAATCAAGCGCCCCTCCATTGATGCCCCGTCGCCGAATCCTCCAGCAACCACAACGACGATTCTACCCGCAAGCGCCACAACTATTCTGTCGACCCCTCCATCTTTGGCGAGAAGATTGCTGAGGAACACAACGTAGAGGAAGACACCCTCCTTATCAAAGTCGAGTCTATCAGTTTACGCCTCTTGTGCCTCTTGCTACAATGCGCCGAGTGCGTCGTCATTGACAACTTGGAGGACACCAATGATCTCCTCCCAAAAATCTCAAAACTCTCATTGTCGTTCGGGTCTTCACTAAAAAGAGTCGCTGCATACTTCGCCGAAGCTTCTCAAGGGGTTTTGAGTTTTAACCAAATGGGTATTGCTCAAACATGTTCAATTGGGCTCAACCAGCTCACCTCATCTCAGATCTTTCAAATCTAAGCCCAGATCCAATTCCAACAAGAACAAAACTACTTATCCTCCTTACCTTCATCAAATGCTCCAATTACCCAGAAATCACCCAGCTTTCTTCCTCCGATCGGATCTCTCTATGCTTTGAGGCTCCACCGACGTGAGATTTTTTTGAGATCTTTAGCTTTGGCTATGAGCAACAAGCTTGCCAAAGTAGCCCCATGATCTCTTCTTCTTTGGCCCTAATCAGTCATTCAAATTAAAAATAGTTCAACAATATTACTAAACAGGGAGCCAAAATTTCATCCTTCAATAATTAAAAAACACATTTACATTGACGATTTTTTTGATCTATTTAGAGCTGGAGATGTGGGAATTGAGTCCTCTTCTTTTATATCGAAATTCGAAACACAGTAATTCATCTTTAGTTAAACTTTGCCAAATTTACCCTTGCACAAATAATTTAAATTAATAAAATGATGGAAATAGTATTATTTAAATACACATCAACTTTCTACGACCCCACTCAGGATGACACATCATCAATTTCTGACGTGTCAAGTGAATTTAGACAAAAGTGGAAAAAATTAATAATATACTCATCTAATTGACAAAATTAAAAGGTGAATCATCGAAGTGGAAAATGGGTAATAGTTTAGGACAGTAAAATATATTTAAGCCTTATTACAAATATGAGTTAAATCTAGTTTAAATAATTTTGACTCATTTTAGTTTATAATAATTTTTTGCACTTTGTAGAGCTAACAAAAAACACACCCACACACCCATCCCACCCTGTCCCACACACCCCCCACCCCCCACCCCCACCCTCACACACCCCACTGCCCACCACACACCCCCGCCTCACCACCCCCATCCCGCCCCCACTCCCCGTCCCTCACCCCCCACCAAAAAATAATATTTATTGATTATGTATACATCTCCCCCCCCCCAGCCTCCAAAAAATTTAATAATTCTTGATTATATATACACTCCAAAAAAATAATATTTATTGATTATTGTGATAAAATTATCAATAATTTCATTAATTTTAATTAACATAATAATTATTAATGTAAATTTTTTTTAAAGTGCCTATAATCACAAAATTAATATTTTTAATACTCAAATTAGTCACATCAATTAAAAAAATTTAGTTTCAAATTTGGGTCTAAAAAATTAAAATAAGACTCTTTTAGTATATAACAGAAATTAAGATTTTAGTGAAACTATAATTTGAAAAATAGGTCGACCTGGATTCGACCCATAACCATTTAAATCTAAACCACATAAATCATATTAAATATAGGTAATATGGTTTTGGTTTCAAAACCAACCCAAACTTATTTTATATAACCCAAAATCAACTCAAACCTATTTTTTGCTAGGTCTCAATTTTAGAGAGACGTTCCCCTAGATTTTTTTTTGTGTGATCCTTAGATTTTTGCTAGTGTTTTATTCTCCATAATATGGCAGCTTGTTTTTTCCTTTTGTGTGGGATTTTATTTTATTCATGAGATTATTTTTTTTTTCTTTGTGGGAAAGTTTCATTATTTTCTCTTATGAGATTTTATTTTAGTCGTTTCGAAGATTTTTTTCTTCGTTAGAATAACTATATTCCATTATAGCGTAATCACAACACCTTGTTATTTTATCGTCTTTAATGAAAAATGGCTCAAATTTACTTTCTGTTGACTTAGTTTACGTATATTTAAACTATTTTTGGTGCTGCTAGTTGTTGCAATTATTGATTGCTTTTTAATTTGATATCTATTAGTTGTTTAAAAATATTTGTAATTGTGGTTTTACTATCTTTATAATATTTTCATCAATGTAACATATTATAGTTTCAATACATTTAAGTGGTTTGAATGGTTTCAAAATAATAGTAATAAAAGTTGCTAAGCTTGTATATTAAATATGAAACCTTAAGCTTGGATATTATAGCTCAAGCATCATATATCTCATAGATTCTAAGTGCATGTTCGGGAATGACTTATAACAAGAGTTGGTTGTGAGAGTCCAAATTTTATGAAATAAAAGTATTCAATTTTTCTATTTTGATAAATAGTTAAATTGATAAAAGTTTAAAGTTAAGGGTAATATTTGAATATTTTTTTTCTTGCAAAGTAAGCAAGTTGATATAAAATATTCGTTGTGTCGGGGAATATTCGTTTAGTCGGAGAATATCCATACGATGGTACAATTATTGGTGGACCCCACAACGAAATTATTGTCGGATTGAGAAAACTACAAAAATATTTTTATGAAAATAACGGCAGAAGTTTTACCGTTAAAACTGTTGAACTACTTTCATTAGTAAAAGTATAAAAAGTCTACGTCTGGCATTGGTTAAGTAGTAGCACACGATATTGATTATTGATGCTTACGTGATAAGTCACTCGCTTTTGTTTTATTGGTATTATTAATGTAATAAAAAGAAAAGTTTTTTATATAAAATGAATACTTTTATAAAGTTATTAGCTTTTATTAGGCTAATAACAAAATCTTTTTATATAAAATGTAATACTTTTATTAAGTTATCTGCTTTATTAGGCGATAATTAGAATATATTATATTTTATTATACATAATATTTGCATAGTGCTCTGCATAGTATTTGCATAGTAAAATCTTTTATAAAGTTATTCGTTTTATTAGATTATAAATAGAATATATTATATTTTGTTTAAAAGATTTTGCTTTAAATATGTATCGTCGATTAAAGTAAATCAATCTGGACCATTCATAAGTTAGTTACTATGCAGTCCATTTTTCTATAAATAGAAGCTCATTCCTTCATTATTTCTTACGAATTCACTGAAACTCTAGAGAGATAAACTATAGAGATAAAGAAGAAAAGTATTCTGCTGTGACACCCCCAAAACAGGTATACATCACCCATTCTGAGTCGTCAAATACATGATACAAAAACAATTACAACTACATTAATACAATTGTCGTGCAAAATACGACAACACATAAACTGTGAGTTTAAATACAAATATTATCTTTTAGACAATATCCACACTCAAATAAGTGCTCATTATAATTATTGATACACTATTTTATAAAATAGTGAGGACTACTAAAACAACTGTCTTGAACCATTACTTCACACCCCGACTAGTTCCCGCTATATTCTCGTCTCTTGAGAAGAAAAATGGAACAAAAAGGAAAAGGGTGAGCTCAACTAGCCCAGTAAAGAATATTATGACTAAGATAATGTACAACAAATTATCCTTAGTCTTTAACAGGGAAAAATCTGATAGAATACAATGATAGACAACAAGTTTTAGATCAACAATCAGCAGGTAGAAACAACAATTCATTAGAAGAGTTAAGTAGAAATACAATCTACTATCTTCTATATATGAATTTAAAAGTCCATCATCAATATTTTATCCCTGTAACATCAATCAATATACATCTTGAATCAAATAGTCATCTTTGCATACAGGCCAAAGATATTCATCAGTTGGTCATGTTCATCTCAACACCTGTTCATCTTTGCACTACGGGCCAAAGATATTCGTCAGTTGGTCATGTTCATTTAAACACCTGTTCATCTTTGCACTACGGGCCAAAGATATTCATTTAAAATCATTCATCTTTGCACTACAGGCCAAAGATATTCAGTTATAGCATCATTTAGGACTGAGGATGATGAAAAATATTTTAAAGAAAACGAATCCAGTGAAACAAAAGAACAAATATTAAGGATTCGTACCTTAAACAATCCAAGTTCAAATATACTTCATAAATAACCAGAGTGGAGTAAAATTCAAGAGTGAAGACCAAATCATAGATCCAATAAAAGATAGGAATCATAACAGACAATTTTGGACACAGAAAAGAAAATTTAATTTTTCTGTGAATAGTGTCGTATTCGTGAATAGTGCCGTATACGTGAATAGTGTCGTATATGTGAATAGTAACTCCGACACTAAAAGATAGAAATTTCACAAAAAATATCATTATGTTTCATGAATAGTACTCGTGAATAGTACTCGTGAATAGTAACTCATGAATAATAACTCGTGAATAGTAACTCATGAATAGTAACTCATGAATAGTAACCCCGACATGAAAAAGTTCCAAATTTGATAAAAATTTCCAACCAATATTTCGGCATAATGATATTGAAGAAATTATATCATTCTCTCCTCATTATCAACCAAATGGGATGCAAATCGGGACAACTCGGCAAACTTAGCTTCGTACTGCGACACGTTCATATTGTTTTGCTCCAGCTTGATGAACTCTACCTCCTTCATATGACGAGTACTTTCAGGAAAGTACTTGTCGTTGAATAATTCTTGGAACTTCTCCCAAGACATCTTCATCAGGTAAAATGAGACGCTTTTTGGATTCCCACCAATAATTTGCCTCTCCTCGTAACATGAAAGTGGCTTCTTTATCCACGTCTCTAAAGTGGTTCAAACTTTCCCAAAAACTCCTGAGTCACCTAACTCCTCGAATCGCTTAAATGACCATCCGTGAGTCAACCACATTTTGAAAAAAGTCTTTCTTGTTTTGTGAGTTTAAATTCCTAAACATAATATTGTCTTAGACACCATATCCACTCTCATCTCAAATAAGTCCTCATTAATTTAACAATTATTGATACATAATACCCCTATTTTACAAAATAGTGAGGACTACTAAAAGGAACTCGCCCTCCTAGTTCTTGAACCATCTCCGCCAGCTCATATCCTAACATACCAAATGAGCTAGTTCATCATATTCTCGTCTCACATGAGAAGAAAAATGGAACAAAAAGGAAAAGGGTGAGCTCAACTAGCCACTCAAATAAGATTAAAGAATATTATGACTAAAAATAATGTAACCATTACAAATTATCCTTAGTCTTCAACGAAAATGGAAAAATCGATAATAGAATACATGATAAGATAATGTACAACAAGTTTTAGATCAAATAGACAACAAGTTTTAGATCAACAACTGCGGTGAAACAACAATTCATTAGAAGAGTTAAGTAGAGAATGAAATCTACTATCTTCTATATATGAATTTAAAAGTCCATCATCGATATTTTATCCTGTAACATCAATCAATATACATCTTAAATCAAATAGTCATCTTTTGCTTACTGAGGCCAAAGATATTCATCGATTAGTTATGTTCATCTTAATACACATTTCATCTTTGCACTACTGGGCCAAAGATATTCATCGATTAGTCATGTTCATTTAAACACTGTTCATCTTTGCTACGGGCCAAAGATATTCATTATAAAATCATTCATCTTTCCACTACTGGGCCAAAGATATTCAGTTATATCATCATTTAGGGTGAGGATGATGAAAAATATTTTAAAGAAAAGCGAATCCGGTGAAACAAAAGAACAAATATTAAGGATTAAATACTTTAAACAATCCAAGTTCAAAAATACTTCATAAATAACGAGTGGAGTAAAATTCAAGAATGAAGACCAAAACATAGATCCAATCAAATATAGGAATCATAACAGAGACAATCTTGGACACTAAAAAAAAATTTAATTTTTACGTGAATAGTGTAAATGATTAATGAATAGTCTTAGTATACGTGAATAATGTCAAGTATCTTGAATAGTAACTCAGACACTAAAAGATAGAAATTTCACAAAAAATATCATCAATAGCGTGAATAGTAATAATAGTAACTTTCGTGAATAGTAACTCCGTGAATAGTAACTAAAATAGTTCAAAATTTGATAAAAATTTCCAACCAATATTTTAAACATAATGATATTGAAGAAATAATATCATTTTGAATAAAATAACATCCCTTACCTCGAAAATAATAATACTTACAATGGAATCTGGATATAGTCTTTGAAAGAACTTGCATAGTATAGCAATACTCAAAGTACTAAAATACTCACAAAAATAAACTCGATAATATAGAGAGAAAGAAAGAGAAATCTTTAGTTTACGGTGTGATTTTCAATTCTAACTTAAACACCTATTTATAGAAAATTGCTTAGAACACCAAAAAGAAAAATTTAATAAAATAATAATATATATTATAAAATTTCTCTACCCAACCTTAGAAGATCTGAATTCAACCATTTTATATACATGTTGAGGCCCACAAAACAAACAAAAAACGTTTTTCTTAATAAAATTAATTAAAACTTCCAAAAATCAATTATTTGAACTTGAACTTCAATAATTCATAATAAATAGCCTTTTATTAGAAAATTGAATCTCGCGAAATTTTATAGGAAATTCATTCTCTACAACTTTGCGAGAAGAAAGTTTTTCCAAATTCCAAAAGAAATTGGCCAAAATCCACATACAAGACGATTTTACACGCTATAATCAAATTTCGATCGAGAAATGGGGTCCATGAACACACAAAAACATGTGTTAATCATTTAATGCAACAAAAATACTCTTCCTCCTCATATACTCATATATCCCACATTCATTGTAAAAATATCATCATTATTATATTATAATAATATAATAAAATATTATTTTATCGAGAAAAGATAAAATATCAATTTTTAACAATTGTCACTTTAAAAATTTTCTCCATCTATATCCACATAAAATCAATATTTTTCTCATCATATAAATCAATAATTAATTATTCACAAATAATATTACGAGAATCACGATCTTGTGAACCGGTAGTTCCCAGGAAAGAGGGGGCTTTCGATAAAATTTCTCACTTCTTGGCGCCTTGATTAGGTGACCAAACCTCTCCTTAGAACGAGAACTTTCTAGACATTGCCAATAATGTTTTCTAATAATATTATTAGGATAATATGAATTATTGATTCGATAATGGAAAATATTGTGTAGTGACAATTATTGAAACAACGGTAATATAAAATATCAACGCAATGACAATTATTGAATCAATAAAATAAAATCTTTGAGCGATAATTCTTGTAACAATTATTGAGTAGTGCCTTCTTACGTAAGAATCAATAATTGGTGCAATCTGGTGTCTTCTTGTTGCAACAACAGCGTATTTCTTGTGTTTTAACCATGGGTATTCCAACGATATTAACTTGGTAACAACTACTGTAGTTATTTATAAACAACTTATACTTATCATTTTCTTCATCCAATAAACTTTTTAGTTATGGGCCCACACAAAATTTGCATTGCATGGTCGTGCGAATATTCCCCGACAAAGTAAAGAATATTCCACGACCAAAAATGAATATTCTCAAACAACAATGAGTATTTTATAACCACTTGCTTATTTAAAATATTTAGCATTTTACCCATAACTAACCACATTAATCAAATCAACCCTTACTATTTCAAAATAATAAATAGAGGAATTAAATTTCATTTATTAATAATTTGGGGTCTTCTGACCTCCCTCTCTTATGAAATTTAAGTCCTCGAAATTGACGTCGTAGGACATCTCTTTCCTATCCAAAATCTTGGTGGTACCTCCTCGTACGTTAAATCTTACAAATCTATCTCATCCTGGGTTCTAACTTCAATAATGTGGTTGAATTAGTCCACATATTTACGTAACATCGATCGTGAAAAAGCGTTATGAACACGCGTCATACTTGGCGGTAAAAGCGAGTCTATAGGCCACGTTTCTATTTGATCGAGGATTTCAAATGGACTAATAAATCGAAGGTTTGAGCTTTCCTCACATCGCCGATTCTTGCTTTTGGAATAACGACTTCTTGCATCTTCTTCTTCATATTCATCAACTCCAAGTGCAGTAGCTTGAAGCGACTTTAAATTTATCGATTAAAGTCGATTCTAATCGTATATTAGTTATCTTCACGTGAGTTCTTGGAATCTTTAACTCTATCTCCATCTTACGTATAAGTCATATGAAATGGGTCTTTGTGTTAACAATATCACACTTCGTCAATGCATACGATCTTTTACTCAACGCGTCATTACCATTTTACATTTTTTTTTTCGAGGATGGTATTGAATGGTATGGTCGTAATCTTTCAACATGCTCGAGCCAATGTCGTTCTTAGCGTGTTGAGTTCTTGAAGCTCTTCCCACATTCCTCGCTCCATTCAAATTTTGTATCTTTTGAGTCAATTTGAGTTAATAGAGTAGCGATTAGAAAAATCCTTTCCACAAATCTTGATAATAACCAACTAAGCATAAAAGCTACGTATTTCGATTCTTGACTTAGGTTGCTCTCAATATGACTCATATCCCAATCTTGGATAGCACGTCACAATGACACCTATCGATTTACTACCACACAAATATGGCGTCCCCTACGAGAGTGCGGCTTGGTGTATTCCACAAAGGAAGTCACCGGATAAAGGCTCGGTACAAACTTCTACGAGTTGAATTTTTAACTCACGAAGTTCAATAGGAGCCATGAGATTTTAGAAATGGGTTTTGTCTTAGGGTTCAAAGTCGATACAAAATTCAATATCACACTTTGAGAGGAGTAAGCGAAATTCTTCTTGAAATACATCGGAAATTTACTAACAATAGAAATATCATTCAAATCGGCGTATTTTTGTTCAAGTCCATAACATGGGCTAAGAAAACTTGACATCCGTTTTTCAATAAGCGAATGACTTTATGGCTTGATATGAAAGTGTTTGACTTTAATGGTTTGGTTGCTTGAATTGAATAACGAGTTGCTTAGGAATATGAAAACTAACAACCTTACGAAAGCAATCAATTTTGGCATGATGAGTAGTTAATCAATCAATCCCAAAATCACATCAAAAGCAAGTATCTTTAAAGAAATAAGGTCACGGTAATGTGATGTGATGGTGCCAACTTGGATCAAACAAGATTTATAAGCAATGGATGTAACGAAAGTTTCTCATAACGGAGTTTCAACGAGATAAGTCAAAGTCTAATTTTCTCCGGTCAAGTTTAAGCGTTGAGTATAAGCGGGAGAGATAAATGAATGGGTAGAACCGGTATCTAATAAGGTATAAACTTAAGTAAAATTTATAATTAACTAACTTGTGCTAACCGTTCGGGTTCTCGCATTTTGACCGATCACGAAAAATGCTCTTCGAGAACCGTTGACTTTGACTTTTACGGGGACGACCTTTTGAGTCACCATCCCCATTGGATTTGGTTTATTCTGCGTCTGAATCTCGGCGATATGACCTTCTTTTCCACAATTATAACATACCTTGGAAGGTTGTGAGCAGTTTGGACTTATGTGTCCCTCTTCTCACGCATCTGTAGCATCTAATGGCGGTCTTTCTCCTCCTCTAAAATTAGTTCTTTGGTGTTGGTGCGAAGCGTCTTCCGTCATTGTTAAATCTTCTCTTCTTGAAATTTCCACTTGAGTTATTTCTTCTATTACCTTGGCCATGATTACCAATTTGAAGTGGTTACCATTTTGGCATGATAATTTCCTCCACGATGGTTATCATTGTTAGATGACCGAATTACATAGATACGATTATCATCGAGTTGTTGGTCATTATTCTTGATTGAGTAGACTCATTATCGGCGCTCAATAAGCGAGCCATATTCACAACATCGAATATAAACAAAGTTTGTGAGAAATGAGGTATTGGCGTATTTTGGGTTTCAAACCTCGCGAAAACATTAGCGTCATTCTCTCCTCATTATCAACCAAATGGGATGCAAATCGGGACAACTCGGCAAACTTAGCTTCGTACTGCGACACGTTCATATTGTTTTGCTCCAGCTTGATGAACTCTACCTCCTTCATGTGCGAATACTTTCGGAAAGTACTTGTCGTTGAATAATTCTTGGAACTTCTCCCAAGACATCTTGATCACGGTAAAATTTGATGCGCTTTTACGGATTCCCACCAATAATCTGCCTCTCCTCGTAACATGAAAGTGGCGAAAGGAACCTTTTGCTCCTCTGAGCATCCCAAGACATCAAATATCTTAGTGATCTGCTTTATCCGTCTCTGCTAGTAAGTGGTTACGGCTTTCCCAAAAACTCCTGTGGTCTAACTCCTTGAAGCTAACTTAGCGGTGACCATCCGTGAGTTGCCGGTGTTTCCACTGCATTTTGAGCAGTAGTCTTTCTTGTTTGGTTTTGCATGAATTCTAGAAAGTTCCTAAACATACCATCGTTCAATCATCTCGCTTTCGGTTGGTGTTGTTCACACAGAGAACATTGTCGACTGTTACGTTCTCCTCGTTGGTGACCAAAAGGTGTCTCCACGGTCTCATTTACTCCATTTATTAACATTTTCGATTCGACATTCTTAAATCTTGCCATAAAAAACAAGGGTTAATTTAACAAATTAACAAATCACATAATACCCCTATATTATGATGACCAACAAATAAGCTTAGGTAGGACACCTTTAGCGAAGGATTTACTCGTCTCTCTCCCTCTAGTTCTATTCCCGATCTCATGGAGATCATATCCTAAGCTACGATACCAAGTGTGGCGCCCCAAAAATAGTATACATCACCCATTACGAGTGCGCCAAATACATGATGCGAAAATAACTACAACTTCATTAATACAATTATATTAAAATACAAAATACGACAACACATAAACTATGAGTTTAAATACAAATATTATCTTCTAGACAATATCCACACTCAAATAAGTCCTCATTACAATTATTGATACACTATTTTACAAAATAGTGAGGACTACTAAAACAAGCTGTCTTGAACCATTACTCCACACCCCGAAGCTAGTTCATTATATTCTCGTCTCACGAGAAGAAAAATGGAACAAAAAGAAAAGGGTGAGCTCAACTAGCCGATAAAAGAATATTATAACTAAGATAATGTACAACAAATTATCCTTAGTCTTCAACGAGGAAAAATCGATAGAATACAATAGACAACAAGTTTTAGATCAACAAGCTGCGGTGAAACAACAATTCATTAGAAGAGTTAAGTAGAGAATGAAATCTACTATCTTCTATATATGAATTTAAAAGTCCATCATCGATATTTTATCCTGTAACATCAATCAATATACATCTTAAATCAAATAGTCATCTTTGCACTTTCTGAGCCAAAAGATATTCATCATTAATTATGTTCATCTCAACACATTTCATCTTTGCACTACTGGGCCAAAGATATTCATCGATTAATCATGTTCATTTAAACACTGTTCATCTTTTGCTACTACTGGGCCAAAGATATTCATTATAAAATCATTCATCTTTTTTCTACAGGCCAAAGATATTGATTATATCATCATTTAGGGTGAGGATGATGAAAAATATTTTTAAAGAAAAGCGAATCCGGTGAAACAAAAGAACAAATATTAAGGATTAAATACTTTAAACAATCGAGTTCAAAAATACTTCATAAATAATCAGTGGAGTAAAATTCAAGAATGAAGACCAAAACATAGATCCAATCAAAGATAGGAATCATAACAGAGACAATCTTGGACACGAAAAAGAAAATTTAATTTTTTACATGAATAGTGTAAATTAAATGAATAGTCTAGTATCGTGAATAGTCTTGGTATCGTGAATAGTAACTCAAACACTAAAAGATAGAAATTTCACAAAAAAATCATCATGCTTAAATGAATAGTACTCGTGAATAGTAACTTCGTGAATAAATAGTAGTAACTTCGTGAATAGTAACTCATGAATAAGTAACCCGACATGAAAAGTTCCAAATTTGATAAAAATTTCCAAACCAATATTTGGCATAATGATATTGAAGAAATAATATCATTTTCGAATAAAATAACATCCACTTACCTCGTAAATAATAATACTTACAACTTGAAATCTGGATATAGTGTTGAAAGAACTTGCACCGTATAGCAATACTCAAAGTACTAAAATACTCACAAGAATAAACTCGATAATATAGAGAGAGAAAGAAAGAGAAATCTTTAGTTTCTGGTGTGATTTTCAATTCTAACTTAAACACCCTATTTATAGGAAATTGCTTAAAACACCAAAATGAAAATTTAATAAAATAATAATATTATTATAAAATTTCTACGCCCTTTAAAATCTGAATCTCAAATCATTATACATATGCACATGTTGAGCCCACAAAAAAAAAAAAAACGTTTTTCTTAATAAACATAATTAAAACTTCCAAAATCAATTATTTGAACTTGAACTTCAATAATTCATAATAAATAGCCTTTTTATTAGAAAATTTGAATCTCGCGAAATTTTATAGGAAATTCAATTCTCTAACTTCGGAAGAAAGTTTTTCCAAATTCCAAAAGAAAATTGGCCAAAAAATCCACATACAGACGATTTTACGGTTATAATCAAATTTCGGTCAAGAAATGGGGTCCACCAAACACACAAAACATGTGTTAATCATTTAATGCAACAAAAATACTCTTCCTCCTCATATACTCATATATCCCACATTCATTGTAAAAATATCATCATTATTATATTATAATAATATAATAAAATATTATTTTATCGAAAAAAGATAAAATATCAATTTTTTAACAATTATCACTTTAAAAATTTTCTCCATCTATATCCACATAAAATTAATATTTTTCTCATCATATAAATCAATAATTAATTATTCACAAATAATATTACGAGAATCACGATCTTGATAACTGTGGTAGTTCAGAGGAAGGGGACTTTCGATAAGAATTTCTCACTTCTTGGCGCATGCAATTAGGTGACCAAACCTCTCTTTAGACATGAAACTTTCTAGACATTGCCAATAATGTTTTCTAATAATATTATTCGAGATAATATGAATTATTAATTTGATAATGGAAAATATTGTGTAGTGACAATTATTGAAATAACGATAATATAAAATATCAACGCAACAATTATTGAATCAATAAAATAAAATCTTTGAGCGATAATTCTTTGTAACAATTATTGAGTAGTGTGTCTTCTTCACGTAAGAATCAATAATTGGTGCAATACTGGTAATGTCTTCTTGTGCGACAACGCCGTATTCTTGTGTTTTAACCATAAGGTATTCCAACGATGATAATTGATAACAACTTCTATACCAGTTATTTATAAACAACTTATACTTGTCGTTTTCTTCATCCAATCGCTTTTTCGTTATGGGCCCACACAAAATGTAGGCATTGTCGTATTTAATTTCCCCGACAAAGAAGAATATTCCACGACCAAACGAATATTCCCCAACAACAATGAGTATTTTATAACCACTTGTTTATTTAAAATATTTAAGATTTTACCCACACAACCAACCACATTAATCAAATCAACCCTTACTATTTCAAAATAATAAATAGAGGAATTAAATTTCATTTATTAATAATTTTGGGTCTTACATCTGCTACTTCATTACTCATATATCCAGTACTCTTTTTCTTAAGGAAGGGGATATTATTTGTTGTACTCATAAGGGGTATTATTTCTTTTGTATTCATGAAGAGAACTTCATTATTCCATTATTTATTATTCTCTGAACATCCTGCTTAAGGTCGCAATTTCACCGACCGTTCCGTTATATTATTATGTTGGAATAACTCACATCATGCTCTTGCAATACATGGTGAAATTCTTCTATTATTCCATTCTCTATTATTCTGTTAGAATATCCTGTCTGTGCGTTTTACGCCGGACCTGGTTCCGTTATTTATTATTATGTCGAAATATCCTGTCTGTGCGTTTACGCATTACCTGGTTCCATTCTTTATTATTTGTTGAAATAACATGTCGACAGTTTTAGCCATATAAAAAATAGTAAATGAATTTTAAAAATTTTGAAAAAAATATATGTTAAAGATGAGACTATATTCTGCTAAATCCCAGAAAAAAAATATTTTTGGGACTAATTTGGTATTTTTCATGAAAATGAACTAGTTGTGAGTAAATGAATTAAATATGTTATGTGAAGTAATAAAATTGGAAAATAGGATTTTATAGCTTAAGAATCCTATATAGAAAGTATATCTGATTTTGATGAGGATTTGATCATTGATGATGAAATCTTATGAGTATGGTATTTTGAATGATTAAATGCATTATTTGATAAAGTGTAAACAATTGAAATAAATTGTTTATAAGTTTAAGAAATGATTAAAATATTGTTATAATATTAATGATATTAGATTATGAGATTATTAAGTGATTGATAACATTTGGTTATTATTGAACGCTAGATAAATTGTATTATAAATGTTTAATATTTATCCTTTATCTCATTTGATTGATTCTTATATCATTGTCATCATCCTCGTGCTTATATTGTGTTGAAAGTCATCTTTGGCCGTAGTGCATAGATGGACTTGGTATGATTATGACCAGAGATTATTCGGTATAATCATGACCGTAATGTTACAAATGATGTGAAAAAAGTCCTCATTGGCCCGTAGTGCATTGATGGACAGTTTTTGGTATGATTATGGCTATGGATTCTCTTCGGCCAAGGGTGCAAATATGAATTGTTTTATGGCATGATCATAACCGTTGCTGAAAACACGATTATCTTTAGCCCATTGTGCATGGATAATTCGTGGTCGTGATATTAACGAATATCCTTAGCCGTAGTGTATGGATAATTCAGTGATATGGATTGATTATCGAGCTGAGTCTCAGCGATGAAATATAAATTCATGGATGTCATATTAACGAATATCATTGGCCGTAGTGCAGGGGTGATTCGATGATGTGCATTGGCCTGTAGTTGGACCTTTAACTCCTGAAGTTCAATAGGAGCCATTCGATATGGGGTTTTAGAAATGGGCTTTGTACCAGGTTCAAGATCAATAAAGAATTCAACTTCACGCCTGGGGTGTACCGGAAGTTCTTCAGAAATACGCCGGAAAAGTCAATAACAACAGGAATATTATTGAAATTTGACATGTCTTTGTTCAAATCCATAACATGGGCTAAGAAAGCTTGACATCCGTTTTTCAATAAACGAATATCTTTATGATTAGATATGACAGTGATTGATTTTAATGGTTTAGTTGCTTGAATTAAATAACAGTCGGGTTGGTTAGGAATATGAAAACTAACAACCTTACGAAAACAATCAATTTTGGCATGATGAGTAGTTAACCAATCAATCCCAAAATCACATCAAAAGCAAGTATCTTTAAAGAGATAAGGTCAACGTGTAAGGTGATGGTGCCAACTTGAATCAAACAAGATTTATAAATAGTGGATGTGATGAAAGTTTCTCCTAACGAGTTTCCACAGATAAAGTCAAAGTCTAATTTCTCCAGAGTCAAGTTTAAACGTTGAGCACAAGCGGGAGAGATAAATGAATGGGTAGCACCGTATTGATCAAGTAAGGTATAAACTTCGCAAGAATTTATAAATAGCTTACCCGTGATCACCTCGTTTGGGTTCTCGTATTTTGACCAATACAACAAACGCCTCTCCGAGAACCGATTGACTTTGACTTTTACGGGATGATCTTTTGAGTCACCGTCCCATTGAACTAGGTTTCGCTTTCTAGTATAATCTTGAAGCGATATGTCCTTCCTTTCCACAATTATAGCATACCTTGAATCGTTGTGGGCGCTTTGGACTGATATGTCCCTCTTTCCGCATTTATAAATATATGACCGGTGGGTCGTTCTCCTCCTTAGAACCGATTCTTTAAAGACTGTCGTCTTCACATGGTCGTTGTTAAATCTCCTCTTTTTAAAATCTCCTCCTGACTTGCTTCTTCTATTTTCATGGCCATGATTACCACCAGAGTGGTTACCATTTTTGTCCGTCTTTTTCTTTCTCCGCTGGTTATCGTTGTTTTGTTGACTTCTATCTCCGGTATGATCCTGATTGTGGTCCCTCGGTTGACCGTACTCGTTATCTCGCTCTAATAATTGAGCCATGTTTACAACATCTAAATAGAGAGAAAATTTATGAGAAATGAGATATTATCGTATGCCGGGTTTCAAACCTCTCAGAAACATCCACGTCATACGTTCCTCATTCTCCACCAAATGAGGTGTAAACCTGGATAACTCTGCAAACTTTGCCTCATACTGAGACACCGTCATGTTGTTTTATTCTAATCTGATGAACTCCACTTCTTTCATATGACGAACACTTTCAGAAAAGTATTTGTCATTAAATAGTTTCTGAAATGTCTCCCAAGACATGCTGAGTGCGGCTGGATGGGTACGCTTCACAGACTCCCACCAGTAGTCTGCCTCGCCACGGAACATAAAGGTGGCGAATGGAACCTTCTGTTCCTCCGTGCATTCCAAGACATCGAATATCTTGGTAATTTGCTTGACCCATGTTTTCGCCATGATCGGATCTGGCTTTCCCTTAAATTCTGGTGGTCCAAACTCTTTGAACTGCTTGGCTGTGACAACCCGTGAATTACTATCATTTCCTCTTGTATTTTGAACACGAGTCTCCCTCGTCTGATTTTGTATGAACTGCAAAAAGCTTCTAAACATCCCCTCGTTCTTATTGTTCACAAGAAGAACATTGCCAGCCTGTTGCACGTTCTCCTCGTTGGTGAGTACAGGCGTCTCCACGGTCTCATTTTCACTGTTAATATTCTCAGTCGACATTCTCAAATACTGTCATAAAACAAGGGTTAATTAAGGAAATCAATATATCACATAATATCCCTATATACTGACCAACTAACAAATAAGCTTAGGTAGGACACAATAGCGAAGGATTTACTCGTCTCTCCTCTCCTAGTTCTATTCCCCGATCTCCGCCAGAGATCATATCCCTAAGCTCGATACCAACCGGCGCCCCCAAAAAATAGGTATACATCACCCATTCGAGTTGTCAATACATGATGCATGTAAACAACTACAACTTTATTATTACAACAAGAAAAGCATGAGTTTGAATACAAATATTATCTTACAGACAATATCAGTACTCAAATAAATCCTTATCACATTTATTGATACATTATTTTACAAAAATGGTGAGGACTACTAAATAACTCTCTCTAGAACCTTCATTCCATACCCCGACTCTTACTCGCTATATTCTCACCTCCTAAGAAGAAAAATGGAACAAAAAGGAAAAGGGTGAGCTCAACTAGCCCAGTAAAGAATATTATGACTAAGATAATATACAACAAATTATCGTTAGTCTTCAACAGAGAAAAATCTAATAGAATACAATAGACAACAAGTTTTAAATCAATATTCATGTGAAATAATAATTCATTAGAAGAGTTAAGTAGAGAATGCAAACTACTATCTTCATGTATGAATTTAAAAGTTCATCGTCTATCTTTTATCCCCTAAACATCAATCAATATATATCTCGAATCAAATATTCATCTTTGCACTACTGCCAAAGATATTCATCGATTGGTCATGTTCATCTAAACACTGTTCATCTTTTACACTCACGGGCCAAAGATATTCATCGAAATCATTCATCTTCTTTGCTACAGCCAAAGATATTCAATAATATCATCATTTAAGATTGAGGATGATGAAAAATATTTTAAAGAAACGAATCTAGTAAAACAAAATGACAAGGATTAAGGATTAAGGATTAGTACTTTGTTTTATCCATGTCCAAAAATACCTCAAAAATAATCATAGTGGTGTAAAATTCAAGAATGATCAAAACATGGATACAATCAAAGCTAGTATCCACAATAGATATTTTAGACGAAAAGGGAAAATTTTCATTTTTGATGAATAGTGCCATATTAAGTGAATAATGTCGATACGTGAATAAATAGCCGTAGTATCGTGAATAAGTAACTCAGACACCAAAAGTTTCAAATTTGATAAAAACTTGAGATCAATATTTCAAAGATAATGATATTGAAGAAATAATATCATTACAAAAAAATAATATCCCTTACCTCGAAAGATCGGTATTTAATTTGAAACACCTGATATATAGGTTATGACTTGAACTTGCATAGTATAACAAAACTCAAATATACTCAAAATACTCATAAGAATACGCTCGATAATATAGAGAGAGAAAACTTCAGTTTCTGGTGTGATTTTCAATTCTAACCTAAGCACCCTATTTATAGGAAAATGCTTAGAACACCAAAGTAGAAAATTTATTAAATATTATTATATTTTTCCAAAATCTCATACGCACACTTCTTCCAACTGATTTCAGCCTCTATCACATGTTACATAAGGGCCACAAAATGAAAAACACGTTTTTGTAATTAAAAATATTTTAAACTTCCAAAAATTAATTATTTCGGAGCTTCGGAACTTCAATAATTCACAATAAATAGCCCTTTTGTCAGAAAATTTGAATCTTGCGACTTTTTATAGGAAATTCCATTATCTACAAATTTCGTCCTCGAAATTGACGTACGTACCTGGTGTTTCGAAAAGGTGAGGATACCTCGGTTTCATTTCCGTTTCCAATTCCCAAGTCATCTCCTCTATAGCATGATTCCTCCGCAAAATTTAACTTATGGTATGACCTTTGTGCGTAGGACATGCTCCTTCCTATCCAAGATCTTGACAGGTACCTCTTCGTGCGTTAAGTCTTGGCTATCTCGTCCGGTTCTAACTCTATAACGTGGTTGGGTCTTTCACATATTTACGAAATCTGAGATATGTGAAACACATTATGAACACGAGATATACTTTCGAGGTAACGCGAGTCTATAGGCTACATTTCCTACTCTCGGTCAAGAATTTGAAATGGACCAATAAATCATGGATTGAGCTTTCCTCTCTTCCCAAATCTTGTAACTCCTTCCACGGTGCAACTCGCAATAATACATGATCCCCTATACTAAATTCGACGTCCTTTCGATGAAGATCCGCATAACTCTTATGTCGATCTTGTGCCGTTTATATACATTGTCGAATCATTTGGATCTTTTCGGTAGTCATACGTACTAACTTAGGTCCCAACAATGTTGCTTCACCCACCTCATCCCAACATATTGGAGAGCGACACTTTCGTCCATATAATGCTTCAAATGGAGCCACACCTATACTTGTCTAATACCTATTGTTGTAGGAGAATTCCACCAATGGTAAATACTTATCCTAACTGCCCTTGAAGTCTAGGACACAGAGTCTTAATAGATCTTCAAGAGTTTGAATAGTCCTCTCTGATTGTCCGTCTGCTTTGAGGATGGTATGCTTAATCAATCATAAATCTGTGCCCATAGCTTTTTGAAAGCTAACCCAAAATCTTGAAATGAATCTTGGGTCACGATCCAAACTATGGATACTGGCATGCCATGCAACCTCACAATCTCATTTACATATATACTAAGCAAGACGTTCAAGGAATAAGTCTCCGTGTCGGCAAGAATGAGCGGAGACTTGGTTAATCTATCAACAATAACCCAAATGGCATTGATGCCTTGAGAAACCGTAGGAAGACCCGTGAATGAAATCCATGGTAATGCGTTCCCACTTCCATTTCGAATCTTAAGTGGTTGCAACGGACCCTTAGGTACTAGATGCTCCGCTTTACACGTTGACAAGTTAAACACATCGAGATAAACTTTGCAATCTCTCTCTTCATATTGTTCCACCAAAATATATGTCAAGATCACGATACATTTTAGTACTTCCGGGATGGATTGCAAATGGTGTATTATGTGCCTCCATCATAATCTTGTACTTCAAATCGTAGTCGTTAGAACACAAAGTCCGGAGTAGACTCAAGTATTCCTTCTTCATCAATTCTCGCTTAGGAATAACACCTTCTTGTACTTTCTTCTTCATACGCATCGTTTCCGGATTTGGTGGCTTGAAAGCAACCTTAACTTTTTCTATTAAAGTTGGCTCTGTCGTATACTTGACATCATCGCACTCATTCCTCGCATATGATCTTCTACTCAACGCTAGCGTTAGCTACCACGTTATTTTTTCGGGATGGTATTGAATAGTGTGGTCGTAATCTTTCAACAACTCAAGCCAACGTCATTTCCGCATGTTGAGTTCCTTTTGCGTGAAGAAATATTTGAGGCTTTTATGGTCTGAATATATCTCCACTTTCTCCCCATATATATAGTGCCTCCAGATCTTTAGCGCAAAAATGACTGCTTCCAACTCTAGATCATGAGTAGGATAATTCCTCTCATACTCTTTAGTTGTCGCAAGGCATAGGCTATGACTTTCCCACGTTGCATGAGAACACATCCTAACCCTTTGCCTAAAGCATCGCTGTAGATAACAAATCCATCCGTACCAGATGGTATTGTTAGAAACAGTCTTAAAATGAGTCTCCTCTTGAGCTCTTGGAAACTCTTCTCGCATTCCTCGCTCCATACGAATTTTATATCTTTCCGAGTCAGCTGAGTTAATGGAGTAGCGATTCGAGAAAATCCTTCCACGAATCTCGGATAATAACCAGCTAAGCCAAGAAAGCTATGTACTTCGGTCACCGACTTCGGTTGCTCCCAACTTTGTATTGCTTCAATCTTCGCCGGGTCCACGGATACTCCATGTTTTGACACCACGTGCCCAAGAAATGCTACTTCCTCAAGCCAGAACTCGCATTTCTTCAATTTGGCATATAGTTTGTTTTCACGAAGCCTTTGGAGTACTAGCTTCAAATGGTGCTCATGATCTTCATGACTTTTGGAATATATGAGGATGCCATCAATAAAGACAACAACGAACTGATCCAAATATTCCTTGAATACTTTGGTTCATCATATCCATGAAAGCAGCGAGGAGCATTAACGATCCGAAAAGACATGACTAAGAATTCATAATTCGTCATCGAGTTCTAAAGCGGTCTTTGGAATATCCTCGATTCTAATCTTCACCGATGATATCCGAGCGAAGATCGATTTTTGAAAAGAATTGTGCTCCTTGCAATCGGTCAAACAAGTCATCAATACGAGGTAGAGGATACCTATTCTTGATGGTGACATGGTTCAATTCCCCGATAGTCAATACAAAAGTCGCATACTCCGTCTTTCTTCTTTACTGAATAAAAGCAGAGCACCCCAAGGAGATGTACTAGGACAAATGAAACCGATGTCCAACAATTCCTGTAGTTGGACCTTTAACTCCTGAAGTTCAATAGAGCCATTCGATATGGGGTTTTAGAAATGGGCTTTGTACGGGTTCAAGGTCAATAAAGAATTCAACTTCACGTTACGGGGTAGGCCGGGAAGTTCTTCAGAAATACGTCGGAAAGTCAATAACAACAGAATATTATTCAAATTTGGCGTGTCTTTATTCAAATCCATAACATGGGCTAAGAAAGCTTGACATCCGTTTTTTAATAAACGAATAGCTTTATGATTAGATATGACAATGATTGATTTTAATGGTTTAGTTGCTTGAATTAAATAACAAAGGTTGTTTAGGAATATGAAAGCTAACAACCTTACGAAAACAATCAATTTTGGCATGATGAGTAGTTAACCAATCAATCCCTAAAATCACATCAAAAGCAAAGTATCTTTACTGGAGATAAGGTCAATGGGTGTAGGTGATGGTGCCAACTTGAATCAAACAAGATTTATAAGCAAATGGATGTGATGAAAGTTTCTCCTAACGGAGTTTCCACAGATAGGTCAAAGTCTAATTTCTCCAGTCAAGTTTAAACGTTGAGCACAAGCGGGAGAGATAAATGAATGGGTAAAGACCGGTGTCAAGTAAGGTATAAACTTCGCAAGAATTTATAAATAGCTTACCCGTGATCACCTCGTTTGGGTTCCTCGTATTTTGACCAGTCACAACAAACGCTCTTCCAAGAACCGTTGACTTTGACTTTTCTGGGACAATCTTTTGAGTCACCGTTCACGAACTAGGTTTATTCAGTATAATCTCGAGCGATATGTCCTTCCTTTCCACAATTATAGCATACCTTGAACTGTTGTTAGCGCTTGACCGATATGTCCCTCTTTCCCGCATTTATAGCATATAATGACCGGTGGTGGTCGTTCTCCTCCTTAGAACCGATTCTTCCTTTGTCGCGTTCGCATACGGTCGTTATTAAATCTCCTCTTTTTAAAATCTCCTCCCGACTTCGCTTCTTCTATTTTCACGGCCATGATTACCACCAGAGTGGTTACCATTTTGTCCGTCTTTTTTTTCTCCGTCCGGTTATCGTTGTTTTGTTGACTTCTATCTCCTAGATGATCCTGATTGTGGTCCCTCGGTTGGCCGTACTCATTATCTCGCTCTAATAATTGAGCCCCTGTTTACAACATCTCCGAATAGAGAGAAAATTTATGAGAAATGAGATATTATCGTATATCGGGTTTCAAAACTCTCGAAACATCCGCGTCACGTTCCTCATTCTCCACCAAATGAGGTGTAAACACGGATAACTCTATGAACTTTGCCTCGTCTTCGAGACAACGTCATGTTGTTTTATTCTAATCTGATGAACTCCACTTCCTTCATATACGATGAACACTTTCGTGAAAGTATTTGTCATTAAATAGTTTCAAATGTCTCCCAAGACATCTTTGAAGTCTTGATGGATGGGTACGCTTCACGGACTCTCACCAATGAATCCCGCTTCGCCACGGAACATAAAGGTGGCGAATGGAACCTTCTGTTCCTCCGTGCATCCCAAGACATCAAATATCTTGGTAATTTGCTTGACCCATGTTTTCGCCATGATCGGATCTGGCTTTCCCTTAAATTCTGGTGGTCCAAACTCTTTGAATCTGCATTGTTTGTGACAACCCGTGAATTACTATCATTTCCTCCTCAGATTTTGAACACGAGTCTCCCTCGTGCGATTTTGTTGAACTACAAAAAGCTTCTAAACATCCCTCGTTCATCATCTCGCTTAATGGTATTGTTCACGGGAAGAACATTGCCACCAAGTTACGACGCCTTCTCCTCGTTGGTGAGAGTACAGGCATCTCCACGGTCTCATTTTCACTTTGTTAATATTCTCGATCGACATTCTCAAATCATCGCCATAAAACAAGGGTTAATTAAGGAAATCAATATATCACATAATATCCCTATATCTTGACCAACTAACAAATAAGCTTAGGTAGGACACACTAAGAAGGATTTACTCGTCTCTCCTCCTAGTTCTATTCCCGATCTCCGCTGGAGATCATATCCTAAGCTCGATACCAACCGTGGCGCCCCCAAAATAGGTATACATCACCCATTCCGAGTTGTCAATACATGGTACATAAACAACTACAACTTTATTATTACAACAAGAAAAGCTGTGAGTTTGAATACAAATATTATCTTCTAGACAATATCATACTAAATCCTCATCACATTTATTGATACATTATTTTACAAAATGGTGAGGACTACTAAATAACTCTCTCTAGAACCTTCATTCCATACCCCAACTAAATCATTATTATATTCTCACCTCCTAAGAAGAAAAATAGAACAAAAAGGAAAAGTGTGAGCTCAACTAGTCCGATAAAGAATATTATGACTAAGATAATATACAACAAATTATCGTTAGTCTTCAACAGAAAAATCTAATATAATACAATAGACAACAAGTTTTAAATCAATATTCATGACAATGAAATAATAATTCATTAGAAGAGTTAAGTAGAGAATGCAAACTACTATCTTCATGTATGAATTTAAAAGTTCATCGCTCATCTTTTATCCCCAATAACATCAATCAATATATATCTGGAATCAAATATTCATCTTTGCACTACAAAACCAAAGATATTCATCGATTAGTCATGTTCATCTAAACACTGCTCATCTTTTGCACTACGGGCCAAAGATATTCATCGAAATCATTCATCTTTTGCACTCACAAAGCCAAAGATATTCAATAATATCATCATTTAAGGTAGAGGATGATGAAAAATATTTTTTAAAGAAAGCGAATCTAGTGAAACAAAATGACAAGGATTAAGGATTAATGATTCGTACTTTGTTTTATCCATGTCCAAACATACCTCAAAAATAATCATAGTGGTGTAAAATTCAAGAATGATCAAAACATAATATCATAGGATTCAGATATAGTCAGATATCGTAAATAAGTAACTCAGACACCAAAAGTTCTAAATTTGATAAAACTTTAGATCAATATTTCAAAGATAATGATATTGAAGAAATAATATCATTACGAAAAAATAATATCCCTTACCTCAAAAGATCGGTCTTTCTAATTTGAAACACCTGATATAGGTTATGACTTGAACTTGCACCGTATAGCAAAACTCAAAATATACTCAAAATACTCACAAGAATACTCTCGATAATATAGAGAGAGAAAACTTCAGTTTCTGGTGTGATTTTCAATTCTAACCTAAGCACTTTATTTATAGGAAAATGCTTAGAACACCAAAGTAGAAAATTTATTAAATATTATTATATTTTTCCAAAATCTCATACGCACACTTCTTCCAACTGATTTCAGCCTCTATCACATGTTACATAAGGGCCACAAAATGAAAAACACGTTTTTATAATTAAAAATATTTTAAACTTCCAAAAATCAATTATTTCGGAGCTTCGAAACTTCAATAATTCACAATAAATAGCCCTTTTGTCAGAAAATTCGAATCTTGCGACTTTTTATAGGAAATTCCATTATCTTCAACTTTGCAGAAGGAAGTTTTTCCAAATTCTAAACAGAAATTGACCGAAATCCAGAAACGGGCAATTTTACAGGCTATAATCAAATTTCAGTTAATAAATGGGGTCCATCGATACATAAAACATGCTTTAAATATTTTTGGTAACAAAAATACTCCTCCTCCACATATACTCATATATCCCACATTCATCGTAAAAATATCATCATTATTATATTATTAAAATATAATAATATATTTAAATGAATTATTTTATCAGAAAAAGATAAAATTTCAATTTTCAACAATTGTCACATTAAAAATTTTCTCCATCTATATCCACATAAAATCAATATTTTCCTCATCATAAGAATCAATAATTAATTATTCACAAATAATATTACAGAATCACAATATTGACAACCAGGCAGTTCCCAGAAAAAAGGGGGCTTTTCAATAAGAATTTCTCCTTACTGGCGCGCAATTAGGTGACCGAACCTCTCCTTAGATAGAACTTTCTAGACATTGCCAATAATGTTATCTAATAATATTATTCAGATAATATGAATTATTGCTTCGATAATAAAAAATACTTGTAATGACAATTATTGAAACAACAAACAATATAAAATATCAATGCAAAGAATTATTAAATCAATAAAATCTTGAACAATAATTATCAGAACCATTATTGAGTAGTGCCTTCTTATATAAGAATCAATAATTGGTGCAATACTGGTGTCTTCTTGTGTTTTAACCAATTTAGTATTTTAACAATGATTAATCTGTAATAACTACGCCATTATTTTTAAACAACTTATATTTGTCGCTTTCTTCATCCAATCGCTTTTTGTTATGGGGACCACAAAAGACTACGCCGTCGTCATTTAATATTCCCAAGACAATGAAGAATATTCTACGACCAAACGAATATTCCCAAACAACAATGAATATTTTATAATCACTTGCTTATTTTGAAATATTTATGTATTTTACCCATAACTATCCACATTAATCAAATCAACCCTTACTATTTCAAAATAATAAATAGAGAAAATTAAATTTCATTAATAATAAGTTGGGGTCTTACAACCTCCCTCCTTATGAAATTTCGTCCTCTAAATTGACGTACGTACATGGTGTTTCAAAAAGGTGAGGATACCTCGCTTTCATTTCCATTTCCAATTCCCGTGTCATCTCCTCTATAGCATGATTCTTCCACAAAACTTTAACTTGTGGTATGACCTTTCATAAGTAGGGACATGCTCCTTCCTATCCAAGATCTTGACAGTACCTCTTCATGCGTTAAGTCTTCTTGGCTATCTCGTCCTGGGTTTAACTCTATAACGTGGTTCGAGTCTTTCACATATATTCTGAAGTCTGGATATGTGAAACACATTATGAACACGAGACATATTCGAGGTAACGCGAGTCTATAGGCTACATTTCCTACTCGGTCAAGAATTTGAAATGGACCAATAAATAGTGGATTGAGCTTTTCTCTCTTCCCAAATCTTGTAACTCCCTTCCATGGAAGAACTCGCAATAATACACGATCCCTTATACTAAATTCCACGTCCTTTCGATGAAGATCCGCATAACTCTTGTGTCGATCTTGTGCTGCTTTGTATATCGTTGTCGAATCATTTGGATCTTTTCTTGTGTCATATCGCATTAACTCTCTGGGCCCCAACAATGTTGCTTCACCCACCTCATCCCAACATATTGGAGAAATGACACTTTCGTCCATATAATGCTTCAAATGGAGCCACACCTATACTTGCTTGATACCTGTTGTTGTAGGAGAATTCCACCAATGGTAAATACTTATCCCAACTGTCCTTGAAGTCTAGGACACAGAGTCTTAATAGATCTTCAAGAGTTTGAATAGTCCTCTCTGATTGTCCGTGTGAGAGCCCCGAATCCGGGCCCCAAATCATCACAGATCCGGTTCAATCATTCTACTACTATTGCGGAAGATATAAACATAAATTGTTCATACATTAAACATTATACACTATCCCCAAGGTCAAGTAACCATAACTTATACACATTTCATAACTTATCTGACACATGATATTATCATCATACAAGACTATTACAAATCTAATCGCGCATATTAACTCTAAGTTGGGACTGTCTTTAACTTTCCTTGTATCCAAGCATTCGCCTTTATCTCGCAATGTTTTATCATGATATATAGCAAGGGTGAGCATGAAAGTTGCCCAAAGAAGTTTAAATACAATTTAAGGATATATCATGATTGAAAGAGTCTAAATAATAAGCTGGCTATAATTCACAATGTAGTTGTGAATTAGCATGAACAAACCTTTGACTGAACAAGTATTAAACATGAACAATATATATCTGGACCAACTGGTAATGAAGGTGATCAGCCTTTCATACATGACTTATACATACAAGATGTACAGAGTAAAATTCTACATGGTAATCAGTAACGATTAACCATAAGCATATCTGAATGAAACACTCTTAGTAGAGTTAAGAAAAACAAACTTGCCTGTTCCGTTGATTATTGATACGAAATATAACTTAGCTTTATCCGAAGACCTAATACAGATAATACCGATCTCCAAATATTAGAATAATATCATCACAGTATAAAATAACCTAAACACATTACCACATAATCCTATCAGTCTATACAACACATAAGACTTAGCGTCAAATCAGACTATTTAAGTCTAAGTTGAAACCGACACCATTCAATTATCCCGACGGTCTAATCGGACAAATATCGAGTTTAAGTTCAATTGAACTCTACCTAAACAATTAACAATAACCTTAGATAAATATATTATCAATCAAAATATTTTTCATAAACTTGTAATAATTTTCAGATAATTAATATCATTATCATAATTTTTTTCAATCACTTATACCGAATTTAAATGAATTAAATACCACATAATTCCTTAGTCATTAATATTTATTTATTTCTAAACATTAATGAATTACATGCCATAATATTATATCATATTTATAATATCTCAAAGTATTTTCAATACTTTATTATTTCCTTTAAATGTTTTTAACATAAATCAATAAGCGATATTAATATAAATACCACCTTTATTCCTTGATCATTAATATTAATTTAATACCAAATATCAATGAAAATCATAACATAATATTATAATATATTTATAACATCACAAGGTATTTTTAATATCTTAAAATCATATTTCTATGATTTTAAACAATCAAATCCATTATCCGATAATTGCTATAAATATTAAAATATTAATATTTTCATAACAAAATATCAAAAGTTATATTTTATAACTTAAAATATTTTTATAACACTTAAATCATTTTTATATGATTTTTAAATCATTAAGTCTATTTTTCCATAATTTATTTAATATATTTATTAAATAAACTAATTATCATTAATAATAAATATTAATGAATTTCATCACAAAATATCAAAAGTCATCAAAAATAACTTGAAATATTTTCTAACACCATAATATATATTTTTCATGAATTAAAACTATTTTTAAATAATTTATTTAATATTAATATTAAATAAATAAATACTATTTATATACCAAAATATTAAATATTTTTGAAATATACTCAAATTAATTAAAAACTATTTTTCAGACTTTAAAATAATTTTTCAGAATTTAATATTAATTTTTAATAATTAAAAACCATTTATTTCTATTTTTAATTAATTTCCAAAAATTAGAAATTAAAAAAAATAATAAACTGTCATTAAAGGACCTATAGCGGATGTAACTGTCATATAGGTGTTCTTGAGCTCCAAACCCGTAAATCGGCGATGTAATGAGGTATGAGGTTTGACCAAGTTTAAATCATTAATCACAATGGTTCTGGGTCAATCTAAGACATCGATTGTGTAGTGACATGCAACACTACAGTTATCAATTTTTGTGTAGTTCAAACAACACTTAAACAAAGAGATCTCATGACCTTAAACTTTCGACAATGTTGTTCTTGAAAATTCAGGGTTGATCGAGTTGAGGTACCTACTTTGTTACTTAGTTTTAGCTTACGTATTGTTTCGCGTGATCTAAATGTTCCAACATGTAATAAACATGACAGGTCCAATATGTTATCACTAGATCCATCTAACAACATAACATGAACAAGATCTGTCCCATCAAACTTGAGGTCAACCATCGTTTTAAGAAACTGGGTTTTCCCAGTTTCGTCCCAGTGAGTGGTCAACGGTGGTTTGACCATGATTCTTTACTATCCTATTACGGATCTTGGTGATGTAAAGGTTTTAGTATGTACACAACATGTCAGCCTACAAGGATCAATCAGCAATATGGCTAAAACATGCACAGAAAGCAAGATACAAGGCCTCGAAATCATTGTCAAACGATCTGGGTTTCTGGGTTTGACCGCTTATATCTTTTTCTCTAGACACTGATATGACTCGATTCAAGTTGAAAATGAAAGCCCACATGGCATGAAATGATCTATAACATCACATACAAAAAAATCAAACACGCGACAGATCTAGGGCCTCCGACATTCATTTGTCAGCACAAATTTTAAGTTTTCCAAATTTTTAAAACTTCATTTTCGTACTTTGATGTTATGGATCCATGTTATTACAACCTGCATCACTCAATAGCATCATAATACACAACTTTAAACAATCAATTGCAACAAATAACATAAAATCAAAGGATTTCTAAAATTAGGGTTTATACCTCATAAATGTTCAATTTTTGAATCTGATCTTTGGTGTTTGTTCTTGGAAAGCTAACACATGATCTTGGCTTAGCTTATTAGTCACTCTCACTCTACAATTTCGGATGGAAGAGAGAAAATGGACTTGGCTCAAATGAAAAAATAAAGTAAGCTTTGTCCTACTTTTAAAGCTCTTAGATTTTTAATCTATGGTCACAATTGATGCTAAGTGGCAATGATGTAAGACCCCGAAATTTTTTTAAATAAAAAGGAATTTCCTTTATTTATTATTTTGAAATAGTAAGGGTGAATTTGATTAATGTGGTTAGTTATGGGTAAAATACGCAAATATTTCAAAATAAGCAAGTGGTTATAAAATATTCATTGTTGTTTGGAATATTATTTTGGTCGTCGGAATATTCAAATGATTTGTCGGGGAATATTCGCATTGCGGCAGCAGCGACCATGTGTGGGCCCATAACGAAAAGCGATTGGAGGAAGAAAATGACAAATATAAGTTGTTTAAAAATAACGGCAGTTAGTTGTTACCATTAATCGTTGGAATACCCGGTGGTTAAAACACAAAGAATACGGCGTTGTCAGACAAGATGGCACATGGTATTGCACCAATTATTGACTCTTACGTAAGAAGGCACTACTCAATAATGGTTACAATAATTCTTTATTAGGATTTTATTGGTTCAATAATTGTCATAGTTGATATTTTATATTCTTGTTGTTTCAATAATTGTCATTACACAAGATTTTCATTATCAAAGCAATAATTCATATTATCCTAATATTATTAGATAACATTATTGGCAATGTCTAGAAAGTTCATCTAAGGAGAGGTTTGGTCACCTAATCATGCGCTTGTAAGAAGGAGAAATTCTTATTGGAAAGCCCTCTTCCTGGAACCGCTCGTCATCAATATTGTGATTCTCGTAATATTATTTGTGAATAATTAATTATTGATTCATATGATGAGGAAAATATTTATTTTATGTGGATATAGATGGAGAAAATTTTTAATGTGACAATTGTTGAAAATTGAAATTTTATCTTTTTCTGATAAAATAATTCATTTAAATATATATATTATTATATTTTAATAATATAATAATGGTGATATTTTTACAACGAATGTGGGATACATGAGTATACGAGGAGGAAGAGTATTGTTGTTGCAATAATGTTTAAAACATGTTAAACATGTCGGTGGATCTCATTTCTTGACTGAAATTTGATTATAGCCTGTAAAATTGCCCGTTTGTGGATTTTGGTTAATTTTTGTTTGGAATTTGAAAAAACTTTCTTCTGCAAAGTTGTAGAGAATTGAATTTCCTATAAAAACTCTCGAGATTCAAATTTTCTGGCAAAAGGACTATTTATTGTGAATTATTGAAGTTCTGAAGCTCCAAAATAATTAATTTTTGAAGTTTAAAATATTTTTTTTTAAAAAAAACATTTTTGGTGAGTGCTTCACATGTGATATACATGTGTTCAATGGCTGAAATCAGATTCAAAGGTTGGCGTAGAAAACTTAATATATATATTATTAATTTATTAAATTTTCTGCTTTGGTGTTCTAAGCATTTTCCTATAAATAGGGTGCTTAGGTTAGAATTGAAAATCACACCGTAAACTCAAGTTTTCTCTCTCTATATTATCGAGTATTATTCTTGTGAGTATTTTGAGTATACTTTGAGTATTGCTATACTCTGGCAAGTTCAAGTCATAGCCTATATCCTGTTTCAACTAAAAAGACTCTTTTCGAGGTAAGGGATGTTATTTTATTCAAAAATGATATTATTTCTTCAATATCATTATGCCGAAATATTGGTTGGAAATTTTTATCAAATTTGGAACTTTTTCATGTATAGGTTACTATTCATGAGTTCTTATTCACGAGTACTATTCACGTAAGCGTGAAGATGTTTTTTTTTGTAAAATTTCTATCTTTTGGTGTTCTGAGTTACTATTCACGATACTACGACTATTCACGATATCTGACACTATTCACCAAAAAATAAAATTTCTTCTTTTTGTCCAAAATATCTATTATGGATACTAGCTTTGATTGTATCCATGTTTGATCATTCTTGAATCTTACTCCACTCTGATTACTTATGAAGTATTTTTGAACTTGGATTGTTTAAAATAAGAATCCTTAATATTTGTTCTTTTGTTTCACTGGATTCGTTTCCTTTAAAATATTTTTCATCATCCTTAGTCCTAAATGATGATATTACTGAATATCTTTGGCCTGTAGTGCAAAGATGAATGATTTCTTGATGAATATCTTTGGCCCGTAGTGCAAAGATGAACAAGTGTTGAGATGAATATGACCGACTGATTAATATCTTTGGCCCGTAGTGCAAAGATGAACAGGTGTTTAGATGAATATGACCAACTGATGAATATCTTTGGTCTGTAGTGCAAAGATGAATATTTGATTCCAGATATTTATTGATTGATGTTACAGGGATAAAATAACGATGATGAACTTTTAAATTCATATATAGAAGATAGTAATTTGCATTCTCTACTTAACTCTTCTAATGAATTGTTGTTTCCGCTGCAGTTATTGATTTAAAACTGGTTGTCTGTTGTATTCTATTAGATTTTTCCCTGTTGAAGACTACCGATAATTTATTGTATATTATCTTAGTCATAATATTCTTTATTGGGCTAGTTGAGCTCACCCTTTTCCTTGTTGTTCCATTTTTCTTCTCAGGAGACGAGAATGTAGCGAGTACTAGTTGGAGTATGGAATGAAGGTTCTAGAGAGAGTTGTTTAGTAGTCCTCACCATTTTTGTAAAATAATGTATCAATAATTATGATGGAGATTTATTTACGTGTGGATATTGTCTAGATGGCAATATCTGTATTTAAACTCACAGTTTATATGTTGTAATAATAAAGTTGTAGTTATTTCTGTACCATGTATTTGGCGACTCGTAATGGGTTGGATGGAATGGACCTATTTTGGGGAGTCACAACTTGGTATCGAGCTTGGGATATGATCTTTAGGCGGAGATCGGGAATAGAACTAGGAGGGGAGAGAAGAGTAAATCCTTCGCTAGTGTGTCCTACCTAAGCTTATTTGTTAGTTGGTTAGTATATAGGGATATTATGTGATATATTGATTTTCTTAATTAACCCTTGTTTTAAGATAGTATTTGAGAATGTCGACTAAGAATATTAACAGTGGAGTAAATGAGACCGTGGAGATGCCTGTACTTACCAACGAGGAGAACGTGCAACAGGCTGGCAATGTACCTCCTGTGAACAACACCACTGATCAGACGATGAACAACGCAATATTTAGAAGCTTTTTGCAGTTCATGCAAAATCAGACGAGGGAGACTCGTGTTCAAAACATAGGAGGAAATGATAGCAATTCCGGGTTGTCACAACGAAAGCGCTTCAAAGAGTTGGGACCACCGAATTTAAGGGAAAGCGGATCCGATCATGGCGGAAACATGGGTCAAGCAAATTACTAAGATATTCGATGTCTTGGGATGCACGGAGGAACAGAAGGTTCCATTCGCCACCTTTATGTTTCGTGGCGAGGCGTTCATCGGGTGGGAGTCTGTGAAGCGCACTCCATCCATTTGCGCTTTCGGCATGTCATATGAGAGACGCTTTTGAGAATAGTTCAATGACAAGTACTTCCTGAAAGTATTTGTCATATGAAGGAAGTGGAGTTTATTAGACCGGAGCGTAATAACATGATTGTCCCAATACGAGGCGAAGTTCGCGAGTTATCCGTTCAGATCTCATTTGGTGGAGAATGAGGAGCAACGATATGGCGGATGTTTCGATAGGTTTGAAACCTCAAGATACGTCAAGATCTCATCTTTCATAAATTTTCTTTTATTCGGATGTTGTTAATAGGGCTCAATTGTTAGAGCGGGATAACGAGTACGGCCAACCGAGGTACCACAATCGAGATCATACCCAGATATAGCGGTCAACAAAACAACAATAACCAAATGGAGAAAGAAAAAGATGGACAAAATGGTAACCACTCCGGGTGGTAATCATGGCCATGAAAATAGAAGAAGCGAGTCGAGGAGATTTTAAAAGAGGAGATTCAACAACGACCATGTGAAGACGACAAAGCTGCAAAGAAAGAATCGGTTCCAAGGGAGGAGAACGACCACCTTATATATGCTATAAATGCGGAAAGAGGGACATATCGGTCAAACTACCCACAATAGCCTGGTGTATGTTATAATTGTGGAAAGGAAGGACATATCGCTTCGAGATTGCACGATAATGAAACCTAGTTCAATGGGGATGGTGACTCAAAAGACCGTCCCGTAAAAGTCAAAGTCAATCGGTTCTCGGAAGAGGCGTTTGTTGTGATCGGTCAAAATGCGAGGAACCCAAATGAGGTGATCACGGGTGTAAGCTATTTATAAATTCTTGTGAAGTTTATACTTTACTAGATACTCGGTGCTACCCATTCTTTTATCTCTCCCGCTTGTGCTCAACGCTTAAACTTGACTCGGGAGAAATTAGACTTTGACCTATCTGTGGAAACTCCGTTAGAGAAACTTTCATCACATCCACTGCTTATAAATCTTGTTTGATTCAAGTTGGCACCATCACCTTACCATTGACCTTATCTCTTTAAAGATACTTGCTTTTGATGTGATTTTAGGATTGATTGGTTAACTACTCATCATGCCAAAATTGATTGTTTTCGTAAGGTTGTTAGCTTTCATATTCCTAAACAACTTTGTTGTTCGAATTCGAGCAACTAAACCATTAAAATCAATCAACGCTCATATCTAATCATAAAGCGATTCGCTTTATTGAAAAGCGGATGTCAAGCTTTCTTAGCCCATGTTATGGATTTGAATAAAGACACGTCAAAATTGAATAATATTCTGTTGTTATTAACTTTCCCGACGATTTTTACGAAGAACTTCCTTGGCTCACCCCGTAACGTGAAGTTGAATTCTTTATTGACCTTGAATCCCAGTACAAAACCCATTTCTAAAATCTCATATCGAATGGCTCTATTGAACTTCGTGAGTTAAAATTCAACTATAGAATTTGGTACCGAGCCTTTATCTAGTGACTTCCTTTGTGGAATGCACCGCCGCACTCTTTGTAGGGGCGCCATATTCGCATGCGGTAGTAAAACCGATAGTGCTTATTGTGACGTGTTATCCAAGATTGGGATGTGAGTCATAATTGGGAGCAACCTAAGTCAGTAATCAAAATACGTAGCTTTCTAGGCTTAGTTGGTTATTATCGGAGATTCGTTAAAGGATATTCTCGAATCGCTATTCCATTAACGCAGCTGACTCGTAGAGATACAAAATTCGAATGGAGCAAGGAATGTGGGAAGAGCTTCGAAGAACTCAAGAGGAGACTCATTTCGGCACATGTTCTGATTATACCGTCTTGGAAAAGCGAACGTGGTAGCTAACGTGTTGAGTAAAAGATCGATATCTGAGACGAAAGTACGATATTGTCAAAGACTCATTTCAGATAACTTACAAATATTAGAGATGGAGATGAAAACTCTAGGTACCCACGTGATGATATACTGAGTATAATCGACTTTTAATCGATAAAGTTAAAGTCGCTTTCAAGCTACACAATCAAGCGATTAATTTGAAGAAGGAGGTACAAGAAGTTGTTATTTCAAAAGCGAGAATCAGTGAGGTGAGGAAAGCTCAAACCTTCGATTTATTAATCTATTTGAAATTCTCGACCGAATAGGAACTGTGGCCTATAGACTCGTTTTACCGCCAAGTATGACGCGTATTCATAACATTTTTCAAGTATCGATGTTACGTAAATATGTGGATGACCCGAACCACGTCATTGAGTTAGAACCGTACGAGATAGCCGAAGACTTAACGTACGAGGAGGTACCTGTCAAGATCTTGGATAGGAAAGAACATGTCCTATGTACCGAGGTTATACCACAAGTTAAAGTTTTGTGGAGAAACCATGCTATTGAGGAAATGACCTGAGAGTTGGAAAAGGAAATGAAAGCGAGGTATTCTCATCTTTTGAAACACTGTAGTGCGTGCACGTCAATTTCGAGGACGAAATTTCATAAGGAGGGGAGATTGTAAGACCCCGAAATTTTTTTAAATAAAAAGGAATTTCCTTTATTTATTATTTTGAAATAGTAAGGGTGGATTTGATTAATATGGTTAGTTATGGGTAAAATACGCAAATATTTCAAAATAAGCAAGTGGTTATAAAATATTCATTGTTGTTTGGGAATATTCGTTTGGTCGTGGAATATTAAATGCTCGTCGGGGAATATTCGTATTTACCCAGCGACCGTGTGTGTGGGCCCCATAACTGAAAGCGATTGGAGGAAGAAAATGACAAATATAAGTTGTTTAAAAATAACGGGCGTAGTTGTTACTGCTTACTCGTTGGAATACCCGGTGGTTAAAACACAAGAATCTGGCGTTGTTGTCAAGACAAGAAGACATGGTATTGCACCAATTATTGACTCTTACGTAAGAAGGCACTACTCAATAATGGTTACAATAATTACTTTTCAAAGATTTTATTGGTTCAATAATTGCTTTGCGTTGATATTTTATATTGTTTGTTGTTTCAATAATTGTCATTACATACGATTTTTCATTATCAAAGCAATAATTCATATTATCCGAATAATATTATTAGATAACATTATTGGCAATGTCTAGAAAGTTCTGTCAAAGGAGAGGTTTGGTCACCTAATTGCAAGGCCAGGAGAAGGAGAAATTCTTATTGGAAAGCCCCTCTTCCTGGAACCGCCTCGTTGTCAATATTGTGATTCTGTAATATTATTTGTGAATAATTAATTATTGATTCATATGATGAGGAAAATATTTATTTATGTGGATATAGATGGAGAAAATTTTTAATGTGACAATTGTTGAAAATTGAAATTTTATCTTTTTCGATAAAATAATTCATTTAAATATATATATTATTATATTTTAATAATATAATAATGGTGATATTTTTACAACGAATGTGGGATACATGAGTATACGAGGAGGAAGAGTATTGTTGTTGCAATAATGTTTAAAACATGTTAAACATGTCGATGGATCCCATTTCTCGACCGAAATTTGATTATAGCACAAAAAATTGCCTGTTTGTGGATTTTGGTTAATTTTTGTTTGGAATTTGAAAAACTTTCTTCCTCGCAAAGTTGTAGAGAATTGAATTTCCTATAAAAACTCTCGAGATTCAAATTTTACGCAAAAGGACTATTTATTGTGAATTATTGAAGTTCGAAGCTCCAAAATAATTAATTTTGAAGTTTAAAATATTTTTTTAAAAAAACATTTTGGGTGAGTGCTTCACATGTGATATACATGTGTTCAATGGTCAAATCAGATTCAAAGGTTGGCGTAGAAAACTTAATATATATATTATTAATTTATTAAATTTTTCGCTTTGGTGTTCTAAGCATTTTCCTATAAATAGGGTCTTAGGTTAAATTGAAAATCACACCGTAAATCAAGTTTTCTCTCTCTATATATATCGAGCGTATTCTTGTGAGTATTTTGAGTATACTTTGAGTATTGCTATACGGTGCAAGTTCAAGTCATAGCCTATATCCGGTGTTTCAACTAGAAGTATTGTCTTTCGAGGTAAGGGATGTTATTTTATTCGAAAATGATATTATTTCTTCAATATCATTATGCCGAAATATTGGTTGGAAATTTTTATCAAATTTGGAACTTTTTCATGTCGGGGTTACTATTCATGAGTTACTATTCACGAGTACTATTCACGAAGCGTGAAGATGTTTTTTTGTAAAATTTCTATCTTTTGGTGTAGAGATTACTATTCACGTGATACTGGCACTATTCACGATACTCTGACTATTCACCAAAAAATAAAATTTCTTCTTTTTGTCCAAAATATCTATTATGGATATTAGCTTTGATTGTATCCATGTTTGATCATTCTTGAATCTTACTCCACTCTGATTACTTATGAAGTATTTTTGAACTTGGATTGTTTAAAATACGAATCCTTAATATTTGTTCTTTTGTTTCACTAGATTCGCTTTCCTTTAAAATATTTTCATCATCCTCGGTCCTAAATGATGATATTATTTGAATATCTTTGGCACGTAGTGCAAAGATGAATGATTTCTTGATGAATATCTTTGGCCCGTAGTGCAAAGATGAGCAGTGTTGAGATGAATATGACCGATCGATTAATATCTTTGGCCCGTAGTGCAAAGATGAGCAGTGTTTAGATGAACATGACCAATCGATGAATATCTTTGATGCAGTAGTGCAAAGATGAATATTTGATTCCGGATATTTATTGATTGATGTTACGAGGATAAAATAACGATGATGAACTTTTAAATTCATATATAGAAGATAGTAATTTGCATTCTCTACTTAACTCTTCTAATGAATTGTTGTTTTCACTGCAGCTTGTTGATTTAAAACCGGTTATGCTGTTGTATTCTATTAGATTTTTCCTGTTGAAGACTAACGATAATTTGTTGTATATTATCTTAGTCATAATATTCTTTACTGGGCTAGTTGAGCTCACCCTTTTCCTTGTTGTTCCATTTTTCTTCTCAGGAGGCGAGAATGTAACGAGTACTAGTCGGGGTATAGAATGAAGGTTCTAGAGAGAGTTGTTTAGTAGTCCTCACCATTTTGTAAAATAATGTATCAATAATTATGATGGGGATTTATTTACGTGTGGATATTGTCTAGATGGCAATATCTGTATTTAAACTCACAGTTTATATGTTGTAATAATAAAGTTGTAGTTATTTCTGTACCATGTATTTGGCAACTCAGAATGGGTTGGATGGAATGGACCTATTTTGGGGGCGTCACAAATGAGATCTGATTTTTGAGAGATATAGGCACATGGCTAGCTTGGGGTTGGTTACCAACCATTTACTAGGGCTAGATCTACACTCCATCTCAATATAATATTAGAAAGGGTAGTTTGGTCTTTTGGCTCATAAAGTACAAGGCAATTTGATAATATCCCATAATCATTAGGTTTCAACCCTTAGGGTTTGACCCTTAGGGTTTAGGGTTTAACCCTTTAGGTTTTGACAAATTGATTTCTAATAATTCCAATTTAGGTTTCAAAAATAGAAATTTAATATTTTCTAAATTGCAATTAAGATTCTATAATTATAACAAGATTTCCAAATCAAGAAATTCAATCTTGCTATTGAGGATTATTATCTCTTAATTAAAATTGTTAATTTAGCAATTAGGGTCAAAATTGGTCACTAGAGTTTATAACCCACTAATTAGGATTTTACATAGAAAATAATCTTTCTAATTTAGAAATAAGGTTTCCTAATTTAGATTAGGGTTTCCTAATTACAGTAAAGCTTACTAATCTCATTCAAGCTTGTTAATTAGGGTTAAAGCTTCCTAATTAGCATTACACTCTATAAGCTAATAATTAGGTTTTCTCTAATTGCATGTTAGGGTTTCTTACATTAGAAATTAGGGCTTTCCAAATAAATCAATTAGGTTTATCCCTAATTACACTTACAATTAATAACATAAAAATTCTATACTTATCTTCAAGCTTACCACTTAGGGTTTTAATTTCCCGAATTAGGGTTACGGATTCTCGAACTATAATTAGGGTTTCCCTAGCCGGTAATGGGGTTTTCTAGTAAGCACTTAGGGTTTCAAGTAATTCATTAGGTTTTCCCTAATGAATTTATAGTTAATGACGTTTGACCTTATACATAGCATTTGCATTCCCGATATAGGGTTTTCAATATCCGAATTAGGTTTTGATTCCTTGAATCTGAAACTAGGGTTTCGTAACCGATTCTAGGATTTTTATCGACGTTAGGGTTCTCTAACCTAACGTTGACGTTTTAATATAAACTTAGGGTTTGTCACAGATATAATTTATCCGTCAACCCATGACCATAACCACGTTACGAACACATACATAATCATAAACACATAACATATTCACAAAATCCTTAATCCTGAATAATTCACCTAAATCCTTCACAGAATTTTGAAATCCTCAAAATTCCTTCCCAATAACATCAAACGCATACACTTATTTTCTATCTAGGTCTAATATCTCTTTAAAGATACTTGCTTTGATGTGATTTTAGGGATTGATTAGTTAACTACTCATTAGCAAGCTTGAATGAGATTAGTAAGCTTTACTGTAATTAGGAAATCCTAATCTAAATTAGGAAACCCTAATCTAAATTAGGAAACCTTATTTCTAAATTAGAAAGATTATTTTCTATGTAAAATCCTAATTAGTGGGTTATAAACTCTAGTGACCAATTTTGACCCTAATTGCTAAATTAACAATTTTAATTAAGAGATAATAATCCTCAATAGCAAGATTGAATTTCTTGATTTGGAAATCTTGTTATAATTATAGAATCTTAATTGCAATTTAGAAAATATTAAATTTCTATTTTTGAAACCTAAATTGGAATTATTAGAAATCAATTTGTCAAAACCTAAATGGTTAAACCCTAAACCCTAAGGGTCAAACCCTAAGGGTTGAAACCTAATGATTATGAGATATTATCAAGTTGCCTTGCACTTTATGAGCCAAAAGACCAAACTACCCTTTTTAATATTATATTGAGATGGAGTGTAGATCTAGCCCTAGTAAATGGTTGGTAATCAACCCCAAGCTAGCCATGTGCCTATATCTCTCAAAAATCAGATCTCATTGCCACTTAGCATCAATTGTGACCATAGATTAAAAATCTAAGAGCTTTAAAAGTAGGACAAAGCTTACTTTATTTCTTCATTTGAGCCAAGTCCATTTTCTCTCTTCCATCCGAAATTGTAGAGTGAGAGTGACTAATAAGCTAAGCCAAGATCATGTGTTAGCTTGTCAAGAACAAACACCAAAGATCAGATTCAAAAATTGAGCATTTATGAGGTATAAACCCTAATTTTAGAAATCCTTTGATTTTATGTTATTTGTTGCAATTGATTGTTTAAAGTTGTGTATTATAATGCTATTGAGTGATCTGGGTTGTAATAACATGGATCCATAACATCAAAGTACACG
The DNA here is from genome assembly GCA_020205605.1 of Panax ginseng. Taxonomy (NCBI): domain Eukaryota; kingdom Viridiplantae; phylum Streptophyta; class Magnoliopsida; order Apiales; family Araliaceae; genus Panax; species Panax ginseng. The sequence goes on along the minus strand of CM035138.1, from coordinate 14,640,898 downwards.
AAAATGAAGTTTTAAAAAATCTGGAAAACTTGAAAATTTGTGCCTGACAGTAGAATGTCAGAGGCCCTAGATTTGTGTGTGTTTGATTTTTTGTGTATGTGATGTTATAGATCTGTTCTATGCCATGTGGGCTTTCATTTTCAACTTGAATCAGAGTCATATCAGGTCTAGAGAAAAAGATATAAGCGGTCAAAGTGCATTGACCGATCACGATTTTTGGATTTCTGGGCGAACCCAGAAACCCAGATCGTCTGACAATGATTTCGAGGCCTTGTGTCTTGCTTTCTGTGCATGTTTTGGCCATGTTGCTGATTGATCCTTGTAGGCTGACATGTTGTGTACATACTAAAACCTTTACATCACCAAGATCTGTAATAGGATAGTAAAGAATCATGGTCAAACCACCGTTGACCACCAGCCTGGGGACGAAATCTGGGAAAACCCAGATTTCTTAAGAACAGTGGTTGACTTCAAGTTTGACCGGACAGATCTTGTTCATGTTATGTTGTTAGATGGATTTAGTGATAACATATTGGACCCTGTCATGTTTATTACATGTTGGAACATTTAGATCACAGAAACAATACACATAACGAAAACTAGAAAGTGACAAAGTAGGTACCTCAACTCCGATCAACCTAGAATTTTCAAAACGGCATTGTCGAGAAAAGTTTAAGGTCACAGATCTCTTTGTTTAAGTGTTGTTTGAACTACACAAAAATTGATAACTGTAGTGTTGCATGTCATTACACAATCGATGTCTTAGATTGACCAGAACCATTGTGATTAATGATTTAGACTTGGTCAAACCTCATACCTCGCACACTGTCAGATTTCTGGGTTTGGAGCTCAAGAACACCTATAGCGGCAGTTACGTATTTATAGGGTCCTTATGACGGTTTATTATTTTTTTTTAATTTTTGATTTACGAAAATTAATTAAAATAGAAATAAATAGTTTTTAATTATTAAAAATTAATATTAAATTCTAAAAAAATATTTTAAAGTCTGAAAAATAATTTTTAATTAATTTGAGTATATTTCAAAAATATTTAATATTTTGGTATATAAATGGTATTTATTTATTTAATATTAATATTAAATAAATTATTTAAAAATAGTTTTAATTCATGAAAAATTATATTATGGTGTTAAAAATATTTTAAGTTATTTTTGATGACTTTTGATATTTTGTGATGAAATTCATTAATATTTATTATTAATGATAATTAGTTTATTTAATAAATATATTAAATAAATTATGGAAAAATAGACTTAATGATTTAAGTGTTATAAAAATATTTTAAGTTATAAAATATAACTTTTGATATTTTGTTATGAAAATATTAATATTTTAATATATATAGCAATTATCGATAATGGATTTGATTGTTTAAAAATCATAGAAATATGATTTTAAGATATTAAAATACCTTGTGATGTTATAAATATATTATAATATTATGTTATGATTTTCATTGATATTTGGTATTAAATTGTAATATTAATGATCAAGGAATAAGGTGGTATTTATATTAATATCGCTTATTGATTTATGTTAAAAATATTTAAAGAAAATAATAAAGTATTGAAAATACTTTGAGATATTATAAATATGATATAATATTATGACATGTAATTCATTAATGTTTAGAAATAAATAAATATTAATGACTAAGGAATTATGTGGTATTTAATTCATTTAAATGCGGTATAAGTGATTGAAAAAAATTATGATAATGATATTAATTATCTGAAAATTATTACAAGTTTATGAAAAATGTTTTGATTAATAATATAATTATCTAAGGTTATTGTTAATTGTTTAGGCAGAGTTTAATTGAACTTAAACTCGATATTTGTCCGATTAGACCGTCGGGATAATTGAATGGTGTTGGTTTCAACTTAGACTTAAATAGTCTGATTTGACGCTAAATGTCTTATGTGTTGTATAGGTGATAGGATTATGTGGTAATGTGTTTAGGTTATTTTATCTTGTGATGATATTATTCTAATATTTGGAGATCGGTATTATCTCGTATTAGGTCTTCTGATAAAGCTAAGTTATATTTCGTATCAATAATCAACTAACGAGCAAGTTTGTTTTTCTTAACTCTCTTAAGAATGTTTCATTCAGATATGCTTATGGTTAATCGTTCATCGATTACCATGTAGAATTTTACTCTGTACATCTTGTATGTATAAGTCATGTATGAAAGGCTGATCACCTTCATTACCAGTTGGTCCAAATATATATTGTTCATGTTTAATACTTGTTCAGTCAAAGGTTTGTTCATGCTAATTCACAACTACATTGTGAATTATAGCCAGCTTATTATTCAGACTCTTTCAATCATGATATATCCTTAAATTGTATTTAAACTTGCTGGGCAACTTTCATGCTCACCTTGCTATATCATGATAAAACATTGCAGATAAAGACGAATGCTTCGGATACAAGGAAAGTTAAAGACAGTTCTAGCTTAGAGTTAATATGCGCGATTAGATTTGTAATAGTCTTATATGATGATAATATCATGTGTCAGATAAGTTAAGAAATGTGTATAAGTTATGGTTACTTGACCTTGGGGATAGTGTATAATGTTTAATGTATGAACAATTTATATTTATATCTTCCGCAATAGTAGTAGAATGATTGAACCGGATCCGCGGTGATTTGGGGCCCGAATTCGGGGATCTCTCAACAACAAACGCTCTTCCAGGAACCATGGACTTTGACTTTTCTGGGACAGTATTTTGAGTCACCGTCCCCGCTGAACTAGGTTTCGCTACCGTACAATCTCGAGCGATATGTCCTTCCTTTCCATAATTATAGCATACCTTGAATCACAGTGGGGCGCTTTGGTCGATATGTCCCTATTTCCGCATTTATAGCATATGACCGGTGGTCGTTCTCCTCCCTGTAGAACCCGGTTTACGCAAGACTATCGCTCTTCACATGGTCGTTGTTAAATCTCCTCTTTTAAAATCTCCTCCCACTCGCTTCTTCTATTTTCATGGCCATGATTACCACCAGAGTGGTTACCATTTTTGTCCGTCTTTTTCTTTCTCCGCTGGTTATCATTGTTTTGTTGACTGCTATCTCCGGTATGATCCTGATTGTGGTCCCTCGGTTGACCGTACTCGTTATCTCGCTCTAATAATTGAGCCCTGTTTACAACATCTGAATAGAGAGAAAATTTATGAGAAATGAGATATTGTCGTATGTCGGGTTTCAAACCTCTTAGAAACATCCGCGTCATACGTTCCTCATTCTCCACCAAATGAGGTGCAAACCTGGATAACTCTGCAAACTTTGCCTCGTACTGAGACACCGTCATGTTGTTTTGTTCTAATCTGATGAACTCCACTTCCTTCATATACGATTTAACACTTTCGGAAAGTATTTATCATTAAATAGTTTCAAATGTCTCCCAAGACATCTTGAGTATGCACCGGATGGGTACGCTTACGAGACTCCCACCAATGAGTTTGCCTCGCCACGGAACATAAATGTGGCGAATGGAACCTTCGTTCTCCGCGTGCATCCCAAGACATCGAATATCTTGGTAATTTGCTTGACCCATGCTTCCGCCATGATCGGATCGGCTTTCCTTAAATTCTGTTGGTCCCAACTCTTTGAATCGCTTGGGTTTGTGACAACCCGTGAATTGCTATCATTTCCTCCTCGTATTTTGAACACGAGTCTCCTCGTCCGATTTTGCATGAACTACAAAAGCTTCTAAACATCCCCTCGCTTCATCATCCGATCGGTGGTGTTATTCACGGGAGGAACATCGTCACTGTTGCGTTCTCCTCGTTGGTGAGTCTGAGCGTCTCCACTCGGTCTCATTTCCACTGTTAATATTCTCAATTACATTCTCAAATACCGTCATAAAAACAAGGGTTAATTAAGGAAATCAATATATCACATAATATCCCTATATCTTGACCAACTAACAAATAAGCTTAGGTAGGACACACTAACGAAGGATTTACTCGCTCTCCCTCCTAGTTCTATTCCCCGATCTCCGCCAGAGATCATATCCCTAAGCTCGATACCAACCGTGGCGCCCCCAAAATAGGTATACATCACCCATTCTCGAGTTGTCAATACATGAGTACGTAAACAACTACAACTTTATTATTACAACAAGAAAAGCGTGAGTTTGAATACAAATATTATCTTCTGACAATATCTCAGACTCAAATAAATCCTCACCACATTTATTGATACATTATTTTATAAAAATGGTGAGGACTACTAAACAACTCTCTCTAGAACCTTCATTCCATACCCCAGGCTGTACTCGCTATATTCTCGCCTCCTGAGAAGAAAAATGGAACAAAAGGAAAAGGGTGAGCTCAACTAGTCCAGTAAAGAATATTATGACTAAGATAATATACAACAAATTATCGTTAGTCTTCAACAGGGAAAAATCTAATAGAATACAATAGACAACAAGTTTTAAATCAATATTCGCAGTGGAAATAATAATTCATTAGAAGAGTTAAGTAGAGAATGCAAACTACTATCTTCTATGTATGAATTTAAAAGTTCATCGTCTATCTTTTATCCTCAGTAACATCAATCAATATATATCGGAATCAAATATTCATCTTTGCACTACAGGCCAAAGATATTCATCAGTTAGTCATGTTCATCTAAACACCTGCTCATCTTTGCACTACGGGCCAAAGATATTCATCAGAAATCATTCATCTTTGCACTACAGGCCAAAGATATTCAATAATATCATCATTTAAGACTGAGGATGATGAAAAATATTTTTAAAAAAATGAATCTAGTGAAACAAAATGACAAGGATTAAGGATTAAGGATTCGTACTTTGTTTTATCCATGTCCAAAAATACCTCAAAAATAATCATAGTGGTGTAAAATTCAAGAATGATTAAAACATGGATACAATCAAAGCTAGTATCCACAATAGATATTTTAGGCGAAAATGGAAAATTTTCATTTTTTGATGAATAAGTCTTAGTATTCGTGAATAATTATCGCATACGTGAATAGTGTCATATACGTGAATAAGTAATCTCAGACACCAAAAGTTCCAAATTTGATAAAACTTCAGATCAATATTTTAGCATAATGATATTGAAGAAATAATATCATTACGAAAAAATAATATCCACCCTTACCTCGAAAGAAGAAAGATTTCTAAATTAAACACCTGGGATATAAAGGCTATGACTTGAACTTGCAATCAGTATAGCAAAACTCAAAATATACTCAAAATACTCACAAGAATACGCTTTCGATAATATAGAGAGAAAAACTTCATTTAATTGTGATTTTCAATTCTAACCTAAAGACCCTATTTATAGGAAAATGCTTAGAACACCAAAGTAGAAAATTTATTAAATATTATTATATTTTCCAAAATCTCATACGCACACTTCTTCCAACTGATTTCACCTCTATCACATGTTACATAAGGGCCACAAAATGAAAAACACGTTTTGTAATTAAAAATATTTTAAACTTCCAAAATCAATTATTTCTGAGCTTGAACTTCAATAATTCACAATAAATAGCCCTTTTGTCGTAAAAATTGAATCTTGCGAATCTCTATAGGAAATTCCATTATCTACAACTTTGCGGAAGGAAGTTTTCCAAATTCCAAATGAAATTGACCAAATTCACAAACCAAGCGATTTTACAAAGCTATAATCAAATTTCAATGAAAAGGGGTCCACCGACATAAAACATGCTTTAAATATTTTTGGTAACAAAAATACTCCTCCAAATATACTCATATATCCCACATTCATCGTAAAAATATCATCATAATTATATTATTAAAATATAATAATATATTTAAATGAATTATTTTATCGTAAAAATATAAAATTTTAATTTTCAATAATTGTCACATTAAAAATTTTCTCCATCTATATCCACATAAAATCAATATTTTTCTCATCATATGAATCAATAATTAATTATTCACAAATAATATTACGTAATCACAATATTGACAACCAGGCAGTTCCAAGGAAAGAGGGGTTTTCCAATAAGAATTTCTCTTTCTTGGTAATGAATTAGGTGACCAAACCTCTCCTTAGATGTAACTTTCTAGACATTGCCAATAATGTTATCTAATAATATTATTCAGATAATATGAATTATTGCTTCGATAATGAAAAATACCGTAAATGACAATTATTGAAACAACAATGAATATAAAATATCAACGCAAAGAATTATTAAATCAATAAAATATTTGAATGACGAATTACTATAACCATTATTGAGTAGTGTCTTCTTCACGTAAGAATCAATAATTGGTGCAATACTGCAATGCTTCTTGTGTTTTACCCAATTTAGTATTTTAACAAGATTAATGGTAACAACTTCGCCCAAGTTATTTTTAAACAACTTATATTTGTCGTTTTCTTCATCCAATCACTTTTCATTATGGGGCCCACAAAAAGATCAAAGCGTGTAGATGCATTTAATATTCCCAAACGACAAAGAAATATTCCACGACCAAACGAATATTCCCCGACAACAATGAATATTTTATAATCATTTGCTTATTTTGAAATATTTGCGTATTTTACCCATAACTATCCACATTAATCAAAGAAACCCTTACTATTTCAAAATAATAAATAGAAAAAATTAAATTTCATTAATAATAAGTTGGGGTCTTACAGTAGTGCAAAGACGAATTTATTAGTATGATTATGAGCAGGAATTCTGATTTGGTATAACCATGATTTTTGATGTTTCAGGTGAAAATAGATGATGAAAATTATCTTCGTCCTGGTTGCGAAGAGGAATTTAGAACCACAATTATGATTATGAGTTATTCATATGATTGTGGACATGAACTGTTGATTTATGTTACATGGATAAAACATTATTGGTGGACTTTTAACATAGAGAAGATAATAGACCTTATGGTCTATTTGACTCTTCTAATGGATTCCTCGTTCCGCTGCAACTATGGTTGAAAAGTTTTATCATCTACCATATGTTCTAAATCTTTAATTTATTATTGATGAAAGTTATTGATAATTTAATTATCTTTAGTCATGATATTCTTTCTTTGGGCTAGTTGTGCTCACCCTTTCGCCTTCATAATTCCTTTCGGTAATAAGAGTGTTCTTAGGGTTGAAGCGAGGATAACAGGGAATAGAACGGGGTCTCTAGTCATGGAGGTTCTCCCAAAAAACAAAGATAGAAAAGTGTGTTGTATTCTATAAATCATTTACTAGTTATATTTGGTGAATCAAATAGGGTGAGGCGAACCCAACTTTGGAAGGGTGTTTTGCCACTATCATACAAGATGTCTAATGACATACAACCTCGTGTTACCATAAGACAGGGTTGTGCGTCTCCACTTCTTTGAGTATATCTACTAGCACTACCTATATGATCTTGGAGTTTATTTGAAATATAATATGCACTTGGAGACAGGTGGAGATAGTTATATGTCAAGAAAAGACTCACCATTGGAAAGAAGATGATAGTAATCTTCTTGTTTTTCTTTGGGGACTTTTGGGTCAACCAAGGATAATTCTGTGGGCATATGATATCTATCATAACCTAGACGCATGGCCTCCCATGTACAAAGGTTTCCTTGAGCTCTTCCCAAAGATTTTAATTTCTAAAACAGTTTTGACTATAATTTTATGTAAAGTATCATTGAAAGGTTGTGCTCGAGGTACCATGAGAGTTACATACATTTGTATTAAAACTCATAGTTAATCGTGGTCGTATTCTATACTCTGACATACCAACAATTAGTATAAATGAAGTTGTATTTGAATTTTGTACCATGTATCCGCTGCGACTCGAATGGATGATGTATACCTAATTTTGGGGGCGCCACAATTGGTATCGAGCTTAGGGATATGGTCATTTGTGGAGATAAGAGTCTAGAACTAGGAGGGAAAAGGCGAGTTATATACTACGCTTAGTGTGTGACTTACCTAAGTTTAAATTGTTTACTTGATAAGTTGACAAATTGTGATATGTCAATTAACCTTTGTTTTGAAGATATATTCTAGAATGATATCCTAAAATACGGAGATGAAAGCAATGGAAAAATCATGATAATGAGGAAATTACCGGGAAGCGTACAATCTGAAAAGAAAGCAAGGTATTCTCATCTCTTCGAATATCAGTAATGCGTGAAATTTAGGCGTAAATTTCATAAGGAGGGGTATTTGTGAGACCCCAAATTTTATGAAATAAAAGTATTCAATTTTTCTACTTTGGTAAATAGTTAAATTGATAAAAGTTTAAAGTTAAGGGTAATATGTGATTTTTTTTTTTTGCAAAGTAAGCAAGTTGATATAAAATATTCGTTGTGTCGGGGAATATTAGATTAGTCGGGGAATATCCGTACGATGGTACAATCATTGGTGGAACCCACAACGGAAATATTGTCGGATTAAGAAAAGGACAAAAATATTTTTATGAAAATAACGGCGGAAGTTTTATCGTTAAAACTGTTGAACTACTCGGTAGTAAAAGTACAGTAATACGCGTGGTTGCATAGTAGCACACGATATTGATTATTGATGCTTACATGATAAGTCACTCAATTTTGTTTTATTTGTATTATTAATGTAATAAAACAGAAAAGCTTTTTATATAAAACATAATACTTTTATAAAATTATTCATTTTATTAGGCTAATAGTAAAATCTTTTTATATAAAACAGAATATTTTTATAAAGTTATCTGTTTTATTAGACAATAATTAGAATATATTATATTTTATTATGCATAGTATTTGCATAAGACTGCGATAAGTGTTTGCGTAGTAAAATCTTTTATAAAGTTATTCATTTTATTAGATTATAAATAGAATATATTATATTTTGTTTAAAAGATTTCGCTTTAAATATAGACCGTCAGATTAAAGTAAATCAATTTGGACCGTTCATGAGTTAGTTACTATGCAGTCCATTTTTCTATAAATAGAAGCTCATTCCTTCATTATTTCTTACGAATTCACTGAAACTCTAGATAGATAAACTATAGAGAGAAAGGAAAAAAGTATTCTGCTACTTCACTACTCATATATCCAGTACTCTTCTTCTTAAAGTAGGGGATATTATTTGTTGTACTCATAAGGGGTATTATTTCTTTTGTATTCATGAAGAGAACTTCTATTATTCCATTATTTATTATTCTGTTGGAACATCCTGTCGGTGCGAATTTCGCCTGACCTGGTTCCATTATTATTATTATGTTGGAATAACATGTCTATGCGAAGTACTGCATACATGGTGAAATTCTTCTATTATTCCATTCTCTATTATTCTCATTGAATATCACGTCATATGCATGCGTTTCTGGCAGGACTGGTTCCGTTATTTATTATTCCAGCCGAATATCCCGTCATGCGTGCGTTTTGCATGACTTGGTTCCATTCTTTATTATTCTGTTGAAATAACATGTCTATGCAGATTAACGCATGCATGGTAAATGATCATTCGTATTCATACGAATAGTATTTTCATTAAAAAGGGGTTTCTGCCAGGGGCAGTTTTGTAATTTTTCTGACCCTCAAAAATTCTGGAAAAATTTGAAATGATAATTTGATGAGTTTTCTAGATTGTGTCCAAAAATGACGATTTTTGGATGTATAGATTAAGAGTTATGGAGTTTATGGAAAAAGACTATTTTAAAAGTAAACCCTTATAACTCCTTGTGGTTAACTCCAAAATTGGTAAAATTTTTTATTGGGAGTACATGTATATAACAGGAGTATACCACAGAAAATTTGAATTTTTGGACAAAAGTACAATTTATGATAAATGTCTAAATATTCGGCGATTTTAGCCATATGAAAAATAGTAAATGAATTTTAAAAATTAAAGAGAAAATATATGTTCAAGATGAGACTATATTCTCGCTAAATCCTAGAAAAGAAATATTTTTGGGACTGATTTGGTATTTTTCATGAAAATGAACTAGTTATGAGTAAATGAATTAAATATGTTATGTGAAGTAATAAAATTGGAAAATAGGATTTTATAACTTAAGAATCCTATGTAGGTATATCACAGATTTTTGATGAGGATTTGATCATTGATGATGAAATCTTATGAGTATGACATTTTGAATGATTAAATGCATTATTTGATAAAGTGTAAACAATTGAAATAAATTATTTATAAGTTTAAGAAATGATTAAAATATTGTTATAATATTAATGATATTAAATTATGAGATTATTAAGTGATTGATAACATTTGGTTATTATTAAACGCTGGATAAATTGTATTATAAATGTTTAATATTTATCTTTTATCTCATTTGATTAATTTTTATATCATTGTCATTATCCTCATGCTTATATTGTGTTGAAAGTTATCTTTGGCCGTAGTGCATAGATGGACTTGGTATGAATATGACCAGAGATTATTCGGTATAATCATGACCGTGATGTTACAAATGATGTGAAAAAGTCCTCATTGGCCCGTAGTGCATTGATGGACAGTTTTTGGTATGATTATGGCTATGGATTCTCTTCGGACGAGGGTGCAAAGATGAATTATTTTATGGCATGATCATGACTGTTTGATGAAAACACGATTATCTTTAGCAAGTAGTCATGGATAATTCGTGGTCGTGATATTAACGAATATCCTTAGCCGTAGTGCATGGATAATTCAGTGATATGGATTGATTATTGAGCTGAGTCTCAGCGATGAAATATAAATTCATGGATGTGATATTAACGAATATCCTTGGCCGTAGTGCATGGGTGATTCGATGATGTGGATTATTTATTAAGCCGAGTCTCAAATGATAAAATATTTATTATACACTTTTAATTAAGTAGAAGATAGTAGATATCATGCTCTACTTGACTCTTCTAAAATACAATTGTATGTCTTTGGCATGTAGTGCAAAGATGAATTGTTAATGAATATCTTTGGTCGTAGAAAGTGCAAGACAATTTATTAGTATGATTATGAAAGCGAGAATTACGATTTGGTATAACCATGATTTTTGATGTTTCGGTGAAAATAGATGATGAAAATTATCTTCGTCACAGTTGCGAAGAGAATTTAGAACCACAATTATGATTATGAGTTATTCATATGATTGTGGACATGAACTGCTGATTTATTTTACATGGATAAAACATTATTGGTGAACTTTTAACATAGAGAGATAATAGACCTTATGGTCTATTCGACTCTTCTAATGGATTCCTCGTCCAATCGCAACTATGGTTGAAAAGTTTATCATCTACCATATGTTCTAAATCTACGATTTATTATTGATGAAAGCTATTCATAATTTAATTATCTTTAGTCATGATATTCTTTATCTTTGGCTAGTTGTGCTCACCCTTTCTACGCTTTATAATTCCTTTCGTGTAATAAGAGTGTTCTTGGATTGAATGGGGATAACGAGGAATAGAATCCGGTGGTCTCTAAATCATAGAGGTTCTCCTAAACAAAGATAGAAAAGTGTGTTGTATTCTATACATCATTTAGTAGTTATATTTGGTGAATCAAATAGGGTGAAAGCGAACCAACTTTGGAAGGGTGTTTTGTCACTTATCATACAAGATGTCTAATGATATACAACCTCGTGTTATCATAAGAGACGAGTTGTTAATAGCCACCCAACTTCTTGAGTATATCTACTTACTACTACTATATGATCTTGGAGTTTATTTGAAATATAATATGCACTTGGAGACAAAGGGAGATAGTTATATGTCGAAAAAAGACTCACCATTGGAAAGAAGATGATAGTAATCTTCTTGTTTTTCTTTGGGGGACTTTTAGGGTCAACCAAGGATAATTCTGTGGACATATGATATCTATCATAACCTGTATTTAATGGCCTCCCATGTACGAAGGTTTCTTTGAGCACTTCCCAAAGATTTTAATTACTAAAACAGCTTTTGACTATACCTTTATGTAAAGTATCATTGTAAGGTTGTGGTCGAGGTACCACGAGAGAGTTACATACATTTGTATTAAAACTCATAATTAATCGTAATTAAAGTATTCTATACTGACACTCAACAAATTAGATAAATGAAGTTGTATTTGAATTTTGTACCATGTATCTGGTGACTCAGAATGGGTGATGTATACCTAATTTTGGGGGCGTCACATCGGTCCTGATTTTTCTAAGGTCCAGGGCAAATTTTCCTTTATACAAATTTAAAAAAATAAAAAAAAATATCAACTAATTAATTTTATTGAAATTATAAGAATTTACAAAAAAGATAAGGAAAAACACTTTAAAATGTCATCGAAGCAAAGAATCATCACATGTACCTACAAAATAAAAATAGCAATAAAACCACAAAACATCATTTAAAATGTCTCATTGTTGCACTTTTAGATGCAAAATCATCAATTGTACTATCATATTTAATGTTTTCTAACATATCATTTTCAATAAATAATATCGCTAATCTTTTTATTATTTTATATTTTTTATACACATAAATACATAAGCTTATAAAAAAATTTGGATCCCTCTCAACTGTGGGCCCTGGGCGGTAGCCCTGTTAGCCCTTGCCCAGGGCCGACTCTGACTTTTAAGTCATTTGTTACTATTCACCTATTTGGGAGTGACTTATTTTTTGAACTTGTAAGTTGAATTTTAAGTCAAAAAAGAGAGGGCAAGTATTTGTAACTTCTTTTAAAAGGACTTATAAGTCATTTTAAAATAAATTAGTTTGACCAAATATAATGTCTATTTTGTCCCTCTTCTATTTATTAATGTCCATTTTAATAATCTTTACATTTATTTTAACTTATAAGTCATTATGTGAACACTTTAATAACTTGTTTTTAACTTAATTTTTGACTTATAAATGAAATTGAGCTATGGAATACTACGATGTAGACCGGATATCTCTTGGTTCAAAAGTGGAGACAGGATTTTCACCCGGCTTTTGAAAATATTTCAACCATGGCAGTGTGTGTCGTACGTTTCAGGGATTTAGCTATGGAATATATTATACTATGATGAAAGTGTTGTTAACATTAATGGCTAGTCAAATTGGGAAACCTATCCGGGTAGATTCCATTAGTCTAGCACAATTAAGAGGTCGATTTGCTAGAGTTTGTGTGCAAGTAAATCTCCTAAAAACCTATACGTAAAACTATTCGTTTGAAGGCCAATTATCTATCTATGAAAATATTGTTTATGTTTTAGTTGTGGGCAAATTGAGCTACTTATTCTGTTGAAGGATTTTTAGCCTTGGATGTTGGTTGGTTTCCAATAGGAAGGGTTGGTTTGTAAGACCGATGATAAAAATGGTAATTGTTCAGTGTGCCATGACCTAACCTAGCAAAAAAGAGATTGGATGGAAATTCTGATCTTCATGTCAATCAAACTTCCAATGGGTGGCCTAAGACAATTCCGTCATTCCACAACTCTAAAATCCCGAGTGAAGAGCATCCCTATTCACTAGACCATACCCTCCTCCATATAGCAGCCGAGCGGCACAATTCAAAAAACAAACACTCTGTTCGACTTCTTTTTCTCCCCACATCATCTCCCATTTGGCGTCAGTCGTCACCGGAATCTTCTCCGACTAGCAAGAAGTGGACCATTACAAGATGATAGATAATCAATTCCCTTGCAACCAAATCGAGGTCGTTCTCCATATGACCATTGGCCATACAAGATATATGGTAATCAATCCCCCTTACATCCATATAACCATATTGTAAGTTCACCAATGTCAGAGCTCACAACCGATTTATATGTAAATAAAATCAGAGGGATAACTAGGCGTTGGGCACTCAAGTTGCTATAGATCAACTACTAAGAGAAAGGCCTTCAGACAATCACTTGCATTAATTTCAGAATAATCAGTGAATATTATTTATATATAAACGATTACTGTTCTTTTGATATGATTTCTACAAGAATTGTTTAGATGAAATAGATATAAAATATATAACAATATGAAGAACAATATTTATATCACAATTTATAATAGTTAAAAAGATACACAGTTTATATAAACTTAACAACTTAGACCAATTTTTCTCTTCAAATGTATAAAATCCGAAAATTAGAGAGTAGTTGAAGAGAATTTAACTTAGCTTTGAATTTTAAAGATATGGAGTGTTGATATTTCACATGTATCTCAGATTGGATAAATTCAAGAGTGTAGATGAGTAAATAAGTATGGTACTAATAGGTTAACTTTTTAGATAAGGAGGTGGTCCAATATACTTATTGGGTCCGTCTACACAGATGTGTGCGTTGTGGTATGGATCATGCAATTCCGCTACAAAATGGTATCAAAGCCCATAGTTCGATGGGCCCAAGTAACAACTCACCTCGTTGGGATGATTTGAATCGGGTAGAGCAGGCTTATGAAGGCTCTAGGAAAGTTGCTGAGACACGTTTGTCCCGGACGTGGTAGAGTAATATTAGAGTCAAGCAAAACTCATGAAGGACTCAAAGGTGAAGCATTTGAATCGGGTGGAACAGAGTTCGAATGGTTCTAGGAAAACTGCTGAGACACGTTTGCTGTTGGCGTGGTGAAGTAGTATTAGAGTCGAGCAGAAAGTTCTTGAAAGATTCTAAGAAGGTGTGCTTAATGATGAAAATACCCTAATATGATACTTGTCATAGGTTAACCTTTTACATATGTCTACATGGAGAAAGAAAAGAGATGTTGATATGAAAGAGAGGAGGGAATGAATACCGCCGTCGTCACCACCACCAAACTACCGCCATACACACCACCACCCCCATTAATTACAATCAGATCTACTACCGTTACCACCAAATTTACCATTGTCACACCGTCATCACCATATCCACCACCTACAACCATCATACCACCACCACCATCTCCACACAATTACCACCGAATTTTAAAAAATACAAATTCCCCGCTACCTAAAAGAAGAGAGATAAGAGAGGATAGAGGATAGAGGAAGAAAAAAACATACGAATGAAGAAGAAGAGTACTGAGGGATTTTTATTTTTATTTTATAAATATAGGAGCCTCCCAAAACGAGATCGTTTTGATCGGATAGTATTATAAATTTGAATAATAATTAATTGTTATAAATTTAGATAGTACTCATACTACTTACTTAGATAGAAAAAAAAAACATAAAACTTAAAATTTATATTTGTAATAGATTTGATTAATACTTATACTAATTTGAATAAAAAAAATTGTAAAATTAAATTTATGTTTTTAATTATATAATTGATTAATCATTTATTTAGTAATCAATTTAAACAAAATTTGAAAAATTCTATTCACCCCTAAACTAGACTCGTTTAGTTCCTTTTATAAAAACAAAATACAATATTTGAATTAAAGATATTTAAAAATAATACCACCATAAGAAAAAGAAAATAAATGAAAAATAGAGATGTGCAGCTTAACTAACATATACTCCCACTTTTGTCCAAATCCCTCTTCTTACCCTCTCAAGTCTCACCACATACTCTAACCCCTCTTTCTTCATTGATCAATACGAGAACACGCAGACACATACATATATATATACACAACACACCTATATATATATATATATATATATATATATATATATAGAAAAAAACCTAGGAACACCAAATACAATGAAGCAGCATCAGCATCACTCCGAAGCAGTTTCGTCAAGCTCCTCATCATCATCCATAGTTTCCGACCAATCACAGCCATCCGCACAAGTGATCAGAGCAACCACCACGGCGTCGGAAAAACCATCACCGGCGTCGGAGGATCCCACGTCGGCGGCGGCGTCTCGCGACTCATCAGCCGCCGCCTGCCAGGACTCTGTCACCATCGAGCGTCGCGGCGGCGGGGAGTACACGGCAGTTTGCAAATGGAGCATCGCCAATTTCCCTAGGGTTAAAGCTAGGGCTTTGTGGAGCAAGTACTTTGAAGTGGGTGGGTACGATTGCCGCCTGTTGATATACCCTAAGGGTGATTCTCAGGCTTTGCCGGGTTATATCAGCTTGTATCTCCAAATCATGGACCCTAGGGGCACTTCATCTTCGAAATGGGACTGTTTCGCTAGCTACCGCCTTGCTATTGTTAACACGAATGATGATTTGAAGTCAATTCATCGTGATTCTTGGCATAGATTCTCTAGCAAGAAGAAATCCCACGGCTGGTGTGATTTTACTCCCTCTGGTTCCATTCTTGACCCGAAATTGGGTTTTTTATTTAATAATGATTCCATTCTTATTACTGCTGATATAATTGTTTTGAATGAATCCGTTAATTTTACACGGGATAACAACGAAATGCAATCTAATTCAGTGGTGTCTTCTGTTGTGAGTAGCCCCGTTGGTGATGTTTTGAGTGGGAAGTTCACTTGGAAAGTTCATAATTTTAGTTTGTTTAAGGAGATGATTAAGACCCAGAAGATAATGAGCCCTGTTTTTCCTGCTGGGGAGTGTAATTTAAGGATTAGTGTTTATCAGAGTTCGGTTAATGGTGTTGATTATTTGTCCATGTGTTTGGAGAGTAAAGATACGGAGAAGACAATGGTTGCTGATAGGAGTTGTTGGTGTTTGTTTCGAATGTCGGTATTGAATCAGAAACCAGGGTCTAATCATATGCATAAGGACTCATATGGCAGGTTTGCGGGAGATAATAAGAGTGGTGATAATACTAGTTTAGGCTGGAATGATTATATGAAGATGTTTGACTTTGTTGGGGATGAGTCGGGCTTTTTGGTGGATGACACGGCCGTTTTTAGCACGTCCTTTCATGTAATTAAGGAGTTTAGTAACTTTTCGAAGAATGGGGGATTGAGTGGGGTGAGGATTGTAGGCGGGGCGAGGAAGTCTGATGGCCATATGGGGAAATTCACTTGGAGAATTGAGAATTTTACGAAGTTGAAGGATCTTCTCAAGAAGAGGAAGATTACCGGGCTTTGCATCAAGAGCAGAAGGTTTCAAATTGGGAATCGAGATTGCCGTCTTATTGTTTATCCGCGAGGTATGCATAATTGGTGCATTTCACTGAGATCTCTGTTGTCTGAACTTTTTAATAGGTCATACTTGCAAATTTTCGACAAAGCTTGTTAGAATGTGGTGTGCCAAGCATTCACTGGTAAATGAAAAACATAATATTTTCTATGCCTTCAGAATTGAGCATGGTCATGATTCATGATCCTTCCATGGTCTCAACTTTAGGTTGAAATGATATGAGCTGAGTTGTTCAATTACTAAAGTTTTGCTTAGGAAGTGAATGAATTACTTGAATGATAATGATATTTAAATTCCTAATTCTGTAGAAACATGAAGGGGCAACTCGTTACTTCTACTCCAATTTTTGAACTAGATGCTTCTAGGAAATTTTTTAACGAACAACTAAGTTATTTAGGGCTATGCGATCATACTTTCTGAAAATTTAGAAGAAATATAACTAAGGCAATGTAATCATACTCTGAACCTTTTGATTGATATTTGAGGAATAGGTTAAAAGTTGCTTAGGGCTTGCTTAGGGATATAAACTGATAAATATCACATTTCTGCTTGATGGTATCAGGGCAGTCTCAGCCACCATGCCACCTTTCAGTATTTCTTGAGGTTACAGATTCAAGAATTACTTCCAGCGACTGGAGTTGTTTCGTGAGCCATCGATTGTCAGTCGTGAACCAGAAGATGGAGGACAAATCTGTTACAAAGGAATCTCAGAACCGCTACTCCAAAGCTGCAAAGGACTGGGGCTGGCGTGAATTTGTGACACTCACCAGTCTCTTTGATCAAGATTCTGGGTTTCTAGTTTCTGATATGGTTGTATTCTCTGCAGAAGTTCTTATATTAAAAGAGACTTCCATTATTCAGGATTTTACTGGCCAAGATACTGAGTCAGGCAGTGATTCCCAGATAGATAAAGTAGAAAAAAGGAGTTCATTTACCTGGAAGGTGGAGAACTTCTTGTCCTTCAAGGAAATAATGGAAACCCGGAAAATATTTAGCAAATTCTTTCAAGCTGGAGGATGTGAGCTTCGGATTGGTGGGTTTTTTCTTTTTCTTTTCCTGCTGATGATGCACTTACTCCCCTAAAAATATGGTTGCAGTCAATAGGCTTTCTTTAGGTGGTTTGATGTCCTTTGTTTCGTTATGCAGGTGTGTATGAGTCATTTGACACCATATGTATATATTTAGAGAGCGATCAATCTGTAGCCAATGATCCTGATAAGAACTTTTGGGTCAGATACAGGATGGCTGTATTGAATCAAAAAAATCCGGCTAAGACTGTGTGGAAGGAGTCGTCTATTTGTACAAAGACGTGGAATAATTCTGTTCTGCAATTTATGAAGGTGTCAGATATGTTGGAAGCAGATGCAGGATTTCTTGTACGTGACACAGTTGTCTTTGTTTGTGAAATCTTGGACTGCTGCCCTTGGTTCGAGTTTTCAGATCTAGAGGTTAGTGTTCTTTGCCTGTTATTATTTGTATGCATCATTGATATTTCACCAGAACTTAATTGTTGTGAAAACTTAGTCTTGACTACCTTGAAGTTAGTTGACCCATGATGGCTGATTCTCTCTCTACTCTGGAAATAGGGGGATAAGTTATTTATTTATCTCAAGATGAAAAAGAAAATTTATTATAAATGGGTAAAATATACAAGTGGATGGGAGATAAGAGTCCGAAAAAACTAAAACTAGTAGAAAAGTACCAAGTCCTCAAAGAAGTATTGCCCTTTATTCCCTTTGCACATCTGAAATAGATATTCCCCTGAAGGTGCAACTTGCAGAAACCAAAGAAGACGCAGAAATGTTTCTTATTTGTTGCTTTTCTTCTTAAAATAGATTTATTTTCAATATTAATTATAGTATATATCAGAATTGTGACAAAAAAAGGTGCTCAACTTCAAGCCTTCTAACCATCGCTTAATAATACTTTGATAAATTAATATTTTTGCTATCAATTATTTTATTAAGTTACTACTAATTGCTGGAGTTGGTCAATACATGTTAATTGAGATGTGTTTTAGACATGAATGCATTTAGTCATTTACTCAGTATTCTAAAAATCCCCGCCTAGGTGTTAGGCCCTCCCTTGGCGCCCCGCCTAGGCGCTAGCCCCCCTTGGCGCCCCGCCTAGGCGCTAGCCCCCCTTGGCGCCCCGCCTAGGCGCTAGCCCCCCTTGGCGCCCCGCCTAGGCGCTAGGCTCCCCTTGGTGCCTTGCCTAGGTGCTAGGCCCCCTGGCGCTTCACCTAGGCCCAATGCGACAAAAAAATCACTCCAGGAGTTTAGGCGGAGATGTTTTTTATTATTATTTTAATAACCACTCAAACCAGATCTTAATATATATATTTTTCTAATGATTTACCATATTTATAGTACATGTTGTAGCATATCAATCACAACAAGAAGTGAACAATATCAAGTCAAAATGGATAATTTTATTATAGTTGTAATTTTTTGAACTTGTACAAACTTCAAATTATATAAATGATGATACATTTGTAATATTTAGTTTAATTCAATATATTTCTTAAATTTATGTTTAGTTTTTTGAAGTTTTAATATTGAATTAAATTCTTGAAATTTTAATTTTATTATTTAATAGCAATATTGTTTATGAATAAAACTATTATGTTAAAAATATGTTTGAACTTTGAACAATTACATGTTTGTGTTTGAACTTTGACATTAGCAATATGAATATGTGTTTGAACTTTAAGCAAAGGCCTTTATTATCTTTATTATAGATTGTTTTGCTTTATATTATTGTTTTGTTTGAATAAATGTAAGATAAAATATTAAAATATACATAAAATAAAAAACCCCGCCTAAGCCCCGCCCAGGCCCTCTAGGCGTTAGGCCCCCCTCAGCCGCCCGCCTAGCGCCTTTTAGACCATTGCATTTACTATTGCCTCGGGCCGTCCCTCTACAGTGATTTTAAGGGTGTGCGTACTGGGATGGAACTATGTTTTGTGATAGTGTTCTGGTTGAGAAAAATTCTATTAGTTTCTGATGAATGTCTTTGAAGGGCATGACTTGATTAAATGTTTCGTCATGCCGTAGGCCTCTTGTTTACTGTTTGTTACCTGTTCAGGACTATTTTGATTAGTCAATACATCTTTGCATACTTTCTTTTAGCAACACTGGTTGCTAGTTCCATGATACCTTCTTTATATATCAATATATGTTATACCATATGGTATTGTCCTTTGTAATGTTCAACTGTGAGTGTCTTCAGGTTTTTTAGTATAAAAGCACAAAGTCATGCTCTCTAAAACTATAATTTTTTACTTTGCAAAATTTAGATGCAATTAATTATAAAAACTTGTCTTCAATTTTGTTTTATGTTTTTCTTTCTTTGGAGTCCAGAATGTTGTGTTTCTTTCTCCCAATTATGAGATTCCTCATTTCATATATGTATATATATGCTATATATATGTGTATATATCTATTGCATATGTGTATGTGTGTGTATTGGGTTATGCTTCTGAGATTAAAGAGAAGTAGAGACCACGAAGAAATAGAGAATTTTTGAAAGGTGGATGATCTCATAAAAGCTTCAGCTTTTGAGAGAAATATCCCTTCATTACTTCATTCCCACAATATTCCTCATTTTATTTGTTGTAGTTGATTCTCATATACAATAAACTGCCACATCGCAGTCACCCAATGTGATATTTAGAGAAATTTGAAGAGAATAAAAATAAATAAATAGAGAAGTGGAGTCTGGTCACTACTTTGAAGTTAATTAGTTATACTCATCCCATTCATCTATGAAAGATGCCTCCGTCTAGCTCAAAAATTATCCCCAGCCCTTAACACAATCTTTTTTTCAAGGATTACAAATACTTCCTAGGACCTAGTCTAGTTTTCTTTTCTGGTCACGGTCAGCTATTAACACATATTAGACACTTTTACACTTGTTCAGTAGTGGTGCCTAATATATTTTCCTTTCATCGTTGTAATTTTGGCATTGGAAAGCTTCTTGGATACTCTACAGACTTGTTTTTTTAACTCCCATAACTTCATTGTATGGCTCATGAGCTTTTTTAATGGTGGAGGATGCTTGTGATAATAGGAGATTTGTGCGAATAATTTTAGTACCCGAAGTAAAGGAATCTTTAAAGAAGATAAAACCATGCAAGGCTATGGGACCTGATGGCATACTTATTGAAGTTTGGAGTAGTCTGTTTAACAGAATCTTTGTACTACATAGATGTCTAAGGAGTGGAGGAGAGTAACGAATAAGATACAAGCTGGTCACAAATCTATTTGGAGCACTGAAACTTGTTTGAAAATTATAGCTACTCAAAAGTCAAGATGAAAAGGGCTGAAAAGTTGTTTTTGTCTTCATTATATATATATATATATATATGTGTGTGTGTGTGGGCAATGATCCATAGCCAAAGGGGATGGGAACCCCCTCCTTCCAACCCAATCCTAGTCGTCCCTTAAGTGATCTAATGGTGTAATGGAAACTCAATCCGCAAAATTGTTATTAGGAGTCATAACAATAGTCTATCGGAGCCGGGCCCACAAGGGAAATTACAAGATTGTCTCGGGTTTAACTTTTGGCGTACAGGATTGGGCTTCACAGAAAAGCAGTAGGAAATGGGTTTGTTCATCTCATCACAATTCTCTCTTTTTTTCATCTCACTTACCCTCATATTAATAGATTCACCATCTCATCTCTTCTCCTCTCCGTTTCACTAATGGATTGGTCCTCACCATTTCATCACTTTCTCTCTCTTAGAAAGTAAGAAATAGTTTAGTAGAGAGTGATGAGGAGTTTCTCAGCTAACAGTGTTACTGGAGACCGTACGTTAAGCAACAATGGAGGCAGCACTGGCACTGACACCACCACGGACAAGGGCAACGTTGATTTTTGCCAACTATTTCTTCAACTACGTTTTGATGTAGCGGATGTGTTATTTTCAAAATTTGAAACAATATACTCCATTAATGGAGTTTAAGATTAATGGATTCCTCTTTATTCTCTTTCATAATTTCTCTCTGTACATATCTAATGAATAGAAAAATAATTTAAGCTATTAATTGAAACTCCATGAACTTTATGATTGATAACACAATCTGCTTGATAATTTGTTGGGGAAGATAATGTATTGAGAAGGGGTATGATTTCATTTGGATGAACTTGGGAGATAAAAAACGAAGCACTTTAATCTGTTTATTCTCTACCGCACAACTATTGTGCGGTAGGCACATATAGACTGTTAAAAAAATTCTTCCATGCGCACAATAGTTATGCGGAGCTTTGTTTGTTTGTTTTTTTTAAAGCAGGGATAAAATTGACATTTGTTAAGTGGGTCAGGCTCCGCAGAACTGTTTGTTAGGCTCCTAATAACAATTGTGCGTATTGCTTATTTCTATGCCTTAAGATCAATCAATGGATGGCTGGACTACAATTGGAAGGATAAGGGCTCCATCCCCCTTTGGTTATGGATCATTTCCCTATATATATATATATATATATATGTATGTATGTGGTGTGAAGAAGATCTGTTTTGTTCTATGGATATTGTGCTTAAACTGTTAGACTTTCAGAGTCCAATTAAGTGTGGCTTGTGCCCCAATAGTTTTTTTCACCATTGCTCCCATAAACACTAGATGTTTAGCAATCGGTTACCTTAAGTAACTGACATTAGATGTTTAGCGATTGGTTACCGAAAGTAACTGGCCAGTGTGGAGTATGATAATCTACAACCAACAGAAATTAGTAGCTAAATTATACCCTTTTGTGATGAGTGAAAACATCTATAATTTAGAACTGAAAAGTTCGGTTATCAAAAAAGCTAAAACTGAAATCTGAAAACTTTGTGATAAAAAATGATGTAAATGATCAACTGTGTGGAGTTTGAAAGATATTGAAGATGCTGACTTGTCTAAAAGTTACAATAATATAATTTCATGGAAAATTTACTCTTTTTATTGGTAATATGGTATAAACTAAAAGCAAAGTTTGGATCAGTTCCAAACCTGGGGTAATGTGTACTTAAAACTTGGTGTTCCTTTTGTCAGGTTTTTGCTTCTGAGGATGATCAAGATGCTTTGACAACAGACCCTGATGAACTTATTGATTCTGAGGACAGTGATGCAATAAGTGGGGATGAAGAAGACATCTTCCGGAACCTTCTTTCTAGAGCAGGGTTTCACCTTACTTATGGAGATAATCCTTCACAGCCACAGGTAACTTTGAGAGAAAAGCTTCTCATGGATGCTGGTGCAATAGCTGGATTTCTGACTGGACTTCGTGTTTATCTTGATGACCCTGCTAAAGTAAAGCGCTTGCTTCTTCCAACCAAGCTGTCTGGTAATAGTGACGGGAAGAAGTTGACCAAAAATGATGAATCTTCTCCTAGTCTGTTGAATTTGTTGATGGGAGTTAAAGTTTTGCAGCAAGCAATAATTGACTTACTTTTGGATATAATGGTTGAGTGTTGCCAACCTTCGGAAGGAAATTCTAATGATGATTCCTCAAATGTGATCTCCAAACCTTCTCCAGATGGCAGTGGAGCTGTTTCTTCACAGGAATCTAATAGGGGGATTGGAGCAAAGGAAACTGTGCACGTCCAGGTACATGACAGATTGGATGCTGGGATAGATGAAAGCATGCGTGCATCTGCCGTACAAAGTTCAGATATGACTGAAAGTGACATGCCTGTAAAATGTTTTCCTGGAGAGCCTATTTTAGCACCAGAAACATGTGCCGCGGGTTCCTCAGAACATGCTTCCTTTAACTCAAAGGTAAACTCACAATACTATCTATATGTTATAAGCTTATAGTTTAATTTTCAGTCTTTGATTGTGGAGACTCTTATTTCAGACAAAATGGCCAGAACAGTCTGAGGAGCTCTTGGGCTTGATTGTGAACTCATTGAGAGCACTAGATGGAGCTGTTCCACAAGGTTGTCCTGAGCCAAGACGAAGGCCACAATCTGCACAAAAGATTGCTCTTGTTTTGGATAAAGCACCAAAGCATCTACAGTCAGATCTAGTTGCTTTAGTACCTAGATTGGTTGAGCATTCAGAGCATCCTCTAGCTGCTTGTGCACTTCTAGATAGACTTCAAAAGCCAGATGCAGAACCTGCATTACGATTGCCTGTAAATTACTTTAACAACATTTTACTGATTTAATTGCAATTTTCTTCTTGTAATGCACTTTCAGCTTATGATATGTATAGTAAATATGTATCTCCCTTTTGATCGTAATTTCATGTCTTAATTACGAGGCCTAGGGTTTGGCTCAGTAATTTGCGAGCCAATCCACCACATTGCGAGGGATGTGGTTATGTAATGAAAGAAATTCCTTGAAGAAGTGTCTGAACTATGAACTTTGATCTTCAGGTTTTTGGTGCTCTTAGCCAATTGGAATGTAGCAGTGAAGTTTGGGAGCGTATTCTATCTCAATCATTTGAACTTTTGGCAGACTCAAATGATGAATCCCTTGCAGCGACTCTGGATTTTATATTTAAAGCTGCATTGCATTGCCAACATCTTCCAGAAGCAGTATGCATCCACATTATTTCAAATTAAAATTGGACTGTTTCTTATTTATAGTCTGATATGTTTTTGTTTTGTTGTGTTGATTTTCTGTAATGTGTAAACCTCTTTTTCTTCTCTGCAGGTCAGATCTGTTCGTACAAGGCTAAAAACTTTGGGTGTTGAAGTCTCTACTTGTGTTCTGGATTACTTAGGTAGAATGGTAAATAGTTGTGCAGATGTTGCTGAAGCTATTCTAAGAGATATTGATTGTGATGATGATTTTGGTGGTGATTGCTCGACAATGCGGTGTGGGATTTTCTTATTAGGTGAAACTGGGCCATCTTCTGAAATATTGAATGCTGTAGATGAGCAAGCTTACCATGCTACACTCCATTTCTCTGATATCTATATCCTGATGGAGATGTTATCTATTCCTTGTCTTGTTGTTGAAGCTTCTCAAACTTTTGAGAGAGCTGTAGCTCGAGGGTCAATCATGGCTCAGTCTGTAGCCATGGTCTTAGAAAGTCGCCTTGCTCGGCGATTAAATTTGGCTTCACAATTTGTTGCTGAAAGTTTTCAACAGTCGGAAGTGGTTGGAGAAGCCATTGAACAATTGAGAGCCCAACAAGATGATTTTACTTTAGTACTTGGTCTTGCTGAGACGTTGGCCCTCTCTAGAGATTCCCGTGTGAGAGGATTTGTGAAGATGCTTTATACTATATTGTTTAAATGGTATGCTGATGAATCCTTCAGATTGAAGATTCTGAAGAGACTTGTCGACCGTGCCACAAGCACTACAGATAGTAGTCGAGAGGTAGATTTAGATTTGGAAATATTGGTGATCTTGGTCTGTGAGGAACAAGATATTGTTAGACCAGTTTTGAGCATGATACGAGATGTTGCTGAACTTGCAAATGTTGATAGGGCAGCTCTTTGGCATCAGTTATGTGCCAGTGAAGATGAAATTCTTCACATTCGTGAAGAAAAGAAAGCTGAGCTTTCCAGTATGATGAAAGAAAAGGCTGTTCTGTCACAAAGGCTGAGTGAATCTGAGGCTACTAATATTCGTCTCAAGGTATTTTTTCAATCCATTTCATAACTAGATACTGGCACTTGTTACTAGTTTTGGGTTTGTTATAAATAACAATTTTCATGTTATGACAGTCTGACATGAGGGCTGAGGTGGATCGCTTTGCCCGAGAGAAGAAGGAACTTTCCGAACAGATACAAGAAGTTGAAAGTCAACTTGAATGGCTGCGGTCGGAACGAGACGATGAAATTGGAAAGCTCACTGCAGAGAAGAAAGTTCTTCAAGATCGTCTTCATGATGCAGAGACGCAGCTTTCCCAGTTGAAGTCCAGGAAACGTGATGAATTGAAGGTACGCATTTTCTTCAGCTGTATTTGTTTCAAATAGAAAAATTCTCTGTTGTTCAAAGGCATTTCTGCTACAGTTATTCGGACTTGTTAATCCTAGCTATTACCATCATAAATCTTGTTGTGTTGCAATCTTTAGAGCCAAACGAGTTACTCTTTCACAAATTCTTTTCTGGACCCTTTTTCTAGTAGTGTGAATATGAGATCTCCAATTAGGTCACGAGACGTAAGCAAAGATGTGTCATGGAAACACCTATAAGACCAACTTCATACATGGTGCTCAACAGGTGTAAATCTGTTACTATTTCCACCATGCTCTGAAATTAATTAACTTTTACGTGTACTCCATATTGAATAAAGTTATCTACACTGCAGTTCATGTATATATGATTATTTGTGTGATTTAATGTGCTGTGGCAAATTATTAATTTGTTACATATGAACTTGGATTAGGAGCATTACACAAGAGTGAGAGTTTAACGGTACATTTAACCCCAAGGGTTGGCCTGGCGGTCAAGGAGGTTGATTTCCTGTGTTTGAACCTTGGGGCCAACACCTAGGAGGAATTTCTTGAATGCACCAAGCCAATGTGGGGGGTGTGCCCTCAAGATAGCCCGGGGAGGGATTTAGTTTGGGTTGACGCGCAAGCTGGCCCAAGAATACTCTTACCTTTCAAACATAAAAGAAGAACCAGAGAGTTTATTAGTACATTTCCTAGCATTTTATATTTCTTGAAAATTGAATTCTTTTCACTTGTGTAAGAAATCATCTGGTAACTGAGTTAGTGACTTATGATTTGAAAAGAGGCCTTTTATATACAATTTCCTTACTTTTCCTGAGTCTCTAAGCCATTATTACACTTTAAATAAGTAAGTAGTTGATTAAAGAAGGCAGTACCAATGAGAACACCTTACTCAAGTGGAATTATCTTATATTTTACTAACTTGAGAACCCCCTTTGATTTAGTGCGTGTTTTCCAATTTAAATGTCGTTTCAGTAGGTTAACAAGTCTGCATTAGTTTGTGGTAAAATTGTTACTCTTAGGAGTTAGTCAGTAGGATTGTCCAAAAGGATTTTGGAGAGGGAGCATTGCTACTGCTAAGGCGTAGATATGCAGCTTATTCCCATGCTTGTACTTTGTGCCCTCTGACTTGAGAAATTACTTTAACCAAAACTTTTGTGAGTGAAAAGATAATTTCATATGTGGTTAAAGGTGTAAATGAACCAAGTCGAGCCGAGTACTGTTCACATTTTGTTCACAAAATTTATCAAGTATAAAATAAGGTTTGATTGAGGCTCATTTAGCTACCGAGTCGAGCACGATCTCGAATCGAGCCCTAATTTGAACTTTTCGAACAAATATGATCCGAGTATCAATAGAAAATTACAATTTGAGGAGGTTCAAGTAATTTATCAAACTTTAAAATTTGCTCATATTTTAATCATTTATATTTCGAGTCGAGCTCGAATCGAACTTTTAGTCGTGCGAGTACGAATCGAGCCTGATTTGTTTGCTCCTTACATGTGGTTGCTCGTTCTGTGCTATTTGTTACATTGCTCATGTCTTGTCCTTGAATTGCAAGTGGCGAGGATGCATATTTCTGAATAAATTATTCCTGATGTGCGTATTTCTTTGTGATACATGCATCCATAGAAGAGGATAAGAAACCCAAGCTCTCATTAAAACTTCAGCATATATTCAATTTGAAATCATGTCATGTTCTTATTGGTTTGTGCATGGACATTACTATCTATCTTCTATTTGTCTGGTTGTCTACCCTCCAAAGGATAGAATTGATATCTTAATTTCTCAATTCCAGAATCTTTCTTTCGTGGTACTCTAGCCTTTTTTCATCTATTTATCTTTTATTCTTAGGGAAGTACTTTCCTTCCCCGTTATGCATCGGGTCTGTGTGATCTTTAAGTAATATCTTTCAAGCACATTTGACGATAAATTATTTCCTTGACACATGCAAAGTGAATCTTAATTCTCATGTTTTATTGATAAGGGTGTCTATTTGTTTTATCTTCCTCTAGACCTTGATATGTTATTTTAGTCTTGCATTCATGTTGAGCATTTGAAAATCTCCTTTTCTGACAAAGATCCCTGAATGTTTTAGAGAGTAACAAAGGAGAAAAATGCCCTTGCTGAAAGGCTGAGAAATACTGAAGCGGCACGGAAAAGATTTGATGAAGAACTAAAACGCTATGCCACAGAGAATGTGACTCGAGAAGAAATCCGGCAGTCTCTTGAGGATGAAGTTCGACGGTTGACACAAACAGTTGGACAAACTGAAGGGGAAAAGCGTGAGAAGGAAGAACAGGTTGCTCGATGTGAAGCATATATCGATGGGATGGAATCAAAACTGCAGGCTTGTCAGGTAACTTCTGATATAGCTCATGTTTTTGATAAAGTTTTCATAATATCTGCCTGATTGCTTATAGGGTTTAACTTGAACTGTTTAAATAGTTTTAATCGCACTCTACCACGCTGTGGATTACCTCCTGGGATGAAATCCCATAGGGTGGTATACAAATAGGCACTTAGCCCCCATGTACTATGGATCAAAGTGTAACATAACAGGTTCTGTTACATAATTTCATAGAAAATGAAAAAGACATTTATTCTTATTATATAAAAGACATTTATATTTTGCCCCCTTAATATAAAAATACTCAAATTTCTCTTTATTGTGCGGGGATGGTTTTACTCTGTTTGGAGGGAATAAATTTTAGTGTACAAACAGACTATTTTTCCCTTAAATACCCACATGATATGCATTGACTAATTTTGACAAAATATTTCGAGGGGACAGTTTAACTAAAAATTGAAACACTGACATTATAAAAATTAAAATATTAGCTTCTATATTGCAATTCATTGTCAATGTGAGGGGACATTTTTACAATTTGCCCTTTATTTATTTAGTTTCTTCCTTGGTTTCTTGCGGCATCTGAGCGTCGGTTTGTTTTTGGGCCGGAGATGGATATGGTCTTTTTATCATAGGATTGAGAAAGCTGCCATTTTTTTGGGTTTGTTCTCTCCAAATCAATTTCTTTTTTGTTGGCGTATCTTTTTCTCTCTAGATTTAAGTTTTCTAAAGATATATGCATCTATATTTTAGTTTTGAACGAAGCTTCATAATTTTGGAGGATTCTGGTTTTGGGGAGTTGGGTGGTGGTGTTGGTGGTGGCTGGAGGTTTGATGATACTTACGGTTTTGATACATGGTCTTTTGGGATGAAAAATTGTGTGGTGCTGTGTTGGTGGCTGAGAGATGGACAGAGAACATGGGACATAAAAAATTCGGAAATATTGCGTATTAAAGTGGCCACTGAACATTTTATATTTTCAGTTAATAATTTTCAGGTGTGTCATAATTGTTATTATTGCACATGTTATTTTCTGGCAGAAGTAGTTATTATAATTCGAAGTTGTAGTTACTATAATTATGAGGAGCAGTTATTAGAAGTTATAAACAGTTATTAGTAGTTTTATTTTAAAGGGCTATATGTATATACACAACTGTGTATTACACAGTAAGGCTATGACGACGGGTTTTTTGGGCTATCGCGACGGTTCGCCTGTCGCTATAGCTCCATCTTTGCTCGTGCTCTCACGAAAACAGTGTACATTGTCAGACACATGTTTTCCATTATCATCAATCTTTTCTCCTGTTTTATTTAAAATAATGCTACTATCACATAAAAAATGGTCACATAATATTCACACACACACATGCATATTGCGGACTCCACATGTCAGACGGAGGCCTACAGTATACATATGTGTATGTAAACATTATATGACTCTTTTTTATGTGATGGTAGTATTGTTGTTTTCTTTATTGTGTTACGTGCCTCTATACCTTATTCGTCTTTTGAGGACGGACTACTGGTATTGACACACTAACCAATCTAATCTAATCTTGTGTCTTTTGGGGGAAGGGAAGGACTTTTTAAATGAGGGAGAGGGAGAGGGACTGAGGGAGTACATGAATTGCTTTAGTATTTCATTGAGCCCACAACCTGGTAATATTAAATGCATTAAAACCAGTCCGATGTTTGTGATTGGCTGAATGACTAGAAAATGGCAAGTTATTTTTACATTTAGTTAGTAGTAAATCATAAATGAAATTCCTAAGATAAGTGGAGTACTGACATTTGTATAACATACATAGATAATGTATTTATTGTACAACATTAATTAGTGTTGTGCTGTGTTGTAGCCAGTAACATTGTAGACATAAACCGTCGTCATAGCCGACTGTGTAATACACATCTGTGTACATACATTTATCCCTATTTTAAATACTTGTACTAGCAGTTTGCAGAACAGTGTATGGATAATTTGTATTTTCAGATTTCTGTCCGAATGAATATTCTGCAGTTCTCTCTAATTTCCTCTCTATCCTACTTTTCTTTCTCAAAATTTCTTTATCTTTCTCCAATTCTTCTCCTTATTCTCACTATTTCCTGCTATTCTCTATTTAGTCACTTAAATTCAATTATATAAAGCAAACCACAGTTTTAAATTGTGACAAGTCGAAAAGATTTTAGGCAGGAAACTTACTAAAACATGCATATGGATTTAGTGAA
This sequence comes from Panax ginseng, assembly GCA_020205605.1. Taxonomy (NCBI): domain Eukaryota; kingdom Viridiplantae; phylum Streptophyta; class Magnoliopsida; order Apiales; family Araliaceae; genus Panax; species Panax ginseng. The sequence goes on along the minus strand of CM035138.1, from coordinate 14,610,477 downwards.
ATACATGAATATGGGTCTAGTGACAAACACGCACGGTCAACATTGGACGGAAAGTAAATTTGCACTATGGTCCATGGTAAAAGGGGGATAAGTGCCTATTGCAACTTTGGTCCATTGTAATTGGGGGCTAAGTGCCTGTTTTGTGTACCTTAGGACTATGTTCGTCTGCACATTATTTTCATGGAATTACAATCCTTTGGACTATATTACTAGGATTAGTAACCATTGGCTCTACTTTATTTTTTAATAAAATATACTCGTGTTTGTACTTCAAAATTTTTTTTCTAGAGGAATTATACATGGGATGGTTAAGGTAAAAATATTTTTGTACTGAATTTTTTTAATAATAGGGGGAAGATAGTTTAATTTGTAACCCTTGGGGTATTTCTAGGAGTAATAGTTTAAAATGCAACTTTAGTTTCAAGTTTCTGATCAAAATTTAAATTCAAGAAGGACCAAATAGTCTTGTCCCATCAATAATCCTTGCAAATAATTTGTAAACATAGACCAGGGGTTTCTTTTGCAGAAAAGGCATGCCACGGGGTAAAGTGCTATTAACCCTTTAAATATCTATACACACTTTCTCCTATTCTCTCTCTCTCTCTCTCTCTCTCTCTTCATTTTTCCTTTATCTATCACACAGGCATACCCAAACAAATAACTACACATGCGCACACAGAGGCCCAAACACATGCACATGGTGATTGATCTTAGTGGAGGAGTACTATATTGTACATAACTGGAATAACACACTATTGTATTTGCAGCAATACATCCACACGCTTGAGTCTTCACTCCAGGAAGAGATGTCGCGACATGCTCCTCTTTATGGTGCAGGTTTGGAAGCTCTATCAATGAAGGAGTTGGAGACAATCGCCCACATTCATGAAGAAGGGCTGAGGCAGATCCATGCCCTTCAACAGCGTAATGGTAGTCCAGCTGGCAGTCCACTTGTGAGTCCGCACGCTCTCCAGCACACACACGGGATGTACCCTGCTGCACCACCTCCAATGGCTGTTGGATTGCCGCCTTCTCTCATCCCAAATGGTGCTGGGATCCACAGCAACGGGCACGTGAATGGTGCCGTTGGACCCTGGTTCAACCATTCTTGAGCTGATGAAGGTCTGCTTTCGAGTAAAATCTCTTTGCATTTTTGGCTGGTAGATTTGTTGGAAAACATTGTGGGGAAAGAAATAATAGGAAGTGAGCCCTATACCAATTAAAGTTAAAATGACGTACTTGCATTTCCCCGCCCGCCCCTCGCCCGCCCGCCCTCTTATATATCAATTCAAGGTATCTAGAGAAGTTTTGTTTGTGTTGGTTAGTTATTCTTTTTGTTGGTCTTCCCATATATAGAATCAACGCTATTGCTATTACTTATCAGGGGGTGAGGGTTGTTCCTGCTGGGTAGTTAATAAGAGAGATATTTTTCTCCCCTCCCCTTTGCATCGATGTAGAAGAACATAATTTGGAAAGAATTAGAGCAGTTGGAGCTATAGCTAGCAGAAACATGATTAAATATCTAGGAGAAAAAGACCTTGGCCAAGTTAGGGTTGGTTTGTGTTTTTTCTCTTCACCAAAATATTTGATCTACATCGACAACGAGGCCACTGTGTTATGGTTCTGTGGTCCGGATCTGGTTGAAGGTGAATTTAAAAATTCAACATTGGGATTAATGAAATTATTGTTTGAATTTTTGGGACTCAATAAAAAAATATTAGCTTGCGGGAGATGCCTAGGAGGATAGAAGTTATATTCCATAGTTTCATAAAGTTATTTTATCTTTATTTTTTAACAAAATTTAACCGTATTGATGAAAATATCATTAGAAAATATAATTTATTGTAAAATTTTAATATGAGACTAGCAAGTACTATTATTATAATCTTGTAAAATAAGTATATTTTTTGATGACTCAGATATACTAAACTTTCATAAATATATATATAATACTCCTCTGTTTCTTTTTAAATGTCGTTTTAGACAAGTGTTTTTGTCTTTTAATATTTGTTGTTTGAGAATTTTAATCAAGTATTAATTCATTAGTTTTCAATATTATTCAAAGTATTAAATATAATTTTGATTTTCTTATTACTTTCTACTCAATAAATTATACTATCTTTTTTCAATAATAACAATATAAATAATTGATATTATATTTAATACTATACAATTATTTTTATAATATTTGTGCACAACTCTAATGCGACATATATCAAGGGACGGAGGGAGGAATTGTTATATTATATTATATAGGGTAAAAGTAATCTAAGGCATTGGCTAAGACTATTTAGTAAATTCATAGTAAAACGATGTAATTTTACCTTCTAAGGTTAAATTTTCTATTTTTAAGTTTTATAAAAAAAAAAATCTTTGATTAAATTTTTTATACAAACCTATGTCGTTTTGTTAAGTAAATTTAGTCAAGCTTAGCTAAGGCATACATTGAATTATATATAGCAAACAGTTGTTATGAATACTATTTTAACAAACACATCTTACACTGTTAATTTAAAGATTTAACGACCCAAAGAAGAAAAAAAAAATTAATGCGGCCAAACAATTTCTTTTTTGCTGGCTGCTACTAAGAGTTAAGGTCAGAAGAATTGTCTAAAACACCCACACTTTAGTTAATTTTAAACAGTTTTAATTTTTAAATACTTTCAATTTTTAAATATTTGTATAAATAATTTCATAATTAATAAAATTTAACATTGTCAACTATATATAATGTATTTATTTTTATAAATAATTTTTTAAGAAATAAAATTTAAAATTATCAATTATATTCAATGTATTTATTTGTATGGATAATTTCTTAAGTAATAAAATTTAACATTATCAACTATGTTTAATGTATTTATTTTTATAAAATATTTGTATAAATAATTTCTTATGTAATATAATTTAACATTGTCAATTATTATGACAATTTGATTATTTAAAATTTAAACTCCATATTATAATATAAATTAAAATTATCTTACAAATTAATACATTGAAACTATTTAAATCTAACTAAAGTTGAGGTGAATTAGACAATTCTCCTAGCCTTAACCCTTAGTTAAGGTGTAAGACTCCAAATTATATGAAATAAAATTATTTAATTTTTTTTTATAATTTCTATTTAGTAAATGGTTAATTGATAAAAGGTTAAAGTTAAGGGTGATATGCAAAATTTTTACAAAGTAAGTAAGTTTTCATAAAATATTAGTTTTCGTGAAATATTCATACATTGCACAAGCAATTATTGGTGGACCCCATTAACGGAATAATCATCGAATATAAAAAACGGTATGTAAATAACCTTTTTATAGAAATAATGGCAAATCTTTTATGGTTAAACTGTTGAAATACCCGGTAATAAAAAGTGCGAATACGCGCTTATTCCACAAAGGGTATGCAGTTAAGACCCCTAATTTTATGAAATAAAAATATTCAATTTTTCTTATAATTATTATTCAAGAATGTTAAAATTGATAAAAGTTTAAAGTTATGGGTGAAATATGCAAATTTTACAAAACACACAAGTGGCTATAAAATATTCATTGTTGTTTGGAGAATATTCGTTTGGTCGTGGAATATTCTTTTTGTCGGGAATATCCGTATTTACTTGCCAGTAGCCATTTGTGGGCCCCATAACTAATAACTGCTTTGATGAAGAAAACGACAAAGTTTGAGTTTTTACCGCTAACACCGCTGAATACCCAGTGGTTAAAATACAATAATATGCGTTGTTGCACAAGAGCATTACAAGATTATATACAAGATTTTTGAATTATTGATTCTTACATAAGAAGCACTACTCAATAATTGTTACAAGAATTACTGCTCAATATTTTATTTTATTGATTCAATAATTGTCAAGTTGATATTATATATTATTATTGTTTCAATAATTGTCACCGCATGATTTTCTATTATCGATCAATAATTCAAATTATTTGAATAATATTATCGATAATATTATTGGCAATGTCTAGAAAGTTCGCTCTAAGGAGAGGTTTGGTCACCTAATCATTACCAAGAAGGAGAAATCCTTATCAAAAAGCCCCTCTATCCTCGAACCGCCTGCCGTTGTCAAGATCAGTGAGTCTGTAATATTATTTGTGAATAATTAATTATTGATTATTATGATAAAGAACATATTTATTGTGGATATAGATGGAGAAAATTTTTAATGTGACAACTATTGAAAATTAATATTTTATCTTTTTCTCGATAAAATAATTCATTTAAATATATTATTTTAATAATATATTAACAGTAATATTTTTTTACAATGAATGTGGGATATATGAGTATATGAGGAGGAAGAGAGTATTTTTGTGGCATTAAATATTTAACATATATTTTGGGTGTTGCGGACACAATTCTCGACCGAAAATTTATTATACCGATCGTAAAATCGCTTCTTTGTTGATTTCATTCAATTTCTGCTTGGAATTTGGAAAAAAAAATTCTCGCAAAGTTGTAGAGAATGGAATTTCCCATGGAAAGTCGCGAAGTTTCAATTTTTCCGATAAACGGGCTATTTTCTATGAATTATTGAAGTTTCGTAAAATAAAATAATTTTTATTAAATTATATGGTGGGACCCACTTTGGTTGGTGTTAATAACATGTGGGCTGCTATATTTTTCAGAGAATTGGCATGCTTGGATGGGTGGTCTTGGATGGTTGGTGTGTAGAAAGAAAAAATAATATTTTATTATTTTAGTCTCCTTTCATGCTTCTAAAGATTTTCCTATAAATAGAGGGCTAAGTTAGAATTGAAAAACACACCGTAAACTCAAGTTTTCTCTATTTGTCTCTATATTATCAAGTATATTCTTGTATCTTGAGTGTTGCTATACGGTGCAAGTTCGTTCAAATAAGTTATTCCAAATGTAAATACCGCTTCTTTCGAGGTAAGGATTTTAAGGGTTGTTATATTTTTCATGTTTCGTAACTTTTCAAACCTTCAAAAATTCTGGAAAAATTTGAAATGATATTTTGATGAGTTTTATTGATTGTGTCCAAAAATGGTGATTTTTGGATGTATAAGTTAAGAGTTATGAATTTTACTGGAAAAGACTATTTTAAAAGTAACCGCTTATAACTCCTTGTGGTTAACTCCAAAATTGATAAAATTTTTATTGGGAGTACATATATATAACATGAGTATACTCTGTAAATTTCGGAATTTTTGGATAAAAGTACAATTTATGATAAATGTTTAAATATTCGGTGGTTTTGGCCATGTGAAAAATAGTAAATGACTTTTAAAAATTCTGATAAAAATATATGTTCAATATAGGACTATATTCTGCTAAATCCCAGAAAAGAAATATTTTTGGAACTGATTTGTTATTTTTCATGAAAATGGACTAGTTATAAGTAAATGAATTAAATATGTTATGTGAGGTAAGAAAATTAGAAAATAGGATTTTATAGCTTGAGAATCCTACATGAGGTATATGCAGATTTTGATGAGGATTTTGGTTATTGGTGATGAAATCTTATGAGTTTGGCATTTTAGAATGATTAAATGCATTATTTAGTAAAGTGTAAACAATTAAAATAAATTGTTTATAAGCTTAAAAAAATATTATTCTTTCAATATCATTATACCGAAATATTGGTATGGATTTTATTGTGGAATTTCTATCTTTTTGAGTCGAGTTTACTATTCATGAGATACTATTCACGAGTTACTATTCATGAGTTACTATTCACGGTTACTTATTCATGAGTTACTATTCATGACAAAATTGGTTTCTTTTTTTTAACCAAATTATAGTTGATTTATGAATATTACTCGAGATTAAAACTATATATTGATTATATTGATTTTATTATCATATATAACATTTTTATAACCCTCGATGTTGAAATTCTCTTTCACCTTTGAGTGTAAAGATGGATAGATTATTGGTATGATCATGACTAGGGTTCTCTTTGGCCAAAGAAAGTGAAAAGTTGAATTGTGTCTCCGGTATGATCATGACCATTGAATTTATAATTGAATATCTTTAGCTTAAGTGCAAAGGTGAATTAATCAACATGGTTATAATTATTGTTTATATAAATTCGAAATGATTATATATTTCTTTGAGATATTAATATATTTGGCCTCAGAATGCAAAGATGACTTGTTGTTGAATATCTTTGGCATGTAGTGCAAAGATGAATCATTGATGAATATCTTTGGCCCAGAAGTGCAAAGATGAATCGTTGATGAATATCTTTGCCCGTGGTAGCGAAGATGAATTTATTAGTTTGATTATGAACATGAATCGTGATTTGGTATAACCATGATCTTTGATGTTTCGTAAAAGACAAATTGATGAAAGTTATTTTCGTCTTGGATGCGAAGAGGAATTTAGAATCTCAATTACGATTATGAAGTTATATATGTGATTATGGATGTAAATTGTTGATTGATGTTACAGGATAAAAATTGTTGGTGGACTTTTAACATGGAAGATAATAGACTTTATAGTCTATTCGACTCTTCTAATGGATCGCTTCGTTCACCGCAACTATGGTTGAAAAGTTTTATCATCTACCATATGTTCTAAATCTCTCGATTTATTACTTTGTTGAAGGCTATTGATAATTTATTTATCTTTAGTCATAATATTCTTTATCGAAGCTAGTTGTGGTTTCACCCTTTTGCTTCACAATTCCTTTCGTGTAATAAAAGTGTACCGGGTCGAGTGGGGATAACAGGAATAGAATCTGGTCTTCTATAATAGCTGAGGTGAGGCAAACCCAACGTTGGAAGGGTGTTTTGTCACTATCATACAAGATGTCTAATGACATACAACCTCGTATATCATCATAAGATGTGGATGTGCTCATCCACTTGCCGAAAGTATATATACGAAAGCACTACCTATATAATCTTGGTGTTTGTTTGAAGTATAATTCTCAATTTGAGATAGTGGAGATAATGATAAATCAAGAGAAGACTCACCATTGGGAAGAATATGATAGTAATCTTCTCGCTTTTCTTTTGGGGTCTATTAGGTCAACCAAGGATAATTCTCCGGACATATGATATCTATCATAACCTGTAGACGCATGGCCTCCCATGTACGAAGGTTTCTCTTGAGCACTTCCCAAAGATTTTAGTTTCTAAAATGCCTTTTTGACTATACCTTTATGTAAGGTGTCAACATGCGAGATGTTGTCCACGATTGGGACATGTGTCACATTTGGTATATATTTGTATCCAAACTCACGATATATATGTGTTGTTGTATTTTGCACGACAATTGTTGTAATAAAGTTGTAGTTGTATTTACGCACTATGTATTTGGCGAATTCGAGAATGGGTTGATTGAATGGACCTATTTTGGGGTCGTTATACGCAAGATTACAAATGATAGCACACAATATTGCACAATATTTCTGATTATTGATGCTTACGTAAGAAGTCACTCAGTTTCATTCAATAATTACCATAATAGTTGCTGCATAGCATCTCATATTATTGATTCAATTATTTTCACAGTATCATCTGCCCATTATTTTATATTATTAAATAAATAATTGACATGCTATAATTATTCAGATTATTATTTGTATTATTGACAATGTCTAGAAAGTTCTGTCGAGAAAAGGGGTTAGATTATTTAATCACGCGCCAATAAAGAGAAATCCTTATCGGAAAGTTCCCTATTTCCTAGGAACGATCTGGTTGTCAATTTTGTGAATTATAATATTATTAATGAATAATTATTGATAAAAATATTTCCATCGTATTGGGAATATTAATGTTAGTGAAAATTGACATTTATTTCGATAATAGTTAATTTCTGGATGTTAAATTGACCAAACATGTAATTAATCGGATAAATGAGCAATTAATTACTATTGGTTCACATGTAAGGAACTATTGGTTCACATGCAAGTACTATTATAGGAGGTTATTCAAAATTGATAATATTTGAAGGACTAAATTAAAAATAGAGGCAAAGATGAAGGTACTAAAGTATAATTAACCTTGTAATTTGCCATTTTTTTCTAGCCTATAAATACTCCTCCATCCATTCATTATTTTCTACCATTTTTTAAGAGCAAAGTTATAATCACAAGCTATAATGAGAGAAACTATAGAGAGAGAATAAGAGAGAAAGAAGAAGAGTATTTTGTTACTATACTATTGTAGTATCCAATCTCCTACTAAGGTAAGAAGTATTATTTCTTTCGTATTCGTAAATGATGTTATTTTCTTTCAATACTCGTAAGTGTTGTCATTTATTCATTATTAATATTTGGGTATAACCTGTCTACGCGGATTACCGCCTGGTGAATAATCATTCGTATTCATTCCTTATTAATTTGTGGGAATAACCTGTCTACGCGGACTACTGCATGCCTGGTGAATAACTTTTCATATTCATTCTTTATTAAGTTGTGGAAATAATCTGTCTACGCGGATTACCACATGACGGGTGAAAATTCATTTGCAGTTTCATATATTATTTCATTTCATATTCTTAAATCTAAACTTAATATGGTAAGTATTGCGCTTCATCTAATATCATTTCACTGGAATATTGATCTGAACTTTCTTATTAAAAATTTAATTTTTTTGTGTCGGGGTACTATTCATTTCGGGGTACTATTCATTTGGGGTACTTTGTATGACGGGGTACTTTGTATGACGGGGTACTATTCACGATAAAATTAGTTTCTTTTTCTGTCCAAATTATCTTTGATATATGAATCTTATTCTTAAATTTGAATCCACGTTTTGATCATCATGTTGATCATTTGGACATTCTTGAACTCTGGATAAATTGAATTATAAATCTCTAATATTTATCATTGATCTCACTTGATTCATTATTTATATCATTGTCATAATCCTCAGACTTAAATTATGGTTAAAGTTATCTTTGGCCCGTAGTGCAAAAATGAACTGTTGATTGATGAATATCTTTGGCCTGTAGTGCAAAGATGAATTGTTGATTGATATGATTATGACCAGGAACTATGTATTGGTATAATCATGACCTTTAATGTTACAGAAAAAGACTTCTGAGGAAAGTTCTCTTTGACCCGTAGTGCAAAGAAGAATTGTTGATTGATATCTTTGGCCCGTAGTATAAAAATGGACAGGTGTTTGATATGATCATGACCACTGATGATACAAATGAATATATTTGGCTCGTAGTACAAAGATAGACTATTGTTTGGCATGATCATTGGTTTTACAATTGAACATCTTTCACTCGTAGTGCAAAGTTAGACAATTGATTGACATGATCATGACCACTGATGATACAAATGAATATATTTGGCCCGTAGTGCAAATATAGACTATTGTTTTGACATGATCATTGGTTTTATAGTTGAACATCTTTGGCCCGTAGTGTAAAGATAGACAATTATTACATTTGAATATTTTTGGTGTAGGATGTAAAGACGAAATGATTATTAAGTGTCTTCAGCCTTTGTGGCAAGGACATTGAGTGAAAGTTCTATTAAGCCTTTGTTGCAAGGAGAAATTGTTAATTTACATGATTATAAACATGAATTGTGAATTTAACTATAATCTTTGGTGGTTCAGGTGATGAAAATTATCTTTGTCTTGGGTACAACAAATAACTGTTAATGTGTATTACATGAATAAAATATTAATGACGAACTTTTAATTTGGAGGAGATAGTAGACATTATGTTTTACTTGACTCTTCTAATTGATTGTTGATTCCACTGCAATTATGGTTGAAAACTTTTATCATCTACCATATGTTCTAAATATCTGATTTATTACTGATGAAGGCTATTGATAATTTAATTATCTTTAGTCATAATATTCTTTATTGAGCTATTTGTGCTCACCCTTTCGCTTCACAATTCATTTCAGGTAATAAGAGTGTAGCTGGATCGAGCGGGGATAACAAGGAAATAGAGTGATGGTCTGCGATAGTTGAAGTTTTTCAATACATTATAAAACAGCATAACAATATATAATTGTATTGAGGACTTAAAATGTGTGTGTCGTATTTTATACGTCATTTACTAGTTAATTTTGGTGAACAACAATAGGGTGATGACAACCTGACTTTGAAAGCATAAAAAATGCACCACATTGGAATGAGGACAAAATTGTACTGAGAGCTTAAAGGGTGTTTTGTCACTATCATACACGATGTCTAACCACATACAAATTTGTGTTATCATAAGATATGGTTGTGCGCATCCACTTGCTGACTATATCTATGAACATTATCTATATAATCTTGGAGTATGGTTGGAATATAATCCTCAGTTTGAGATAATAAAGATAATTATATGGCAACAAGATACACATTATTGGAATGAACATGATATTAATCTTCTCGTTCTTCTTTGGGGTCTATTGGGTCAACCAAGGTTAATTCTCAAATCCTATGATATCTATTATAACTTAGATGCATGACCTCCCATGTATGAAGGCTTTCTTGAGCATTTGCCAAATATTTTAATTCCTAAAACAGTTATCGACTGTACCTTTATGTAAAGTATCATTAGTTTGGAGTGTGAGTACTATTAATTGTATTGAAACTCACAGCTTATGTGTTGTCGTATTTTTCACGACAATTTAATAGTTATGATTTGAAAGATTTGTATTTGAATTCTATAGTGTGTATTTAGCGATTAAAAATGGGTTGTGTGAACCTATTTTGGGAGCGTCACACAAGGCCAACAAATAAAAAATTGCTAGTTGCTAGTAAGAGTACCAACCAGAAAAAAAATATCGGCCAGTAAAAAAAAAGTTTTCTTTTTTGGGTTGTTAGATTATATAATTAACGGTGTAAGTTTTATTTATTTAAATAGTGTCTATAGTAACAGTGTGATATCGATTACTATCTTATATATAGGTAATTGTTAAATCCACAACACTTTTTGTTATTTCTACAACAAAAATGTCGCTATAGATATATAGCGACGGTAAAAATCGTCGCTATAGGATCTATAGCGACACTTTTGTTGTGAAAATAATAATTTCTATTGTGAATTTAACAATTCTCTATATATATTATCTATTTATATGGGTGAGGGTACTTTTGCCTTGTCGATTATTTTTTTCATTGGTTTCCTTGTTGGAATTCTCATTCAAGTGTATAAACCAAAATATTTAGTTGTTTTGTATATTTACCTTTTTTTTCCCTTGAAAAATAATAATAACAAATGTTAAGTTGCAAAGATGAATCAATCTGACAGCAAAGCCATTATAATAGAGTTGACAACAAAAGATACCACAATGCCCATAAGGCAGTCGCCCATGTCATTGATGATTCAGAAGATCCCTTAGCCAAGATCCAGATAGTATGAAGGTAAGTTGGTCAATTGCACAATAGAATGCTGACACACATAGAGTCTTGTTTGCGTGACAGTACTCTATTGATTAATTGACCAACTTACCTAAAAATAAACTTCATGCTAACCACTTCCCACTAACCATGTTTGGTGAGATTTAGAAAATACTATCTCCGTTCCGCAATAAGTTACTTTTCTTGATTATCCTTTTTTGTCTATTTTAAAATTAAAAATTTATTTTATTTTAGGTTATATAGTGATATAATATTCTTAGTTTTTCATTAGTTTTTTACTACCATTTCTAACTTCACACCAACACTACGGATACATTTTAGAAACTTAAAATTATTCTTAAAATTGTTGTTTTAGAAATAATTTTTTTTTATTTTGGAACGAAAGAAATAACTAATAAGATGATTGAACACATCAAAATACCATACAAAATCTAAATGGTTTCATTTAGTAAAAAAAAAAAAAGCCATTTTGGTTTCTTCGTTGATAATAATTTGGAAAACACACACATGTTACTATTTTGAAAATCAAAATATTATTCTAAGCACAATTACATATCACAATAAAATCTATACAACTTGATCAACTCTAACATTAATCCTCCTAAGCCAAATAGAGTGCAATATCATATGAAACACATCAAGCCTCTTAGCAGGTTTATTCAACACAAAGTGTCTCCTCACAGCTCTCACCCCTTCCTTAAGCCTCAAGTACTCCTCCTCCGGCACACCACTTAACACCTCCTTCAGCCGTGGAATCTCTGCCACCGGAACCACCACCGAAAAATTCTCCCACCTCAAAACATCACTAAATGGCAACACATAATTCTCGGACAAAATCACCGGCACACATTCCGCATAAATGGCCTCAACTATCCTAGGACTAGCCACTTCATGCCCACTTGGGCATAAACAAAACTTGGAATTTAGCATGAAATCGTAGTAATCTAGGCCTCTGGGGAGGTATTCGTATACGGAAAGATTGGTGTCGCGGCCCTTCCAGTGGCGGAGGAGGGCGGGGCGGATGGGGCCGTGGTTGCCGCCGGCAAAGAAGGCGAGATTTGGCCGTGGTTTGGTGGGAGGGGGAGGGGAACGGAGCTTGGGGTTTATGGTGCCATCAAGGTGATGAATTTCTGGGAGGGTGACATCTTTTTGTGGGTTGAAGCCTTCGGAAGTGTTGGCATTGCATAAGACTCTGATGGCATTGTTGTAGAGAAGAGGGTTGCCTTTTGATGCTTGGGGACCCTGCAGTAGTTGGGATAACAACATTTTTAGTTGATTAAATTCGTGAATAAGCTGTAACATAGTATTCCCGGTGCATAAATATATTTTTTAAATAATTAATAGCAAAGTTAAGTCTAAAAATATAAATATAAAAAAACATTGAAAAGATTAACTATGTCTAATCCTAGGCAAACTACTTATAGTCTTGTAGAGGCTTTCTTGTATAATATTCGGTGATTGCGCCTACAAAAGGTAGTTTTTGTTCGGCTTCTTAACTTAGAGCATGTGGGCCCGATATGCCAATTATGGTATTTTCAGGTACAAAATCTCTATGAGAATATAGAAATTGGACCAAAAACTCGATGTGAACATGAGTGTATTCACTTATTTGTATTTTGATCTTCAATGGTGGATAAAAATACATATATGTAAAATTCAAATAGACTCATGTTCAATTTCTATGTCCACCTAGAAGAGCTCAAATTAAACATGAGTGTATTTAAATTTCACTTATTTATATTTTGACCATCAATAGTGGGTAAAAGTACAAATATGTTAAATTCAAATACATTCTTATTTAATTTTTATGTTCCATAAAAGAGCTCTTTCATGTATATTAATTTTAACCGGCTGATGTTGTTGGTAGTTCAAATTCTGTTAAAAAGTACATTTGAAAGTCAGTACTGTTATCATCCATAAATAGAGTCCTATTTTATATTATTTTTATGCATATTAAAAAATGTAACATGCATAATCTTTTTCAAATAAAGTTTTTACTTTTTTTAGTAAAATATCTAGCCTTACAATTTAATATTGAGAGTACAAATGGTCAATAGGTCAAATGGACACTCAATAATGTACTAAATTAAGAAAGAAATGGATTGCATGGGATATTTTAGTGACTTGTCAATTGGTCAGAGCCTCAGATCTGTAAGCATCCCAGGCGCAGCCTCACATACACAATTATATGTAAATATGTATGTATTTATATACTTCATCTGTTTATAATAAAAGTTTCATTTCCAAATGTTGCAAATACGACTAAAAATATATTTTTGATACATGTCTATCCTTAAAAAGAATAACTTAACTATTAATTATGTAGTGGTTGTATGATAATTAAATTACGATTTCAAATTAAAAAATGTGTTATTTTATAAAAACTCTTGTTGTGTAAATAAGACTCTTTTTTTTGTAGAACAACAAGGGTGTATGCAAGTCATGATTATAATTCACCTATATGGACAATTTGAGAAGATGCATGAAAGAAGCCAAGGACAGAAGAAATCATACCCAATCATGACAGGAGAGCATGAAGTGATCAGCCCCATGAGTTCTATTCCAAAAAGGGTGCTTAGTGGAGATAACTCTCACGTAATCAGCCACAAAGTCTTTTAGAGGAGTGAGATTGTAAGTGTTTTGCTTGTAGAGGTACTTAACCATCCAGGTGACACTGAAGGGCAGGAAATAAACGTGAGCAAGCTGAGCATCCCTTGTCCTGAACTTGCTATTCCCGTGCTCCATTTCTTGTATGAATCTTCCCTCTGTTGTGTATATGTCCTTACACGGCCCGTCGTGTACCATTGGGACTTCCCCTTCTTCGTACACGTACACCTTGAATCTTTTCTCCATCTCTTTGTAACTCCTGTTGGTAAATATATATTTCCCCGAAGCAGGGGCATTTTAAAAATTAGTTTTCAAAATTATATTTAAGAAAATGAGATATCTTGCCACAAAAAAGTTGCGAACTTTATTGCAAGTAGACATATTTACAAATTATTCATGTATCTGCACTGATTTATATAGTTAATTTCCCGTATCAACAAAAGTCGTAATGTTTTGTCCCATGGTTGAAATAAATAGTAGTAAAGGTGAAAGAAAAACAATGATTGGGCCCGGGGTATAAAGATTAACTAATAAGATAGAAATGTTAAAACCTTGTTATACTTCATAATGATAAAAGTATTGGGAACTTTGAAGTTTATCACGTAGACTTAAAAACTCTAGTTATAACGAATGCATCAATCGAATTGTATTCTAGCTAGCTTTGACAATGACAAGTTATAGATTATGAGTTTTTAAAATAATTTGAAATAATAAAACAATAAGAAGACTTTTATATGGAAAAGTAATTGGATTGCTCATTTTGAGACTAAATAAACTACAACGAATTAATAAGCCTCCTAATCACCTCTTTATTTATAAATTTAAAAAAATAATGAAACAATAAAAATGTTTCCTTAATTAAATCAAAACTTTTGTGAGTTGTACAAATCATTTTATACGCGAGTGTGATAAAATTGCTCATTTAAAGACCTAACAAACTAGAACCACGTAATAAAATTTATAACCACATTTCAGCTTGCAAATTTTAAATAATAATGAAATAGTAAGTGTCCTTCTTTAAATCAATACTTGTGTAACACATCGTTTTGTATGTAAGAGCGACTAGATTGCTCATTATTAGGCTAAATAAATTAGAAAGAAGTAATAAGATTTCTAACCACCTCTTCGTTTGCAAATTTAAAAAATAATAATGAAATAATAAAAATGTTTTTCTAAATAAAGACGTGTGTGAGTTGTATGCATAGTTTTAAATGTGTGAGTGATAAAATAGCTATTTTTGAGGCAAAAAAATTGGAACAAAATAATAGGACTCCTAATCACTTTTTTGTTTACAAATTTGAAATAAATAACGAAACAATAAGAATGTTTTCATAACTCAAGACTTGTGTGAGTTGTACGCATCAATTTTTATGCGAGAGTGATTAGATTGCTCATTTTGAGAGGCTAAATAAACTAGAATGAAATAATAGGACTATCACCTCTCTTTTTTTTGCAAATTTAAAAGAAATAATGAAACAATAAGAAAGTTTTCCTAAATCAAGACTTGTGTAAGTTGTACACATCGTGCTCGTGTTGTATATATGCGAGAGTGATGCGATTGCTTCCTTTTCAGGATAAACAAAGTAATAGACTCCTAACCACCTCTCTTTTTTTATTATCAAATTTTAAAGAAATAATGAAACAATAAGAATATTTTCCTAAATCAAAACTTGTGTAAGTTGTACGCGTCGTGTTCCTGTTGTATGCGAGAGTGATACGATTGCTCCCTTTTGAGAAAAAACAAAGTACAACAAAATAATAAGACTCCTTATAACCACCTCTTTTTTTTCAAATTTTAAAGAAATAATGAAACAATAAAAATGTTTACCTAAATTAAGACTTGTAAGTTTTAGGCATTGTTTTGAATGCGAGAGTGATTTAATTATTAATTTTGAGGCTATATAAATTAGAACAAAGTAATAAAACTCCTTATCACCTCTATATTTACAAATTTAAAAGAAATAATGAAGCACGAAAATTGCTCTATCCTTTTCATCTTAGAATTGTTTCAATATAATTACCAATTATACTGAACATATAAACATGGGCATTTTATTATTCTTCATTTTTTTCGTCTGGAAATTGTTCCATTTAAATGGTTCAATTAGGCGATTTAGTTTAAGTAATTTTGCATCATTCGTGGTAATTTCGATTATATTAATGAAAACAGAAAATTATCAAACTTTTCAACCACATGCAATTAAGATCAACAACATGCAATAACCTAAATAGTAAAACAGTGAGGAATGGGTTCAACTATTTATCTCATGTAATAAAGGACAAAAAAAAGAAAAAAGAAGTTCCAATTGAAGGACAATTAAATGTCTTTTCCATGAAGTGCCCAACTCATTTTAAAAAACACTACTAGAGGTGTCCAAAGAACTAGGCCTATATTAATATCAGTAATGAGTAATAAATCACTCTGCTTTTTTCTATGGGAAGATGGAAAACTATTGAGTGGAGGGAAATGAGTGAGGCACCCCATGCGTCCATTACAAGGCTTCATTTCCCTTTCAGAACAACCCCAAAAGGGATGCCCCTTTTGAATTTGCAGATTTTCTATGGAATGTGTAGTTGTCAATTTTGGTGTGACTTAGAAGGAAAGTAGTTACACTACTTTTGTAGTAATCTTTTTTCCTCTCTGTATGTATCCTAATTAATAATCATGTCACACATGATGTGTCACACATGGTGTGTTCATGTGTTTGTTCTTTTAACAGTTCTTAAAATTGAATGGTAAATATTATTTTTTATGTCCCAAATAATCTTTTTAAAAAAAGCCTTGTGTTTTAAGAAATATTGATGTTAAATTAAAGATATGTTTGGTCCCTTTTCATTAAGGAAAAATTTAAATTTCTAGAAGAGGGACCCTCATTTTAGCAAATACGATAGGAAAATTGAAGTAATTTGGACGGAGGGGGTAACTTTTGAGTAGTTTACATTAACTAATAGTAATTATTCTAAAGATTGGGTAGTCACTATTTTTGAAGGGATAGGTAAATCTGTCCAAAAAGTAATTTATTATCTTCAACAAATAAACAAAATAAAAATTGGGAAATGAAGTAATATGAAAGAGAAATGCCAGTTTATTAATATTAACACCCCCTCCTCCCTAAAAAATATGGTTAAAGTGAAAATTAATAGAGCACCGCTATGGTGTTCGGAAGATAAATATTTGAAACTCGAAACATTCACAACGATGAACCCCACGGCATGACATTGGACCACTAATTGAGTTTTCCGTGTGCTTCCGAACACCATCAATTTGTTCAAAATAATATTTTTAACGATGTAAATACATTAATGGAAGTTATAAATTAGTAAACCCTTGTAAATAAGTACTCCTATTCTTTAGTCATTGAAGTTTGAAGTAAGATATCCATTTTTTGTAGGTGTTAGATAAGAGTATTATTTTTATGTTTTACATTTTAATTTTTATTTTAGGATCCAAGATAGAGAAATAGTGCTGGTTTTTTTATTTAGAAAATAAATGTTTTTCAGCCATTCTCTCTACTGAACTATTTATATTATTAAAGAAAAAATATCACTCTCAACCTGGAAAATTTGGTACACCTCAGTTATAACTTGTGTATTAAATTTGAATTGAGAAAAGACTTACTGATAAAATGCACCGGGGTTACGGTAGATAGTACTGGCGCGAACGGTCGATATATTTCTAATAGAAGCAGCTTGAATTGAAGCTCGAGCTCGGGCGAGTCCTTGTTCTAGTACATCGTTTTCTCTCTACAATTTCAATTAGAATTGTTACAAATTGTTTACACACAGAAATCGAATGAACTTAATTTCACAATCCGGAATCAAGTTTTTGAAACTTAAACATTTAGTTACATTACTAGTTTAACTTCGAAAAGTTAAAATTACAATAAAAAAAATGTAATCCAAAACAGAATTAGGCATAATTACGTATGAATAGCTCATCTTTTACAAAAATATAAAAATTCATAGAAATTGGCAACACACAAATTGAATGAACTTTCACAGTACGGAATCAATCAATAAGTTTTTGAAACTCAAGCATGTATTATGAACTTGATTCTGAAAATTATGATCCAAATAATGTAATGTAAAGAATTAGGCATAATTACATATGAACAGCTCACACACAAAAACATACAGTGGTGCGTGAGAGACAGAGAACTTTATTTTGAACATTACGATTCAAAAAATGTAATTTAAAACAGAATTAAGCATAATTACAAATGAACAGCTCACACACACAACACACATAAGTGCGTGAGAGAGATTCCTCATAATTTAGATGATCCTACCCTCACTTACTTACCATCTACCAATTTTTTACCAGTTCAGAACAGAGATATATAGAGATAAGCATAAATATAGCATTGAGTAGTGATTATTAATTTCAGAATGGAGATTCGATGAATCAGAAGAGAGAGTGAGAGAAAGTGATTACAATGACGGTTCGATTTTGAATAGATGAAGTGAAATCATCAGATGAAACAGCTGCTCGGCCTTCGTTATGATCGGGAAGCTTCGTCTGCAACTCGACGATCGGAACTCTGAACTCGGATTTGTCACCAAAAAAGACCACCGACGAACCGAAGAATTGGCCGGAGAAGATGAACGCAATCACCAGGAATATCGTGATCAGCACATAAGCACAAGACGTTTCACAAGCATAAGCAGAGCCTCTTCCCTCATTGCTCTTCTTCATCTTCACCTACACCTTCTATCTCTCTCTCTCTATATATATATATATATGTACTTTCTCTCCCTAAAAAACTTATACAGAAATAGAATTAAATTGAAAACTCAGAAAAAGGCGGGTAATTGGGAGAGTTGGTTTCTCTCTCTCTCTCTGTGTCTGAGTTCTGAAGTTTAAACGGTGGAAGGGAGGCTTTAAAACGTGATGCTTATGAAATTCTGGAACGGTGAAATGACTGGTATGACCCTAGAAGGTTGCTTATTACTAGTAGAATTTGACAAACCCTTTTGTTATTGAGATGGAGTCCGTTTTGAATTAGCTGGTAACCCGTGCGGCGGGTTGCTTTGGAAATTGTTTTTGAGTGAAACTACTTTTGTGTTACAAACTTATACTTCTTTGTACTTTTCAAACATGTTGTAATTTTTAAATTTCAAATAAATCTCAAAAATTATTGGTTTGCTATTATATACTCCCTCCATCCCAGGATAAAAATTTTAATAGATATTTTATGCATATTAAAAAGAAAAATAAAATGACAAAATTGTCCATAATAATGTCATTAAATATGGAGAGAGAATTAGAATAAAAAAAGTATGAGATATTTAATGCTACTGACATAATAAGAAAAATGTGTAAAAGTTTGGTTATTAAAGAAAAATAGACATTTAACATGAGACTACCCAAAATAGTAATAAGAACTTTTATCCTGGGACGGAGGGAGTATATATATAAAAATATAATATCCGACTATAAAAAGTTCAAATTTTAAAAATCAATTATAAATTAATTTAAAACTTTTAATTAATTCCTCATATTGAAAAACTTAAAGTTAATTAGTACCATACACATTCTAAAGATGCATACTTTAATACAATACAATCATTATTTCAAACTTAAAAGTATTAAACCATGTAAAATTATATATTATAAAATTAAATTTACAACGATACTTAAATACGAGAAACATTAAAGATTTAGAACTCTAAAAGTGTGGTTCTTCAAGAGGTGCAGTTTCTATATCAAAATTGCAATTGTAACCGTAAAAAATGTGGTTCCTACTTAAAAGGCTTAAATATGAATTAGTATCATAAACTATAGGTCATATTTCACTTCGATGATCCACTTTTTAATTTTATCAATTAGATGATTAAACTATTAATTTTTTTCAATTACAACTAATTGAACCGTCACGTCAGAAATTGCTGACGTAGCTTAAACACGTGGCATGTAAAAGACTCAAATTGTTGATGTGTTGAAAAGACTCAAACACGTGGCAGAAATTGCTGATGTGTTAAAAAGACTCAAATTGTAATGAATTTAAATCATTTTATATGAAATTAAAAGAAAAAAAATATAATACAATATTATTGTTTAATTAACTATAATAGTAGAAATATACTTTTAAAATTAAATTATTAATATAACACCACCCTAACTTATGCCGCCCAGCTCCATCAACGCCACCTTGAAACATCGACCCAAAGTCGTCGCTCTAATGTGGCTTGAATCAGAATAATAATAATTACAATGGAAAAATTAGTCCCGCTTTAGCTCCAAATTCTTGTGTTTTAAACAACAAACGCAACCCACTAAACCCCAATCCACCCAAACGTCCACCCAAAGTCTCTGTCCATATGAAGCACACGTTAATGCCCAAAATTGAAAATTGCTCTTGTTGGGTCATAATATTTTCTCTATTTGGGCCGAATGAATTGGACTCATTTGTTTAAATTAGTCTATTGGGCCTTTATTATTGAATCTTAAAAGTCTTTGGGCCTAGTCATCATGTTATTTCTATTAATCCCTATGAGACCGGGATGGTTCATTAGATTAACCCATTAGATATTTTAATATCTATTACTTTGACTTGTAATGATGAAAAAACATGATGGTTGACTGTTATTACTGCCATGCATTAATGTGGATGGGATCCCATGACGATCGTGATGGCAGAAAACAGAGATGTGAGATAGTGGGTGGACTGTACACATCCGGCGTAAACTATCGGATCGGAGGGTCGTGTCGGACCGGTGAGTGGGTGGCACGCAGAAACCAAAAGAGAGAGTATAACCTATCAACCAAGTCTTCACAAACAAGTACGCTCACATACACATACAACAAAATTATCATCTCTCTCAATACACTAGACATTATATCCTCCATTGTTAACCCTTATAAACATGGATACTGACTCTCACGCCTGAGCGATCCCCCGACGGCCAAAGCCGTCAAGCTTGTGGTGTTTATCGTGTTTATTATGCAAGATCAGGGCGTCTTACGTGATTGGGACGTTGGAGAAGATCTTGGCGTTAACATTGGCGCTAGAAGGAGGGCTGAGTTCTAGTGTCATTGAGTTTTCAATCACATTTGTAAGACCCCGAATTTTATGAAATAAAAGTATTCAATTTTTCTTATAATTATAATTCAGTAAATGGTTAAATTGATAAAAGTTTAAAGTTATGGGTGAATTATGCAAATTTTACAAAATACGCATGTGTGCTATAAAATATTCATTGTTGTCGGGAATATTCATTTGGTCGTGGGGAATATTCTTTACTTTGTCGGGGAATATTCAAATGCGATGGCCATTGATCTTTTGTGGGCCCCATAATGTAAAGCGATTGGATGAAGAAAATGACAAATATAAGTTGTTTATAAATGATAAATAGTTATTACTACTGAATTAATCTTGTTAAAATACTTTCGGTGGTTAAAACACAAGAAGATTACGGTATTGCACCAATTATTGATTCTTACGTGAAGAAGACACTACTCAATAATTGTTACGATAATTCTTGCTCAATATTTTATTTTATTGATTCAATAATTCTTTGCATTGATATTTTATATTACCGTTGTTTCAATAAATTGTCATTACACAAAGATTTTTCATTATCTAGACAATAATTCATATTATCTCTAATAATATTATTGGATAACATTATTGGCAATGTCTAGAAAGTTCTGTCTAAGGAGAGGTTTGGTGTAAGACCCCGAATTTTATGAAATAAAAGTATTCAATTTTTCTTATAATTACAATTCAGTAAATGGTTAAATTGATAAAAGTTAAAGTTAAGGATAATATATGAAATTTTTCAAAATACGCAAGTGGTTATAAAATATTCAATTGTCAGGGAATATTCGTTTGGTCGTGGAATATTCTTTCCGTGGAATAATATTCGCATGCTACACAAGCCCATGACCATTTGTGGCCCCATAATGTAATAACCGTCGGATGAAGAAAACGACAAAATTAAGTTTTTATAAATAACTACGTAATCGTTACTCAATAACATTTGTTGGAATACCCTATTGGTAAAATAAAGTAATACGCGTTGTTGTTGCGCGAAGACACGGTATTACACAAAGATCTTTGAATTATTGATTCTTACGTGAAGGCACTTTACTTTCGATAATTGTTACGATAATTACTGCTCAATATTTTATTTTATTGATTCAATAATTGTCTGCGTTGATATTATATATTATTATTGTTTCAATAATTGTCATCGCACAAGATTTTCTATTATCGGATCAATAATTCAAATTATTTGAATAATATTATCGAGATAACATTATTGGCAATATCTAGAACGCTACGCTCTAAGGAGAGGTTTGGTCACCTAATTGCTTGGCGCCAAAAGGAGAAATCCTTATTGAAAGCCCCTCTATCCCGGAAACTACCGGTTGTCGATCTTGTGAGTGCTGTAATATTATTTGTGAATAATTAATTATTGATTATTATGATAAAGAAAATATTTATTGTTGATATAGATGGAGAAAATTTTTAATGTGACAACTATTGAAAATTAATATTTTATCTTTTACGATAAAATAATTCATTTAAATATATTATTTTAATAATATATTAACGATAATATTTTTACAATGAATGTGGGATATATGAGTATATGAGGAGGATGAGTATTTTTGTGGCATTAAATATTTAACATATGTTTTGGGTGTTGGTGGACACAATTCTTGATCAAAATTGATTATAGTATCGTAAAATCGCTTTCGTTTGTTGATTTCGGTCAATTTCATTTGGAATTTGGAAAAATTTCTTACGCAAAGTTGTAGAGAATGGAATTTCCATGAAAAATCGCAAGTTTCAATTTTTCTCGATAAACGGGCTATTTTCTATGAATTATTGAAGTTTCAGAAAATAAAATGATTTTTATTAAATTATATGGTGGGACCCACTTTGGTTGGTGTTAATAACATGTGGGCTGCTATATTTTTTTAGAATTGGCATGCTTGGATGGATGGTCTTGGATGGTTGATGTGTAGAAAAGAAAATTAATATTTTATTATTTTAGTCTCTTTTTGGCGTTAAAGCATTTTCCTATAAATAGAAGCTTAAGTTAGAATTGAAAATCACACCGTAAAAGCTGAAGTTTTCTCTCTTTCTCTCTCTATTATCAAGTGTATTCTTGTATCTTGAGTGTTGCTATACTGATTGCAAGTTCGTTCAAATGTTATTCCAAATGTAAATCTTTCTTTTTTTGAGGTAAAAAGGATTTTAAGGGTTGTTATATTTTTCATGTTTCGTAACTTTGCAGACCTTCAAAAATTCTGGAAAAATTTGAAATGATAATTTGATGAGTTTTGTTGATTGTGTCCAAAAATGGAGATTTTTGGATGTATAGATTAAGAGTTATAAATTTTACGGGAAAAGACTATTTTAAAAGTAACCGCTTATAACTCCTTGTGGTTAACTCCAAAATTGATGAAATTTTTATTGGGAGTACATATATATAACATGGGTATATTCTATAAATTGCAGAATTTTTGGATAAAAGTACAATTTATGATAAATGTTTTAATATTCAAGCGTTTTGGCCATATGAAAAATAGTAAATGAATTTTAAAAATTCTGAGAAAAATATATTCAATATTAGACTATATTCTGCTAAATCTCAGAAAAGAAATATTTTGGAACTGATTTGGTATTTTCATGAAAATGGACTAGTTATGAGTAAATGAATTAAATATGTCGTGTGAAGTAAGAAAATTGGAAAATAAGATTTTATGGCTTGAGAATCCTATATATGAGGTATATGCAGATTTTTGATGAGGGTTTTGGTTATTGGTGATGAAATCTTATGAGTTTGGCATTTTAGAATGATTAAATGCATTATTTAGTAAAGTGTAAACAATTAAAATAAATTGTTTATAAGCTTAAGAAATATTATTCTTTCAATATCATTATACGTAAATATTGGTATGGATTTTATTGTGGAATTTCTACCTTTTCCATGTCTGGGTTACTATTCACGAGTTACTTATTCATGAGTTACTATTCACGAGTTACTATTCACGAGTACTATTCACGACAAAATTGGTTTCTTTTTCAACCAAATTATAGTTGATTTATGAATATTACTCTTGAGATTAAATCTAGATGTTTTGATTATATTGATTTTACTATCATATATAACATTTTTATAACCCTAATGATGATACTTCTCTTTGACTTGAGTGTAAAAATGGGTAGATTTTTGGTATGATCATGACTATGGGTTCTCTTTGGCCAGTAATGCAAAGTTGAATTGTTGAAATGGTATGATCATGACCATTGAATATATAATCTGAATATCTTTAGCTTAAGTGCAAAGGTGAAATGATCAACATGGTTATAATTATTGTTTATATAAATGATTATATATTTCTTTGAGATAATAATATATTTGGCCTATAGTGCAAATATGAACTGTTGAGGAATATCTTTGGCCTGTAGTGCAAAGATGAATTATTGATGAATATCTTTGGCCTGTAGTGCAAAGATGAATTATTGATGAATATCTTTGGCCGTAGTGCAAAGATGACATGTTGTTGAATATATTTGGCCAGTAGTGCAAAGATGAACATGTGTTGAGATGAACATGACCAACTGGTGATACAAATGAATATCTTTGGTCGTAGTGCAAAGATGAAATTATTAGTATGATTATGAACAAGAAATGTGATTTGGTGTAACCATGATCTTTGATGTTTCAGGTAAAGATAGGTGATGAAAATTATCTTCGTCCTGGATGAGAAGAGGAATTTAGAACTACAATTATGATTATGAGTTATTCATATATGATTGTGGACCGAAATTATTGATTGATGTTACGAGGATAAAACATTGTTGGTGGATTTTTAACATGAAGAAGATAATAGACTTTATAGTCTATTTAACTCTTCTAATGGATTGCTCGTTCCGCTGCAACTATAGTTGAAATTTTTATCATCTACCATATGTTCTAAATCTCTGATTTATTATTGATGGAGGCTATTGATAATTTAATTATCTTTAGTCATGATATTCTTTACTGAAGCTAGTTGTGCTCACCCTTTTTGCTTACAATTCCTTTTAGGTAATAAGAGTGTAAATTTGGGGAATCGGCCGGAATGTGAGAGAATAGAACGGTGGTCATCGTTTAGTAGTTATATTTGGTGAATTTAATATGGTGAGGCGAACCCAACGTTGGAAGGTGTTTGGTCACTATCATACAAGATGTCTAATGACATACAACCACGTATCATCATAAGAGGCGTGGATGTGCTCATCCACTTTGAAAGTATATATCTGAGCACTACCTATATAATCTTGGTGTTTGTTTGAAGTATAATTCTCAATTTGAGATAGTGGAGATAATGATAAATCAAGAGAAGACTCACCATTGGGAAGAATATGATAGTAATCTTCTCGCTTTTCTTTGGGGTCTATTAGGTCAACCAAGGATAATTCTCTGGACATATGATATCTATCATAACCTGTATCGCACGGCCTCCCATGTACGAAGGTTTCATGAGCACTTCCCAAAGATTTTAGTTTCTAAAAGCAGTCTTTGACTATACCTTTATGTAAGGTGTCAACTTTGTG